>CM037780.1:44887373-44937373 GCA_021229015.1 Solen grandis | reverse complement strand
GCGTGCGTGCGTCCGTCCGTCGTCAACAATTTGCTTTAAACAACATCTCCTCATGAACCGCTGAAGGGATTTTGACCAAACTTCACAGGAATCATCCTTATGATGCCCTCTATCAAAGTTGTACAAATTATTCAGATTGGTTAAAAAAGTAGGTCACAGGAGCTAAAAATAGATTTTAAAAATGCAAACTTTGAAAATCTTCTTCTGCAAAACTGCAAGGCCTAGAGCTTAGATATTTGGTATGTAGCATCATCTTATGGGCCATTACCAAGATTGTACAAATCATAGCCCTACGGTGATAAATGACCCCGCACCAGGGTCACTTGTTTTACATAGAGTTATATAGGAAAATCTTTAAAAATCTTCTTCTATGAATCCATTAGGCCTAGAGCTTAGATATTTGGTATGTAGCATCATCTAATGGTTCATTACCAAGATTGTTCAAATCATAGCCCTACGGTGATAAATGACCCCGCACCAGGGGTCACTTGTTTTACATAGAGTTTTATAGGAAAATGTTTAAAAATCTTCTTCTATGAATCCATAAGGCCTAGAGATTAGATATTTGGTATGAAGCATCATCTTATGGTTCATTACCAAGATTGTACAAATCATGACCCTATGGTGATAAATGACCCCGCACCATGGGTCACTTGTTTTACATAGAGTTATATAGGAAAAACTTTAAAAATCTTCTTCTATGAATCCATTAGGCCTAGAGCTTAGATATTTGGTATGTAGCATCATCTTATGGTTCATTACCAAGATTGTTCAAATCATAGCCCTATGGTGATAAATGACCCCGCACCAGGGGTCACTTGTTTAACATAGATTTATATAGGAAAAACTTTAAAAATCTTCTTCTATGAATCCATAAGGCCTAGAGATTAGATATTTGGTATGTAGCATCATCTTATGGTTCATTACCAAGATTGTACAAATCATAGCCCTACGGTGATAAATGCCCCCGCACCAGGGGTCACTTGTTTTACATAGAATTATATAGGAAAATTTAAAAATCTTCTTCTATGAATCCATAAGGCCTAGAGATTAGATATTTGGTATGAAGCATCATCTTATGGTTCATTACCAAGATTGTACAAATCATGACCCTATGGTGATAAATGACCCCGCACCATGGGGTCACTTGTTTTACATAGAGTTATATAGGAAAATCTTTAAAAATCTTCTTCTATGAATCCATAAGGCCTAGAGATTAGATATTTGGTATGAAGCATCATCTTATGGTTCATTACCAAGATTGTACAAATCATGACCCTATGGTGATAAATGACCCCGCACCATGGGTCACTTGTTTTACATAGAGTTATATAGGAAAATCTTTAAAAATCTTCTTCTATGAATCCATAAGGCCTAGAGATAAGATATTTGGTATGAAGCATCATCTTATGGTTTATTACCAAGATTGTACAAATCATGACCCTATGGTGATAAATGCCCCCGCACCAGGGGTCACTTGTTTAACATAGAGTTATATAGGAAAATCTTTAAAAATCTTCTTCTATGAATCCATTAGGCCTAGAGCTTAGATATTTGGTATGTAGCATCATCTAATGGTTATTACAAGTTTTTAAAATGCCCAAACCCCCCTTTTGTATTGTCAGGCTAAAATGTTTAAGATTGAGTTATATCAGAATTCTTGTCTGTTTAAAAACCTTGTAATCAGTTGTAGCAATGGTACTCAGGTGAGCGATCCAGGGCCATCATGGCCCTCTTGTTTTATGCCCCCACCATGAAATGGCGACAGGCATATAGTGTTACACCTGTCCGTGTGTGTGTTAGTGTGTGTGTGTTTGTGCAAGAATTCTTGTCCCAGCTGTAACTTGGCACATGTGATCCTTAGTACAAGATGATGTGTTGCAAATAAGAACCAGGTTGCTAGCTTGAAGGTCAAGGTCACAGCACTCAGTTGACCTTAAAGGGTACCGCAACCTTAAGATCAAGTGTTCATAAATAAGTTTTAAATGTCGTAAAATGATGTTATTTGACTCAATTTCTGTAATTTAACAAAAAATTGACTGTGCTGTGCTGTTAAAGAACGCATAATGGGAGCCGCCATTTTCGTATCATTCTTGAAGTTATGACGTCACATTGTTCTCGTGAGAGGCCCTTGCGAGATGAACCGTGTGAGATTTACTTGATGTAATGGCATTGATAGCATGAAAATTTCTGTTACGTTTGAATAATATCGATACACTGGTGTTAAAACGTGATAAACGCAACAAAAAATTATTCTTTTTCATTAAACATCATTTAGGTGGTAAAATTCTATAGTGTCAAGCATTAAACTGCACTTGTAGTGCAGCAAATGGGAAAACTTGGTTTCAATTTCCAACTCAAGAACATTCAACAAGGAGATATTCTACAAATAAGAAAGTTCTGGTTCAACAGAGGGAAAAAAAATGGGCGAAATTTAAGTAAAACATTTCAAAAATGCGAGGTTTGACATAAAACATTCAAGTGGAATCCATCTAGATTTGTTTGTGAGGTCCATTTAGAACTAAATGCACTGAAGGGACTTACAAAATCACTTTAAAGATGATCTTTTCCGACTATAATAAGTGTCTGGAGTGGGAGAAATTCAACATATGCAGGGGCAGTTTATTTATATGTATTGTAAATTGTAATATTTTATTTATGTCCAAACCAACTGTTAATTTAAGAGACATACAGTGTGTATTTTTAGTAGCTCACCTGGGCACAACGTGCTCAAGGTGAGCTTTTGTGATAGCCGTTTTTCCTGCGTCCGTCTTGCGATGTGCGTGGTCAACAATTTGGCTTGTTAACACTCTAGAGGCCACATTTTTGGCCCAATCTTCATGAACCTTTTTCAGAATGTTTGTTTCCATAGAATCTTGGACAAGATCGAATTTGGGTCATGTGGGGTCAAAAAGTAGGTCATGAGGTCAAATCTTAGAAAAACCTTGTTAACACTCTAGAGGCCACATATTTGGCCATATCTTCATGAAACATAGTCGGAATGTCTGATTCCATAAAATCTTAGACAAGTTCAAAGTTGGGTCATGTGTGGTCAAAAAGTAGGTCAGTAGGAAAAAGCCAACATATGTTGCTCATTTGTAATCAGGTGAGCGATTCAGGGCCATCATGGCCCTATTGTTATTATTTGTGTGTGTGTGTATGTGTTGATACTCTCTTGTATAAGACGTTTGCACAAGGTGACTATTCCACTATTCGGAGGCTCTTGTTCGCCAGAATTGTAATGAATGCTACTTCCAAACTGGAATCAGTAAGAACTACTGTATGAAAATCTGGGTAATCTATAATGCACGTGAGTCCATCTTAATTCCCAACAACTAAATCACTTGAATGGCGACAAACATTTTCCACACTGGATGACATTGTGAAACAATTCCCACACAGACAAAAATCATCCATGCACACAAATTCCTTTTCATCATTGTTGTTGTCTTGAAGAAGTTGAAACTCTTCCTCTGTTAATTCTGGTTCATAATTGTTTGAAACTATATTTTGAGCTCACCTGAGCACAACATGCTTTTGTGATCACCCTTCGTCCGGTGTCCGTCATGCAAAGTGCGTGGTCAACAATTTGGCTTGTTAACACTCTAGAGGCAACATTTTTGGCCTTGAAAACATGGTCAGAATGTTTCTCTCCATAAAATCTTGGACAATAATTGTTTCATCACGCAATCAATTAAACACATTCTCACAATTAAAACTCGTCGCATTAATCACGCAAATATTTACCTCATTTAAAACTCGTCCCATTAATCACGCAAATATTTACCTCATTTATCTACTTCCAAATATGAAACAGATCAAAGGGCAACAGATTGTATGGGAGATGTATTATTGCATTTGATAACACTAATCGTGAAATACCAGAAAGAAAAATACAAATCAAGTCAAATAAGTATTGGCACAAAAAGTGCAAGTACAATTTCACCGGAATGAATATTTATCACGATGAAAATGTCTTCATGCCGGAGTACATGTAGTTGAATAGTGATAGTGAAACGTAGGAAATATAGTTAAAAACAAACAACTTCTTTAAATTTGATGTACAGTCCATTTACGATAATTCGAACGGTCTGCGGACTGACTGAAATATTCGAAAAATCGTGTCATCCGAATTACCGTGTTTACCTACCGTTGGACAATTTGTGCATTTGTAAGAAATACACGTCGTGATAATCAGTTGGCGTATAATGTACATGTATATAAAATATAGAACAAGATTATTTTATTGTTTTTCTTTTTCTGCATAAAATTCATAAATCACATAGCAAAGCACAACATTGTCAACAATAAACATTTACACACACTTTTTGTAAATAGCCCAATTGTTTGATAGCAAAAAATTAAAATGAAATGAACACTAATACAGGTATACACACGTCCTAATATATATTTACACTCAAATATACACAAGCATTTTATGAAGCAATATTTACAATCTAGTCGAATCTCGATCATGTTGAGCCGTAAACTCTAAGATGGAAGTCTGTCTCATGCTACACATTGAATCAACTTTTTTTATCAGTAACTTTCTTAACACTCTTGACAATCAAGTGACACGTGTCAACACATGATTCTCAATAGTTTGCATCATTTTAAAATGGTGTGAAAAATACGCACGCGTGAAAATTACGGTGACACAGCGTCCTAATTATTGTGTCATGAATCAACAGCTTGATTGCTTGCCGGACCTGTGATAAAGTTCGAATTGCCGCATTTATCCGAGTAATTGTAAAACGAATTATTGCATTTATTTTATATGAGATATATAGGGGGACCGTGACATTTATTCGAATATGCCGTCAAAAGAAAAATGCATTCCCAATTATCTAAATGGACTGTATATAAAAAGTTACACACCAATACCCAATTAGTTGCAGGAAAGACCATCGTAATACTCAAAATATGTTTACTTAGCAAAGTACTGGTCTATATCAAAATCACATCACCGCTAAATACACCAATATAATATCATTAAAGGGATTTTGCCTTTCAGTAATCATGTAACCCCATTATAAAAGTAACCCACTGAAAATGCAAAAGCCTCATAAACAATTTTAGGGTATTAGGAATTTTGGATAAGGTAGATCTAATAACTAATATAAATAATGCGATTTTACCATGCTCTTATTTTATCAGTCATCATAAAATTTCTAATAGCTATACACATATCTGATTAGAAAACTTAAACTAATTGTCTGTTGTCATGGTGACCAAGTCACATGCTGTGTTACTTTCATGTTTGTGTTTTATGACCCTGTTGTGTGATATTATTTAACATAGTGTCTGTTACTTAGACTGCTCAGGAGGACCCATCATGTGACTTCAACAATTTGGCTTGTTAACACTAGAGGCCATATTTTTAGGCCAATCTTCATGAAACTTGGTCACAATGTTTTTCTCCATAAACTCTTGGACAAGTTCAGATTTGGGACATGTTGGGTCAAAAAGTAGGTCATGAGGTCAAATCTTAGTAAAACCTTGTTAACAGTCTAGAGGCCACATTTTTGGCCAAATCTTCAAGAAACTTGGTCAGGATGTTTTTCTCCATAAAATCTTGGGACAAGTTTGAATTTGGGTCATGTGGGGTCAAATAGTAGGTCATGAGGTCAAATCTTAGAAAAACCTTGTTAAGGCTCTAAAGGCTACATATTTAGGCCAATCTTCATTAAACTTAGTCAAAATGTTTGTTTCCATAAAATCTTGGACAAGTAAGAATTTGGGACATGTGCGTCAAAAAGTAGGTTACGAGGTTAAATCTTAGAAAAATCTTGTTTACACTTAAGAGGCCACATTTTTGGCCAAATCTTCATGAAACTTTGTCGGAATGCGTGTTTCCATAATATCTTGGGCAAGTTTGAAGTTGGGTCATGTGGGGTCAAAAAGTTGGTCAATATGAAAAATCCAAATATGTTGCTCATTTGTAATCAGGTGAGCGATTCAGGGCCATCATGGCCCTCTTGTTTTGAATAATTTAAAACGATTTGTGTAATTGTTTTCATTTATTATACTTCATTTATGAGTTATGCAATTTTTATCTTCTCTGCTATCTCTGGCCCATGAATTGCCGAGGTATTCCATATGATGTGTGACGTGTCACTGCCAAACTCTCCAGTGTTTTTCAGGGGAGGTAATTAAAATGGCATCGCCCGTAAGCAAGCTCAGTGCCTCAATTTTGCATATTAAAACAAAAATATCTTGGTTATAAAACCACATATTGAGATATTCTTTCACAGATATCATTTTTAGAGTGTGCTCTTCAAATTGAGATTAAATTTATCTTAGGGTTGCGGTTTCATTTAAAATCTTGTCCCAGCTGTAACTTTATGTATGGTCACTGTTTAAAATAACTTGGCACACGTGATCCTTAGGACAAGACAATATGTTACGATCAAGAACCTGGTTGCTAGCTTTAAGGTCAAGGTCACAGCACTTGGTTGACCTTCAGTTGTGTCCCACCTTTAACTTTGTTGTGAATAGTTGTGTTTTGAAATAACTTTGCACAAGTGATCCTTAGGACAAAACAGTGTGTTGCGAACAAGAATCAGGTTGCTAGCTTGAAGGTCAAGGTCACAGCACTTAGGTGACGTTTGAATCAAATCTGGGCTGTAACTTTGTTGTGAACTGTGAATTAAGTGTTTTTAAATAACTTGGCACAACTGATCCCTAGGATATGATGTAATGCAAACAAGAAATAAGAAGCTTCAAGGTCAAGGTCGCTGCAGTTAAGTTTAAAATTTGTGTAAGCTGTTCTGTCTGGGCTGTATCTTTGTTGTGTTTAGTCATGTTTTAAAATAACTTAACACATGCTTGGATCCTTAGGACAAAACACTGTATCACAAAACAAGTACAGGTTGGTAGCTTGAAGGTCAAGGTCACATCGGTTGGTTGAGGTCAGGGTTATAGCGCTCATTTGATCTTAAAATCATCTTTTATATTTCCAGTTTTTCATATTCAATAAACATAATGGCGGGGGCATTCGTGTCCTATTGACACATTTCTATTATTTTTAGCTCACCTGAGCACAAAGTGCTCCAGGTGAGCTTATGTGATCGCCCTTCGTCCGGCGTCTGTCGTCGTGCGTCGTCAGTCGTCCAGCGTCAACAATTTGCTTTAAACGACATCTCCTCTGAAACCGCTGGACAGAATTTAATGAAACTTGGCAGGAATGTTCCTTGGGTGAAGCTCTACAAAAGTTGCTGAAATAAAGTTGATCCATGAAGAACTCTGGTTGCCATGGCTACAAAAAGAAAAATAATTTGAAAACTTTAAAAATTATCTCCTTCAAAACTACTGGCCAGATTTCAAAATAATTTGGTACAGATGTTCCTTGGGTCAACCTCTACTAAAGTTGCTAAAATTATTCCAATCCGTAAAAAAACATGGCCGCCAGGGGCGGGGCTTATTTGCCTTATATGTATATAGAGAAACCTTTAAACAACATCTCCTGAAACCACTGGACAGAATTTGATTAAACTTGGCAGGAATATTCCTTGGGTCAACCTTCACAAAAGTTGCTAAAATAAACTTGATCCATATAGAACTCTGGTTGCCATGGCAACAAAAAGAAAAAAAATATGAAAACTTTAAAAATCATCTGCTTCAAAACTACTGGCCAGATTTTAAAATAAATTGGTACAGATGTTCCTTGGGTCAACCTTTTTATCTCAGGTGAGCGACTTAGGGCCATCATGGCCCTCTTGTTTTAGTTTTTAACTCACCTGAGCACTTGTGCTCAGGTTGAGCTTTTGTGATCGCTTTTTGTCCACCGTGCCTCATCTGGCGTGCGTCATCCGTCATCAACAATTGTTTGTGAACAATCTAGAGGCTACAGTTTTGGCCCAATCTTCATGAAACTTGGTCAGGGTGTTTGTCTACATGATATCTTGGATAAGTGTGAAATTGGTTTCATTTAAAGTTTTTACTTTACCTCGCACCTGGAGCTTGTCATTTTGACGAGTGTAGTTAAAAAGGTGTTTATATGATGTACATGAAGTTTGTATTAAAATGTTATGTTTTAAAACAGATGTTTATAATGTGTTAATGATATGTTTCCTATAAGAAGATGATTCCATTCAAAAATCCGTGTTTATGTAAAATGGACATTATATTACTATTTATTGTCTATTGTCCCCCCCCTTGTGTTGTGCATACATGTATATAATCTGTATGCAGTATCACACTATAGTGTGTAAAGGCGGGTCTGAAGGGCCTAAGTTAGTTGTCCTGAGTGGGCTATGATCAAACAGGAGTATGAGAGTACAAGTTGAATAATGGTGTATTTATTTGAAATTGGGTCGTGTGGGTCAAAAACTAGGTCACCAGGTCAAATCTTTGAAAAACCTTGTGAACAATTTTGAGGCCACAGTTTTAGCCTAATCTTTATTAGATTTGGTCAGGATGTTTGTCTATATGATATCTTGGATGAGTTCGAAAATGGGTCATGTGGAGCCAAAAACTTGGTCGCCAGGGCAAATTTTAGAAAAATCTTGTGAACACCCTAGGGGCCTACTTTTTTGTTCCAGTCTTCACTAAACTTGATAAGAATGATGACTGCATGAATTCCCAGTTGAGTGCAAATTCAGGTAGGATCAAAATCTAGGTCACATAGTCAAATGTTAGAAAAACACATTTTTTGTCATCATGTCAGGAGTTCTGTCCCTTGTTATGTTAAAAAATGCCAGATTTAACTTTGTTTGCACTCTATCATCTTTATTTCTTAAGCAGTCATTTTCAAAATATCTTCTAAAGTTAATAACTATAATCTCTAGGCCATGTTCAACTATGGCTGATATCAGATTATATGTCAGGAGTTATTGCCCTTTAATTAATAAAATTGCCAGATTTCACTGTTAACACTCTAGCATCTTCATTTCTTAAACAATTGTTTTGAAGTTTCACTGACAATGTTGAAAGCCAAAACCTCAAGTTTGACTTAAAATTTTGCCCACAGGCACGGTTTAGTTCTTGGAATTGAAATGTTCTCATGGATTATGTATTCAGTACGACTATGCTAAAATTTAGTAACTTGTACAGGCAGTGAAGGCAGTTTTTCTCAGGTGAGCGTCTTTAGGGCCATATTGGCCCTCTTGTTTTGATGTATCAATACACCCGTAATCCTGATATGTCAAGTGTGATATAGTTCTTAGTTAATAATTTTTCATCTAATCCAGAGATGATGAAGACATCACATCAATCAACTGCCTGAAGATAGTGTATGAAGATGAGCTCCATCTGACCTTATATCGTCACTGGTCTCTGTTTGAGAGTCTGTGTCACTCAATCAACATGGCCTGTAAATTTAGAGTGTGGACGTTGAAGGGGCAGAAAAAGCTGCATGAGTTTCTGGCTGAAATGGGGTGAGTGTTCAGACTCAAGATTTACAAATAAAACTCTATCCATTTAGTTTAGGTTGCTAGTAGATATTATTTCTATTTTTTTAGCACAACGTGCTCAAGGTGAGCCTTCGTCCGGCGTCCGGCATGCGTCGTCAACAATTTGGCTTGTTAACACTCTAGAGGCCATATTTTTAGGCCATGAAACTTGGTCGAATGTTTGTCTCCATAAAATCTTGGACATGTTCGAATTTGGGTCATGTGGGGTCAAAGAGTAGGCCAATATGAAAAATCCAACATATATTGCTCATTCATAATCAGGTGAGCGATTCAGGGCCATAGATATTCCATGGTATTCCACGGTGTGCCATGGAAATCCATGGAAAAATATGCCACGGAGTATTCGGACTATCAACTTTTCCAATTACAATTAAAAAAATTTGAAGAAAAAAAGGAATACCATGGAGAACTTACGTTTGCCACGGAAATCTGCAGTTTTCCGTGGAAAGCCACGGCTTTCCATGGAATCTGCAGTTTTCCAGGGAAATTTCAATTTTGCCGAAAAAAACCTTTCCGGAAAAAAAAGGGCTTAAAAAAAAAAAAAATCTGGCTTGAAAAATCAAAGATTATGTAATAAATGGCAACTTCTATAACAAGTTTGTCTATAAATCATATTAAACAGTAATTTGAATATCTAGACAAGAACATATATACATAATCATTGCATACCACAGAATGGGTCTTCTTTTTGCATAAAGGGATTCTCGGCAACATAAGCATTAGTTTTTCATCACTTGATGAAAACTCCAAATTCTGCTTTTAATCCTTATATTTACATTATATTTTCCATCTATTTTAGATAAAATGATTACAGCAATTATTACAGCATATTTTTCATTTTGATATTTAAAAAATAAACTACATCAACATACTGAATAAGTCCATACATTTGTATAGTAACTTACTGCAAACCTCACATGGACCTAATGACAATGCAACGTCTCATTAGCGAAACAAAATTATGCAACCAATGAAATGCAAACTGTCCTTTTTAGCTCTGTTAAGCTGCTAATATTTTTATTGTAGGATTCATTTTTTCTGGTCTTTATGCATGTGTAAAGAATGTCAAATCGTGCACAAATCTGACAAAAAGTCAAATAAGCGTGGAACCGTTGTGAACTTCATTCAAGTTCGCATATTGTTAAACCGACCTTTAAAATGTTGATGCTTCTTTGTTTACCCGAGAAACGTAAAAGTTGTCCTGCTCCAGGGTTTTATCGAAAAATAAAAGTCTTAAAAAAAAAATTGATGTTGTCCAATGAAAATGTTTTAAATACAAAATTATATGATAATGAGATTGGAATTATTGGGAAATGAAATGCAGTTAACCTATATAGTTCATTTAAAGACGATTTCTAGATTTTCTTCCCTCCCATAAACTTTTTTCATTTTTTTTATATTTTGTAGAAATAAGTTTGAGAAATTCAAAAATGCAAAGAAAAAAAGGGGTCACCGAACTTGTTTTTGAGATATAGCTCAATTTCATAGTAGGTGTAGATGTCATTTCTGGAACTGATTCAGCATCAAATACAGTACATACTGATATGTACATACTGATATGTAAATGTTGGTTAAAAAGACAAAACATAACTGAGTGCATTATCTTTTCACCTATAAAATTTAATATGATATTTATTTCATTGATATAAATGCTTATACAGTGTCTGTGGTGGTATCTAATATCAAAACTACATTTCATAGTGGTGGGCTAGTGTGAAAAATAGTCCCACAAGTTCAACAACTTTTCACACTAAATCTTCAATTACAAAAAAAAACTGTTCCATAGAAATTTCTTAAATTTATATATATCATTGAATAATATCTACTGAAGACATACATATGTAAAAAACAATGGGTCATTATGTAAAGCACGACATTTGATAAAATATTAAAAAAAGTTGTCATTATCAGTAACCATCATAATGTAACTGGTATTGTTTTCTTATTTACAGTATTTTATCAATAATAGTGAAAATAATTTTTAAAAAGATGTACTAGATCTATAAATACCAAAACTTCACAAAATGAGATGCTCTCTGTGTCCTTGACCTTGTTTTTAAAGCTCAATGATAATTGGAAAAATGTCAAATTTTGACACATTATAGTTAATATCTGTAGAAATGCCACATGCAAACTAAAACCATGATATTTATTTATTAATTATTTCTATGAAGAATTTTTAATATTTAGAACCACTTTCTAAAATTTCATAAATACAGCATAAATTTGGATGTGTTTTAAAAATACACATTCTTTGGTTTCAAACTATAAACTACTTCGGTTCATTCAGATAACATAATGATAATTAAACATGATATATCATTATTGCATACAGTGGATTTTAAAAATGTGCTTTACACAGAAATATTAAAAATATACATACATGTACCAGGGCTGTCCCAAAATAGCACACTTATTCATGATTTACTTTTGCTATCCATTACAGCATAAAAACTTTTGTTTACATGTTTAACCATTCATTTGCAATAGAGTGATATACTAAATCGATAAGGGTAAATCTAATCCATTTTCAATCAATGTATTTTCTGAACTCAGCGTCAAGTTCTAAGCTGTTTGCCAATCAAACACAAATTTTTTGGCATTTAGCATTCTGAAACAAGAACGTGTTTGGTAAACACAAATGCTCCCGGCTCAAAATCTTGTCAGTAACAATATTTCAAAAAATGTTTACGCATTCACTCAGTTATGGACAGAAAAATTGCCAAAAGAAATTGTAAACATAGTTATATAACTTGACAGAGTCATGGCATTTTGTAGTTGTGAAAAATATAAGTTGGCAAGTCATTGCTATGACTTGTAATGAAGTTGAAAAATATTCAACTTTATCAAAAATATATAAATGCAAGACTTTACCATGAACCCAGAGACCCTAAACTCCATCAAAACTTAAAGGATCACCTATGGTATGTTCCTTGTAAATATGAGACATCAGTAAAAAATACAAACTCTATAAAAAAAGTGTAAAAAGATCTATTGTCATCAAATTCTCCCTTCCCTTATCGAAATGAAATGGCTTGAAACACCATTGAATTACCATTTCTCTTAGCAGAACCAAATGTAGCACAACCCTTGAAGGACCATTGAAAGTCTTTATATACTAAATAGTGCAACCATTGAAACTCCATCAAAACACCATTGAAATTCAATTGAAACACCATTGAAACTCCATTGAAATGAGCCGAAATATGCAAATGAGCTCTCCCTAAAAAATGAAAAATTATTTTCAATGGTATCCAAGAGGGATTTTAATGGAATAAAATGGTTTCTTCAATGGTATTTTGGTGGTGTCATTTTACATAAAATAATGGTGAATCAATGATTTAAAATGAAATATCAATAACCTTCAATGGTAATTAATGTAAATTCAATGGTGCCAAATAATACTCATGCAGTGAGTATGGTGGACCAGGGGATTTAAATTGGCAACATGGCTGGATACAAAAATAATTTTTATTCATGTCATCACATCCGTATCAACAGTCTAAACAATCTTTTTTTTTCCAAACAAATTACAGTGACCAACATGGATATTGATTCCCCATGCTTAAGAGCAGTATCCGGTTTCATCCTTTATTAATGTTTTTTGTTTTTTCATAATGCACTATAGCCTATTTTCCAAGTCCTGAACAACCTCCTCTTTCTCCACCTATTGTATTAAAAACACTTATAACATTTTTAAAACTTATTATGCCACCTGTTTGATGCCTTGAATTCACTGAAGTCCAAGTTCCAAAGCGATTTTCCTTGAATTCACTTAGATCAGTGGTCCTGATGATCCAATGCGCCATGGGTCAGAGATCAGTTTCCACTTTGAAAGAGGAATGTCCAAGTCCTTGTTGACATTCCTGAACATATGCTGATGTTACACATAAATTTACATTGAAATTCTGCTCATATTCTGCAAGGACTTCAGCTTTCTTCCTCCCACATGTCTGAAACTTAAAAAAAAAAAAAAAAAGTAAAATGATTTTAAAGTAAAATAACTAAGAAGCGCAAAGCCTATAGCCTGCCTTTGTATTTAAACATTTAGTGTTTACTCAGATTTGATCATTGATCCTTATTCCCATTCATACCACTATTAATAATAAAGATGAAGTTCTGACTGTGCATGCAAATGTGTAAAACCAAAATTTTCTCATCATTAAAAATGCCAAAATATTTTTCCATCTTACAATGTCAGTTAACTAGGAGAAATTGAGTTCAGCCACAATCAAACTCAGTTGCAATAGAAGTATGACAGCTATTATTTGAAAACTAAGTTTGAGAGATATAGTGCTGTTACACTGCAGCATCACGCCATAGATAGTTGGCATGACACCACTCCCAAGTTGCATTATCCCCAACACCACGACTGGGACCTATTCTAATATGCTGAGCACCAAACAAGGGAGATACAGTGCCATTTTCCTTTTACAACTTTCATACGTTGCTGCTAGGGACAGGAACCCATGGCTTTCAGTTCCAGAGGCAGACATTCTTACCACTGGGGACAGTGTTATGTAAGGTAAACTGCCTGTCTAATAAACTACCATGAAAAAGGTAAAGGCAGTAGCATTGTGGATGTCTCAAGTTGTTCTTTGATATGTGACACTTCAGTTTTCAAGGATCATAGAAACTTTTCTTTTTCTCAAAAAATGTATTCATTTCTAGAATAAGAGTCTATTTACCTTTTGTTAATCACTATGATCCAAAGTCTGTGTTGTTTACAAAGTGGACAAGAGGAGGCATCATCCTTGTTGAAAACATGGCTGGACATGTTGCTAAAATAAAAACAAAAAAGTTGTGTTAAATCAATCAGATTTCATTTTATTACAGCAATGACAATGGACATAATATAGCTGAATTTTATTCAGCATTCAATATTAAAAAATTACAAGTCACTGCCAGCAGTTGGTCATGAACAAATATTCCAACAGAAATTCTTATACATCTAAAGGAGTAAAACAATAATATTTTTTTCCTTAAATTTTTATAGATTTACATGTAAGATAACCAAGCGATGATTAAGTGTAAACCAAAATGAGTTTTATTGCGGATCGCACGTTTGTTAACAGATTTATTGTATACACAATGATTTTTCACCAAGGCCTTCCTTTTTTAAAAATTAAGTACGATGCTAACCGTGGACGATATGACCTGCGATCGATTTTTTTTTTTTTAAATTTCCTGAAAGGTTAATTTGCACATGTTGAACACAAATATATATATATATTCTGGAAAGCAAATAAAAGAAATGCGATTCAACTAATCATTGTATGGATTGTGTTATACATCGACGGGCAGAAAATAATCTCATCGCCATTTGCAGACGAAACAAAGTCACTTATTTTTTTTATCGATAAATGGAAAGTAATTTCATTACAAACATAATTATAATACTCATAACTATATTGAATATTCTTACCTTCGTCATAAAATGGATGTCATCTACGAAAATATTGCGAATCACTAACGTTATCACCTATTGTTTACACTGTTTGTTGTTTGTCGTTCTTTTCAAAATGGCGGATTGATGCACCGTTGCGTTATTTTCGGTTTTCAAATTTAAAAGAGGGAAAGTTAAGATCAGTTACGAAACAAAAACTGGGTTTCGAAATAAGGTTTAAAGAGTGGGTTGTCCAAAATAAAATATTAAATATAAGTAAAAATCATTGATCTACGTAGAAATTAGCGTCAATTTTTCGGCACTACTTTTCCTCGTAGGATTGATCTACAACCTTGCAACAACTTCCGAACTTTTATTCGGGGCGCGGTTAATTCGAACGAAAACCATTCGTAACCTTTTTTTAGATGCGTAACAGTTTTCAAAAAAAAAGAAAAAAAAGAAAAGTGAATCACCTAAGATTTCTGTTAAAACATCAGTTAAAAGGTCATAGTAATACGTGCAGTTATATGTAGTTAGATTTAATCGTTTTTGTTTCAATCTAATATTCAATAAGCTTTTAAGCTTTCGATTTAATCCTATTTTGACCTCTACAAAATTTGTTCAAATTGTTCTGGTTAGATAAATAAAAAGGTCACAAAATCAAAAGGGTTGTTTTAATGTAAATCTTTGAATTTCTTGTACACTTGTAAAACCATGTCTTTATCACAGTGTTGGTAATGTTTTATTATGACCTACCATGCTGATCAGCCATGGTTGACCATGGTCAGCCATGGTTGACCATGGTGTCTTTTTTAAACCCATTTAATTTTTCCTGGTACCATGTTTGTTATATCCATGATCGACCATGGTCATAACATGGCAGACCATGTTCAATCTATCAAAGCTTATTTCCACCATGGCTGACCATGGTTATACCATGGCCGACCATGTTTGATTTCATGTATTTGATGGGCAACCATGATCATCAAAATGAATGAAATACAATGGTGACCATGGTCATAATTTCGCTTGGGATTTGAATTTACTGTCGCTGCGACAGTATTTCAGTCATATAGTGATTTCATGATTATATTGTTTTCTTTATAGTCCAGAAGTATAGAAAAAAAATCTAAGTTCAAATTTTCCATTGATTAAAAACATCTAAGTTATTTTCCATCCCAAAAATTATCTAAGTTATTTTCCATGCTATTTTCCGTCCCAAAATTTGACTAAGTCCAACTTTCCGTGGCATAATTTGAAGATTCCGTGGAAATCTATTGATGGTTTTACTGTGTCCGCGGAAATCCATGGCAAAATTTGACGGCAAATAATGTTATCAACAAATTTCCGTGGAAGATTTTGATATTCCGTGGATTTCCATCAATTTCCATCCAAGTTTCCATGGATTTCCATGGAAATCCATGGAAAATGCCTAATGACCATGGCACATGTAGAGACGGGTCATGGCCCTCTTGTGTGAATATTCGTATTCATAAAGTTGAATTTTCAGTACAGTATTACATTATAACATAGTTGAGTTGCAGTGTTGAGCAAGTGTTTATGATTATCATTAATGTGAAATTGAATATTTTTATGATTTTACAGTTTTGCGTTGATTATTGAAAACTCAGTGGATTAGCCATTGTAATTTTTTGTCTTCAAATTTTACATTTTTAGCTCAACTATTCGAAGAATATGAGAGCTATTGTAGTCACCCTTGCGTTGGCGTTGCAGATTTTGGTTAAAGTTTTGCATGCAAGTTACTATCAACCTTATATCTCAACAACCATTTATGGTATTAACTTGCACATTTATAAATATGTTCAGGGGCATCAGACAACCAAGGTAGATAACTCTTGATGGAATATATTAAAAATTATGGCCCCTTTTTAACTTGGAAAGTTTGGTTAAAGTTTTGCATGCAAGGTACTTGCATGCTTATGTCTCAATATCCAGGCATGTATTTGATATGAAACATCTTTAATACATTGAGGGGTAACATACTATCAAAGTAGATAACTTTTGATGGAATATATATGAAGTTATGGCCCCTTTTTTAACTTAGAAATTTCGGTTAAAGTTGTTGATAAAATGAAGGTAAAAATAAAACACAACAAGCTATTAAAAATAAAACTAAAAGGAAAAGTGAAAATATTGTATAAAAGGTTGTCAATGAATGTTGTGCATCTGTTGATTGGCGCACAGGCACATATTATATACAGACCATTTTACTTCGAAATGAGACGTTCACCTTTGTAAGTCAACAAGCTCTCTCTGAATAACAAGTCTTCATGTTGGTGTAACATTCCACACAGTGTTCTGTTGGGTAGTAAAAACATGCATCATATGGTGGGGGCATCCGTGTCCTATGGACACATTTATAGTTAAATTCTCTATCCTCCCTTAAACCCAGGAAGAATGTTCTATGAAAATACAAGAAAGAATTATATGGTAGGAAAGGAACCTTGTATACCTATTTTGCATGTAAAGAGGACTAGTAATAGTTCATTCTATTGTGGGACACCAAATTTTGAGAATTATTGTTGTTCATTTTAAAGAGGGTTCCTGAAGAGCTACTTTTATGAAGATACAAGAGGAAGCAAAGCTCTAAGGTCTCCTTTGAATGCATTGCTCAAATACAGTTGATCCTTGCAGAACTCTGGTTGCCATGGCAACAAAAAGAAAAAAATCTTGGAAAGTTTAAAAATCATCTCCTTCAAAACTACTGGCCAGATTTCAAAATAAATTGGTACAGATGATCCTTGGGGGTAGCACTACAAAGATTGCTAAAATTATTCGGATCCACAAAAAAACATGGGCGCCAGGGGCTGGGCTTATTTTACATTTTTAGCTCACATGAGCACAACGTGCTCAAGGTGAGCTTTTCTGATCGCCTTTTGTCCGTCGTCCGTGCGTGCGTGCGTCCGGCGTCAACAATTGCTTCAAACAACATCTCCTCCTAAACGGCTTGGCCAATTTGAAAAATATTTTGCAGGAATGTTCCTTGGATGAAGCTCTACTAAAGTTGTATAAATGGTTCTGGTCCATTGCATAATTAGGTCACAGGAGCTAAAAATAGATTTTAAAAATGCAAACTTTGAAAATCTTCTTCTGCAAAACTGCAAGGCCTAGAGCTTAGATATTTGGTATGTAGCATCATCTTATGGGCCACTACCAAGATTGTACAAATCATAGCCCTATGGTGATAAATGACCCCGTACCAGGGGTCACTTGTTTTACACAGAGTTATATAGGAAAATCTTAAAAAATCTTCTTCTATGAATCCATAAGGCCTAGAGCTAAGATTTTTGGTATGTAGTAGCATCTAATGGTACATTACAAAGATTTTCAAAGTCTTGGCCCTACGGTGATAAATGACCCTGCGCCCAAGTCTTCTCTGAAACCATATGGCCCATTGCTTAGATATTTGGTGTGTAGTATTGTCAGGGGTAAAATGTTTTAGATTAAGTTATATCAGAATCCTTGTCTGTTTAAAAACCTTGACATCAGTTGAAGCAATGGTACTCAGGTAAGCGATTCAGGGCCATCATGGCCCTCTTGTTTTTTATATAGGGAAAGATAAAAAAAAAATCTCCTCTAAAACCAATGGACAGAATTTGATGAAATTTGGTAAAAATGATCTTTGGATGCAAGTCTACAAAAATTGCTCAAATAAAAATGATCCATGCAGAACTCTGGTTGCCATGGCAATAAGTAGAACAAAAATCATCTTCTTCAAGATTAATATAAATCATCTTCCAGATTAATAATTTGCAGGGTTTCAAAATGTTTTTAATTGGTACAGATGATCCTTAGGTGTAGCTCTACAAAGTATTCAAAATTATTTGGATGTGTGTTGTAAACTCGGCAACAATACGAGGGGAGGCTTATTTATTATTTTTATATTGATTTACGCAGAACTCTAGTTGCCATTGCAATGCAATGAAGAGATAAATTTAAAATTCATCTTGTTTAGAACTGCTAGCCAGATTTAAAATACATTGTTATAGATGTTTATTTAGGGTTAATTGGCTAATTTTTACTTTGTTTTTCAGACAATTTTAACAATTAATCAAAATCAAAGGAAATGTCCTTTGTTTTCACGTGACGTCATCAAGACAAATCCGCCATCTTACCAATTTACTATTTGCACTTCTGTTTCAATTAAAGATTTACAGATATATACTTTTGAGTTTAAAAAACAGAAACACGTGAAGATTGATTCTATATTAAAGAAGTGAAATTGCATAAAGTGGTTATTTAATACAATATATAAATTCATTATTGAAGACGGAAAATATATACGTTGTAATTTTTTGCAGTTGTCGGTAATCAATTTCCTTTGTGTCCTATATGAGACAAATGGATCCATCAACCTCCAACAATCAGTTTTAAGTCACTATAAACAGTTTGGAGTCAAAGGTGTATTTTTGTGTGATTTTTCACTCCGTTGTCTAAAATATTTTTATCTTAATGGAAGCAAGCACGTTTTTCCCAAAAAAAGAAATGTAATCCATCAGCTTACAACCAGTTAACTGTTCCAAGTCAAGGGTGTATTTTGTGTGGTTTTTGACTCCGATTTATCTGTACTTGAAATTGTTTTGGCTGCTTTTTCCAGATTAACAACTGTTACTGATTTAACCTTTTCCTTCATATAGACTCATATTGACACTCTCAAAAGGAACCACATAAAATAGTCACAGTTAAACATTCCTTGTTACAGAAAACAATTGTTTCATTTTAAAATGCAGATGTACTCTGGTGAGCATCTATGGCCCTTGGGCCTCTTGTTTCACAGATGGTATAGGTCACAATAAGTAAATGGATCTGATCAGGTTTGACATGGTCTGCAGAGCAGAAAGCCCTATTGTTTGTTCAGAACAAACGAAATCTAGTTATTATTATGCTTTTTTTTTTTTTCCTTTTGACGTTCAATTTAAAACAGGATTCCGATGAGCCAGCAGCATGAAATTTTATCAGTAGGCACAGTGACTTTGGCCCTTTCGAATGCAATTATTTTCATCTTCATATGACATCATGTGACGTCAGGGTTGACTTGACTTGACAATTTGAGTTAACCGTCGCTTCGACAATATTTCAGTCATATAGCGACATCCAGCTAATAACAGGTGGAGGAAGACCCCAAATGCACGGAGGCATCCGGGGTAGAACCACCGACCTACCACAAGCCAGCTGGAAGGCGTCCTCACATGAAAATCCAAATACTCTAGAGGCCTCAGTTTCAGCCCAATCTTCATTACATTTCGTCAGATGTTTGTCTTCATGATATTTTGGATGAGTTAGAAATTGGGTCACGTTGGATCAAAAACTAGGACACCAGGTCAAATCTTAGAAAAACCTTGTGAACACTCTAGAGGCCACAGTTTTAGCCCAATCTTCATTAGATTCGGTCAGGATGTTTGTCAACATGATATCTTGGATGAGTTGAAATTGAGTCACGAGGTTAAAAAACTAGGTCAGCAGGTCAAATCTGAGAAAATCCTTGTGAACACTCTAGAGGCCTCAGCTTCAGCCCAATCTTCATAACATTTTGTCAGGATGTTTGTCTTCAAGATATCTTGGATGAGTTTGAAATTGGGTCACTTGGTCAAAAACTAAGTCACCAGGTTAAACCTGAGAAAATCCTTGTGAATACTCTAGAAGCAACAGTTTTGGCCGAATCTTCATGAAATTTGCTCAGGGTGTTTGTCTACATGATATCTTGGATGAGTTTGAAATCAGGTCAAAAAAAAAGTTCAGAGGCACGGCCATCTTGGCTTTTGTTGTTGTTTTTTCTAAGAAAATATTAGTTTTTGAAAATAACTTAAAGAACATTATTCATAGTTTGATTCAGTGCCGTTTAAATGATATTCAGATTTTAATAATTGGAACATTATCTAAAAAGCTATGGTCGGGAAGTATTAATTGACATGAATATCTTTTTGCCGATTTGTATTGTTTTCACTTGGATTAACTGTAACAGATAGGTGGACACATGAAGCGAAGGAAATGTTGGAAATCTAAAGACTTTTCTAATGGTACCTAGCTTTTTGAAATCGGACATCATATAAAGAAGTTACATGAAAAATGAGCAATAATTAAAATTGTTCTTTCATGTATTTCTGCAGCTGGTCCCAATCATTTGATTGCTTTTTTCTAAGAATTTTTTTTTTTTTTAAATAATTTTTTTGGCATTATTCGGAGCTTGATGCAATGCTGTTTAAATGGTATGCAGAGTTAAATGATTGGATCATTAATTACAAAGTTATTGGTCGAAAAATAGTAACTGACATGAACATCTTTTTGCAGATTCTTGTTGTTTTCTTGCGGTTTAACCATCTGTTTCTCAATAGCCATTATGGCAAGGTTTAAATATTAGTTAAAAGAAATGTTGGAAATTTGAAGACCTTTCTAACGGTACCTAGTTTTTTTAGCTCACCTGAGCACGTGTGCTCAGGATGAGCTTTTAGGATCGATGAATGTCCGTCGTCCACAATTTGTTCGTTTGCACTCTAGCATCTTCATTTTAGGAGCAATTATCTTCAAACTTTATATCACTGTTTATAACCATAAAATCATCGGCCAAGTTCGATTATGGCTGATATCGGAACATTAGGTCAGGAGTTATGCCCCTTTTAAAATTCAAAAAAGCCAGATTTCACATTGTTTGCACTCTAGCATCTTCATTTCATGAGCAATTATCTTCAAACTTTAAAACAATGTTTATAACCATAAAATCTCGGCCAAGTTCGATTATGGCTGATATCGGAACATTAGGTCAGGAGTTATGCCCCTTTTAAAATTCAAAAAAGCCAGATTTCACATTGTTTGCACTCTAGCATCTTCATTTCTTTAGCAATTGCCTTCAAACTTTTTGTCATTGTTTAAAACCATAATACCTTGGCCAAGTTCAATTATGACTGGAATCAACACATAAGGTCAGGAGTTATGCCCCTTTTAAATTTGAAAGAATCCAGATTGCTCTTTGCACTCTAGCATCTTTATTTCTTAAGCAATTGCCTTCAAACCTTAAGACATTGTTATACCCCCGAAACGAAGTTTGGGGGGGTATATAGGAGTCACCCGGTGGTCGGTCGGTCGGTTGGTCGGTCAGTCGGTCCAGCGGTCCGTTGCATTATTGGAATTCAATACAACTTCATGCAATGATCAAGCACATGGAGAGGAAGTGCAGTGCACAAGAACCATAACTCTATCTAGAGTAATTACAGAGTTATTGCCCTTTGTATTTTTTCCTTGTCCGGAGTATAACTTGTAACCTTGTCCGGAGTATAAGTTGTAAAGTACTGATTGGATTTCAAAACAATTTCATACAATGGTCAAGCACAATGAGAGGAAGTGCAGTGCACAAGAACCATAACTCTATCTATAGGAATTACAGAGTTATTGCCCTTAGTTACTTTTCCTTGTCCAGAGTATAACTTGTAAACTACTGGTTGGAATTCAAAACAATTTCATACAATTGTCAACCACAATAAGAGGAAGTGCAGTGCACAAGAACCATAACTCTATCTATTGTAATTACAGAGTTATTGCCCTTGGTTACTTTCCTTGTCCGGAGCTTAACTTTAAAACTACTGGTTGGAATTCAAAACAATTTCATACAATGGTCAAGCACAACCTGTGTAACCCGGCCAAAAATCTGGAAAAAAAACTAATGTAAAAATGTCTTTTTCATACTCTTCTTCTTAATCCTAATAACTTCATCATTTCTAAAGCAGTATTGCGGGGGTATTAATCACATTTAGTGATAGTTCTAGTTTATGACCAGAATATCTTGGCCAAATTTGATGATGGCTTTAATCAATTTATTATGTAAGGAGTTATGCCCCTTTAAATGTTGAAAATTGCAAGGTTTCACTCTGTTTGAACTTTAATATTTTCATTTTTTAGCACACATTGTCAGCCTTCAAGTCAAGTTAAACTTTTCCTGAGTTAGACTTTTAGTCAGTAGTTGCATGCCTTTTTATATCAAAAAAAGCCAGATTTCACATTGTTTCCTTTAAAGACTATTTATCTCAGGTGAGCGATTAAGGGCCATCATGGCCCTCTTGTTTTTAAATACGACAACATATGAAAAAGTTACATTAACAATGAGTAATTCTGAAAAAAATGTTTTAACTAGTGCTTCTGCAGTTGCTTCAACATTTTATTCCAAATTTTATTTCAGTTACATTAAATGTGTATTGTGCTGCTGTAATGTATTTGAATGTTCTGTGCTTTAAATTCCGGAAGAATAGTCAATGAAAATATAAGAAATAAATATTTGGTAGGAAAGGAACCTTGTATATTTTTCAGCTCACCTGGCACAAAGTGCCAAGGTGAGCTTTTGGGACCAGCCTTTGTCCGGCGTTCATCATCATGAGTCATAAGTTGTCAGTAGCCAACAATTTACTTAAAAATCTTCTTCTCTGAATCAACTGATGGGAAAGTGATCAAAGTTTGCAAGGATGTTCCTAAGGTGATCCCCTATAAAATTGTTTAAATGGTCTGTTGCATAATTAGGTAACAGGAGCTAAAAATAGATTTTGAATGTGAAATCTTTAAAAATCTTCTCTGAAACCACAAGGCCTAGAGCTTAGATATTTGGTGTGTGGCTTTGTCTAGTAGACCTATACCAAGTTTGTTCAAATAATGACCCTGGGGTCAAAATTGGTCACGCCCCAGGGTCACTTTATTTTACACTTCCGTTTCCGGAAAATTGCAAAGGTCAAGGCCATATTTCAATTACAGTCCATTCGCGATGGTACAAAGTAGCCCCGGGAAACGCATTTATTTCGTTCCATCGCATCTTTCATATTGACGATTGAGAATCCCTTTATATATGTGCTCACTCATTTGTTTATGTCGTGCTTTAGTATGTATTGCCGAAAACCATGTTCTGTTGTAAAGATTGAGTGTCATAATATGTTTAGTGTGATGTTGTTTCATTATTTGATTCTCTATATTTTTTATTTTTATACAATGATATTGACAAATAAAAAAGGCGTTTTACTAAGTCATGTTTGTTTGACAAACGTACATAGGTACAACATGAACATGAGATATCAAACAAGTGACTTATTATACAAAACGAACACAAGAACAGTAACTTTTATAAAAACATGTCACAAATCATACATATGTATAACATGTATATTTATACTGCTGCTTATTAAGTTTTGACATATCACTCATTAATCTTTGTAGCAAACAAACAAACTCGCTTGTAAGCTTCGTGTCAGTTTGCAACAATCAACGTCACGGATGGCGTGCTAATAGGCTGATTACAGACAATATAAAGGCGGACGCTTGTAAGCGACAGGTGTCACTCGGGTAGGTGGGAAAACTGACCGACACTTCGTTCGAACGCGTCATTAATCAGTTGTTAATTAGCAAATCGGACCACATACATACGTCGCTCCAGTGCATCTTTCGTTCCATCCTATTCGTTCCATCGCATCTTTTTTACATTGAATAAAGAACAAATTGCCGGGACCTGGCAATTACTTCGCATTACACTGTCATTTTGCTCCATCGCATTTCGTTCCATCATGAATAGACTGTATCAGTTTTTCTTTGGACTTAAATATCTCAAAAATGATAAAAATTCTATCGAGACACTATACATATAATTTGTAGTGCTTCCAAAGACCCTTCAGATGATATTTAGATTTTGTGGATCAGGGTTGAATCAGTTGAGTTATGGTGGAAAAATGAAAATTGTGTTACCTTCATTGTGTTTAACAGTTTGTATCTCGAAAACCTTTGATTTTAGAAAATATGATTATGAGTATTATTTGTAGAACAATGTTTGGCCATTCTTTTGATGCTTTAATTTTAACGATTGGCTAAAAAAAACAACAGTGAAATTTGTGCATATAGCTTTATCGATTTTTGCTGATTTCTCAAGGTTTAACAGCTTTTTTCTAGAAAACCATTCAAGATAAGTCTATATAAAAATGCAAAATGTAGAAAATTTCAAAACGATTATTTCGGTTCTTAAACATTCGAAATTGGTTGAAGTATAAGGAAGTAACATAAAAAAAAAGGCTTTTAAACATGTAAAATTTTAGCAATTTTGCCGTTATCTGGAGGTTTAACAACTTATATCTTATGTTAAAGGCATTAGAGATAAGTTCATACATTTTAAATTGTTTATATCTTGAAAACCTATAAAACAATACCCAAATATTCGACATTGACATTCGAGTAGTAGAGATTTTCAAGACATTTGTTAACCAGGTTTTCCAAAGGAAAACTCTGGTTCTTAGATTGGGGTATGTCGGCGGGCGGGCGGATGGGTGGGCGGGCGTAAACAATTTCTTCTGTGCGCAACTCCTCCCACATTTTCAACGGATTTGGCCCAAACTTTTACAGAAACATTATTACATAGTGGCCTGGCGCATATTGTCAGGGTTTTGTGGTTTGACTATTTTTGATGCAGTTATGGCCCTTTATTATTTTTCACATATGTAATATATAGAGAAATATTCTTCTGTACGCAACTTCTTCTACATTTTTCAACGGATTTGTCCCAAACTTTAAAAGAAGCATTATTACATAGTGACCTGGCGCATATTGTCAGGGTTTTGTGGTTCGACTATTTTTGATGCAGTTATGGCCCTTTGCCCCTTATATATTATACTATATAAAGGGAAATATTCTTTCGTGCACAACTTCTACATTTCTTAATAAATTTTGTCCATACTTAAACAGAAGTACCTTCACTAAGTCACCCTGGAGAATATTACCTGTGTTTTGCAGTTTGACCATTTTTGATGGAGTTATGCCCCTTTGATAAAATTCCTTGTCCGGAGCATAACTCCTACATTATAAGAGGTATTTACATGAAACTTTATAGGTGCATACATCTCACTGAGGCGGAATGCAGTGCATAGGAACCTCACTCTGTGGTTCATAATTTTGGAGTTACATGTTTGCCCCTTCGTAAAAATTCCTGATATGGAGCATAACTCCTTAATTTTAAAATATATAGTAATGATTGGTTTTTGACCATTTTTGATGGAGCTATGGCCCTTAGTTATTTTTTTGCATTAGATTTAATAGACATTGAGCACAAAATTATTTGACGGATACAAATAATCTGTACTAGGACGAAACATTGCGAGAAGAAAACCTGGTTTTGTGACAATTCCTGTTTTGGTACATAGATTACAGAAATATTATAGGTCATGTTTTAAGAAAATGAGATCAAAATAAGATTTGATTTTTAGTTTTGCCATATCCTCAAGGTTTAACAGCTTATTTTACAAAATTTGTTGAAGATAAGTCCATATAAAAGCAAGTAAAAGGTAGGAATTTGTATCCTTTTACTTTTTTTTTCTCTTTTCTTATTTGACAGAGGTAGCAGAAAGTCTATCATTCGTATCAACAAATGACATCTAGTTCTTCTTTAGTCTGTTTAGAAACATTGAAATTGTATATTTTTTTTTAATCAAGGTTCAACTGAATTGTTTAATAAAGCTGATGGCACTCTGGTGAACATTCTAGGGCCATGATGGCCCTTATGTTTGCTGTATATAATAACATATGGTAATCACTATTTTGCTAAACAAATGATATTTTCTGTAAGAAGAAAAGGACATTGTTTAGTTTTCATGGTGTTAGTTGCATGTTCTTTGCTTTTTTTTAATAATTTCTATTAAAGTATATGTTGTAAACTTTTTTCAGAAAACTAAGCTATTTCTTTTGCATAACATTTTGTATTGCAGGTTACCATTAACACAGTGCAAGCAAAAGTTCAGCTCTATGGATTCCGTTTTGAAGGGAAATATTAGAACCATGATTCAGGAAAATATGAACAAATATGGGTTAGTATTGAATCCAAACAACAGGGCCAAGATAGTCTGAGAAACATTGCCTTCATCGCATGCACTTAACTAAAGAAATGAAGATGATAGAGTGTACATTTTAACCAAACTTTATAGGATTGATTCTTATGAGGTCCTTTGTCAAAATTGTTTAAATTGTTTTGATTGGTTGAAAGAGTAGGTTGCATGTGCTAAAATAGATATGAAAAATGCAAACTTTGAAAAACTTCTCTTCCAAATCTACTGAGCCTAGAGCTTAGATATTTGGTGTGTAGCATCAGCTAGTACTTTTCTACCAACTTTTTTAACCAGATATTTCAAAGAAAAATTCTGGTTATTAGATTGGCAAATGTCGTTGTAGGGCAGACGGGCAGTTGGGTGGGTGGGGATCGTCAAACCTTCGTTTCCGGATGAAAACTTGAGTCATACATGACATATCAATACCAAACTTTTTGTACAGGTAGCTTATATGAAGAGCTTGCTTGGTATTGTATTTCAAGTCAGCCGGGTCAAGGTCACTGTGACTAATATTAGAAAATACAGGGAAAACTTTATAACTGGAATCAGAGAAAACATATCACTTCCAAACTTTATATATAGCTAACTTATATGAAGAGCTTGCTTGGTATTGTATTTCAAGTCAGCCGGGTCAAGGTCACTGTGACTAATTGATTTTCTTTATTCTTATATAGGGTTATGTCTTTCCTCAAGAGCAAATGCTCCATTTTTCATAAGGTTTTCAAGAATCCTGTTTCTCAGATGTGTCAAAATATGTTGGTATCGGGTAATGGGTTAAGCTCTATCTCTGCTATATCAGTAGTTTTATGCATGCATCTTGCCATTGTGTGTGTGTATGTTTCTGGATTCCTTCTGGCATGATAACATATCAGCATGCCTTTTGCTTCCCATCCAATATTCCTGCTTTGTCTTCATAATCAGTTGCATGTTTATATAAGCGAACATTGATCATGAAAAATCTGTTTTTTGTGTCAGTCCTGACCCTTGTTCAAATCATGAACCTGGAGTCAAAAACGGCCTAGTCCCAGGGGAAACTTGATTTTACATAGCCTTGTACAGGAAAACCTTTGAAATCACCTTTTCAAGAACCAAAAGGCCTAGAGTGTAGATATTTTTTTATATAATATGGCTTAGTGGACCTCTACCATGTTTGTTCAATTCGTGACCATGGGGTCCATATTTGCACATTCTAGGGGTTATTGATTTTCTTTAGACTTATATACTTATATAGGGTTATGTCTTTCAAATTTGAAACACAGTTTTTTTTTTGTTTTTTTTTGTAGAATTAAAATAGTCTTGAATTCAGTTCGACGATGCTATAATATAGTTACTTATGCATGCAATGAATGCAATTTTTCTATGGGGAGCTGTTTCAGGGCCATCTTGGCCTTCTTGTTATATCAAAAAGCCATAACTCCTGACCTTAATGTTGATGTCAGCCATATTTATACCCCCCCGCACAACAAAGTTATAAGGGGGGTATACTGGATTCAGCTTGTCTGTCCGTCCATCCGCCTGTCGGTTTCTTTGTCCAGGCCGTAACTCAAAAAGTATAAAAGGCATCAAGATGAAACTTCATATATGGAAAGATCTCATTGAGTGGGCATGCAGTGACCAAGAACCATAACTCTGTCGCGTAATTTTGGAGTTACTGTCCTTTGTAAATTTTCATACTTAATTTTTGTCCGGGCCGTAACTCAAAAAGTGTAAAAGATATCAAGATGAAACTTCATATGTTGATAGATCTCATTGAGGGGGCGTGCAGTGACCAAGAACCATAACTCTCTGTTGCATAATTTTGGAGTTACTGTCCTTTGTAAATTTTCATACTTAATTTTTGTCCAGGCCGTAACTCAAAAAGTATAAAAGATATCAGCAAAGTGTAATAATGAAGCTGCACAGTACAGTGTAATAATGGACATGAACAGTACAGTGTAATAATGGACCTGAACAGTACAGTGTATTAACAGACCTGAACAATACAGTGTTATAATGGATCTGAACAGTACAATGTAATGCAGCTGTACAATATAGTGTAATAATGGACCTGAACAGTACAGTGTAATAATTGAGCGGAACAGTACAGTGTAATAATGGAGCTGAACAGTACAGTGTAATAATGGAGCTGAACAATACTTTGGGCCTTCATCCAAATAAATTTATGTGTTAATATTATTTATTTTCCTTGTTGAGCAAATACATTTACATGTCTCTGACCTACATATTATTTGTATTAAAATCCCTGTGACAAAGCGACATGGGGGGGACATGCGCCATTACAATGGCAGTTCTATTTAAACTTGGGAGAGAGATTATGACTATAAATATTATCATGAAATTTGAAGATGATTGCTTAAGAAATAAAAATACTAAAGTGTAAACAAACCAAAATCTGGAACTTTTTGTGTCACCTCCTGTAAGCAGAGGTGACCCATAGGGATCACTTTCCCATTGTCTGTCTGCCCAGCTGTCTGTCTGTCCGTCCGTCTCCTGTTGTAATCATGCTTTTGAAATGAAATTTCATTTATGGACAGAGCTTGACATGGGGAATTGTCATGCACATTGCCAATAACTCTGGTATCATTTTTAGCTCACCTATTATGACCAATGACTGTGTCGTCTGTCATCAACATCTAATTTAAACGACATCTCCTTCTAAACAACTAGGCCAATATTAAAGAAACTTCACATGAATGTTCCTTGGATGATACCCTTTCATGGTTATTCAAAGAATTTGATTCTATGCAGAACTCTGGTTGCCATGGCAATGGTAAGAAAAAACTTTGAAAATCTTCTCCTCCAAAACTACTGGCCAGATGGCACAGATGTTGCTTAGGTCATACTTTATGCCAAGATTTTCAAAAAACCTTTTCCAAAAGTACTGGGGTTTAAAGTAATTTGGTTTTTTAATTATTATACCCCCTCTAACGAAGTTGAAGGGGGTATACAGCCTGTCTGTTGCCCGGTCGGTCATGCGGTCTTTCTGCAAAATCTTGTCCAGTGAACTTCTCCTTTCAGTCCGATTCACCTGATACTTGGCATGAATACCCTGAATCAATTTGAAAAGTCTTGTCCAGTGATCTCCTCCTTCACTTTCAGCCTGATTCACCTGATACTTGGGATAAATATTCATCAGGAGCAGTAGATGTGTATGATGCAAATTTCAAGTTCATTTGCACAAGGATTATGGAGTTATTGCCTCTGAATCAACTTGAAAAGCCTTGTTTGGTGAACTCCTCCTTCAGTTTCTATCCAATTCACCTGATACTTGGCATAAATATTCATCAGGAGCAGTAGATGTGCAAGACACAAATTCCACGTGTTCACGCAAGGATTATGGAGTTATTGCCCCTGAATCAACTTGAAAAAGTCTTGTCCGGTGAACTCCTCCTTCTGTTTAAGTCTACTTGTCAGTTGTCAACAATTGCTTGTGAACACTCTTGAGGCCACAGTTTTGGCCCAATCTTCATAAAATTTGGTGAGGATGTTTGTCTACATGATATCTTGGATGAGTTGGGTCATGTGGGGTCAAAAACTAGGTCATTAGGTCAAATCTTAGAAAATCTTAAAAAAACCTTGTGAAGACGCTAGAGAAAGCAGTTTTGGCCCAATCTTCATTAAAATTGGTCAGGATGTTTGTCTACCTGAAATCTACGGATGGGATTGAAAATGAATCAAAAAAGGTACCAGGGCAAGTTTTAGAAAAACCTTGTGAATACTTTAGATGCCACATTTTTTTTAATCATGCCTAACACAGCAATCATACCCATGTCTTGTCTGGAATTATACAAGGTATTGACTTGAAACTTAATATGTAAACAGATGGCAACTAGGAGAAGTTCAGTGTCCAAGAATTGTAACTCTACACTTTAAAACTACTGTGCCAAAAACCATAAATCTCTCGATCCACTTTACTTATTTACTTACTTACTATCATAGCCATTATACTATGTATACAGGTTCTTTTCTATGCTCCAACTAGAGTCTTTTTGAGGGGTTATTAATCACCTTCAGTGATAGTTCTAGTTGTATTTTAGCTTGTCTGTTTTTTAAAGAAAAAAATAGGAGCTATTGTCGTAACTCCGGTTTCCGCTTTGTCGTCGTCAGGCATCGTCCAGAATCTTAATATTGGCCATAACTTCTCTACTATTCCATTCATTTTTGGTATGCTTATTCATCAGGACAAGGCCTATCCAGACATATGCAAATTTTTCATCTCTTGACCTTGACCATTGACCTATTTTTGCTAAATTTTTTGAAAACTTTAAAATGCCTGTCAATTCAGAACCGTTACCAACAGGGCACTGATATTTCACATGTGAATTCCTTGTGGCAAGACCTTTCCATCAATGTTACACTTTTGGACCTTTGACCTTGACCTTTGATCTTTGACCTATTTTTAACTCGACCATTCAAGAATATGAGAGCTGTTGTAGTCGCCCTGGCGTTGGCGTTGCAGCTTTTGGTTAAAGTTTTGCGTGCAAGTTACTATCAACCTTATATCTCAATAACCATTTATGGTATTGACTTAAAAGTTTATAAATATGTTCAGGGGCATCAGACAACCAAGGTAGATAACTCTTGACTGACTTTAATATGAATTATGGCCCCTTTTTAACTTAGAAATTTTGGTTAAAGTTTTGCATGCAATAGAAAATTTGGTTAAAGTTTTGCATGCAAGCTACTATCTAGTTTGTATCTCAATAACCATTCATGGTATTGACTTGAAAGTTTATGAATATGTTTAGGGGCATCAGACAACCAAGGTAGATAACTCTTGATAGAATATATTACAAATTATGGCCCTTTTGTAACTTAAAAATTTTGCATGCAAGATACTATCATGCTTATATCTCAGTATCCAGGCATGCGATTGATTTGAAACACCTTATGGTAACACACTTTCATGGTAGATAACTCTTGATGGAATATGTTACAAATTATTGCCCTTTTTAACTTAAAAAATTTAGTTAAAGTTTTGCATGCAAGGTACTTTCATGCTTATATCTCAGAGTCCAGGCATTAATTTGAAACATCTTTAATATGTTTAGGGGTATCATACTTTCATGGTAGATAACTCTTGATAGAATATGTTAAAAATTATTACCCCTTTTTAACCAAGATATTTTGGTTAAAGTTTTGCATGCAAGGTACTTTCATGCTAATATCTCAGTTTCCAGGCATGGGATTGATTTTAAACATCTTTTATATGTTTAGGAGTGTCATACTATCAAGGTAGATAACTTTTGATGGAATATCTTACAAGTTATGGCCCCTTTTTAGCTCACCTGAGCACGTGTGCTCATTAGCTCACCTGAGCACGTGTGCTCAGGATGAGCTTTTAGGATCGATGAATGTCCGTCGTCCGTCCGTCCGTCGTCCACAATTTGTTCGTTTGCACTCTAGCATCTTCATTTCATAGCAATATCTTCAAACTTTATACAATGTTATAACCATAAAGTCACGGCCAGTTCAATTATGGCTGATATCGTACCATTAGGTCAGGAGTTATGCCCCTTTTAATATTCAAAAAATGCCATATTTCAAGTTGTTTACACTCTAGCATCTTCATCTTTTTAGCAATCCTCTTCAAACTTTATGACAATGCTTATGACCATAAGGTCTCGATTGAGTTCGATTATGGCTGAGATCCGTCAATTAGGTCAGGCCCCTTTTAATAAAAAAAAAAAAGCCATATTTCACATTTTTATTCTCTACCAACTTCATTTTTTTAACAATCATTTTTAAACTTTAAGACAATGTTTATGCCCATAATCTCACAATCGGGTTCAATTATAACTGATATTGACTTGTAAATTTAGGAGTTAAGCCCATTTCACCATAAAAAAAAAGCCAGATTTCACTTTTACACTCAAGCATCTTTATTTCTTAAGCAATCATCTTTCTCAGGTGAGCGACCAAGGGCCATCTTGGCCCTCTTGTTTAAGTTAGAAATGTTGGTTAAAGTTTTGCATGCAAGCTACTTTCCAGCTTATATCTCAGAAATTGCTTGTGGAATTGACTAGAAAGTTAAGGGGTGTCTTCAGGGGCATCAGAAAACTAAGGAGGATAACTTTTGGACTGAATTTTATGCAAATTATGGTCCTTTTCTAACTTGGATTTTTGGTTAAAGTTTTGCATGCACAGTGTTATTGTGCTTATGTCTCAGTAACTAGGCATGGGATTGATTTAAGACATCATAAAACTATTAAGGGGTATCAGTCTATCAAGGTTTATCATTTTTGACTATCATTAGTCAGGGTATGTGGAGGGCAAGAATTGAAATAGATTTCATTTGATTTACCAACAAGCATTTTGAATAGTAGAGTGTGCTGTCCTCTGACAGCTCTTGTTGAAATATTTAATAAAACACTTTATTGTTGGCTATAATTTCTTTACTATTTGACATACAATTTTTTTCAAATTCAGGTATACCTCAACATTTCATCTATCGACCTTGACCTTCCTTTGACCTTTTTTTTTTTTTTAGCTCACCTGAGCACTTGTGCTCGGGTGAGCTTTTGTGATCGCCTTTTGTCCGTCGTGCGTCGTGCGTCGTCCGTCGTCAACAATTGCTTGTGAACACTCTAGAGGCCACAGTTTTGGCCCAATCTTCATGAAACTTGGTCAGGATGTTTGTCTACATGATATCTCGGATGAGTTCGAAATTGGGTCATGTGGGGTCAAAAACTAGGTCACTAGGTCAAATCTTAGAAAAACCTTGTGAACACTCTAGAGGCCACAAATTTGGCCCAATCTTCATGAAACTTAATCAGGATGTTTGTCTACATGATATCTCGGATGAGTTCGAAATTGGGTCATGTGGGGTCAAAAACTAGGTCACTAGGTCAAATCCTTGAAAAAGCTTGTGAACACTCTAGAGGCCACAGTTTTGGCCCAATCTTCATGAAACTTGGTCAGGATGTTTGTCTACATGATATCTCGGATGAGTTCGAAATTGGGTCATGTGGGGTCAAAAACTAGGTCACCAGGTCAAATCTTAGAAAAACCTTGTGAACACTCTAAGGCCAAGTTTTGGCCCAATCTTCATAAAATTTGGTCAGGATTTTGTCTACATTATATCTCGATGAGTTCGAAATTGGGTCATGGGGTCAAAAACTAGGTCACCAGGTCAAATCTAAGGAAAACCTTGTGAACACTCTAGAGGCCTTTTGCCAAATCTTAAATAGATTTAGTCAGGATGTTTGTCTAATTGATATATTGGATGAGTTTGAAAATGAGTCACATGAGGTCAAAAACTAGGTCACCAGGTCAAATCTTAGAAAAACCTGGTGAACACGGCCTTTTTGTCCTGCAAATTCCCTTAAAGGGGTAAATTAGGTCACTTAGTCAAATGTTAGAAAAACACTTTTAGATGCCAGATTTTTTGTCATTATGCCTAACACTGCCATCTTACTCAGGTGAGCGACACAGGGCCATCTTGGCCCTCTTGTTTTTTTGAAAACTTTAAAATGCCTGTCATTTCAGAACCTTTACCAACAGGGCACTGATATTTCACATGTGAATTGCTTGTGGCAAGACCTTTCCATCAATGTTACACTTTTGGACTTTTGACCTTGACATTTGATCTTTGACCTATTTTTGAAATATGTAACAAAACTTTAAATGTTGGCCGTAAATTCTTTACTATTTGCCATACATCTTTTTTTTTTGGTATGCATATTTATCTTTGCAAGGACTATTCAGATATACCTCAACATTTCATCTATCACCCTTGACCGTTGACCTATTTTTGCTGTTTCTTTTTTGAAAACTTTAAAATGCCTGTCATTTCAGAACTGTTACCAACAGGGCACTGATATTTCACATGTGAATTCCTTGTGGCAAGACCTTTCCATCAATGTTACACTTTTGGACTTTTGACCTTGACCTTTGAACTTTTACCTATTTTTGAAATGTTTAACAAAAAAGTTGTACGTTGGCCATAACTTATTTACTATTTGCCATACATCTTTTATATTTGGTATGCATATTCATCATTACAATGATTTTTAGCTCACCTGAGCACAACATGCTGAAGGTGAGCTTTTGTGATCGCCCTTCATCCGTCGTCAACAATTTAGCTTGTTAACACTCTAGAGGCCACATTTTTGGCCCAATCTTCATGAGACTTGGTCAGAATGTTTGTTTCCATAATGTCTTGGACAGGTTCAAATTTGGGTCATGTGGGTTCAAAAAGTAGGTCACAAGGTCAAATCTTAGTAACACCTTGTTAACACTATGGAGGCCACATTTTTGGCCCAGTGTTCATGAACCTTGGTCAGAATGTTTGTTTTAAAATCTTGGACAAGTTCGAACTTGGGTCATGTAGGGTCAAAAAGTAGGTCACGAGGTCAAATCTTAGTTAAACCTTATTAATACACATTTTTGGCCATATCTTCATGAAACTTGGTTGGCATGTCTGTTTCCATAAAATCTTGGACAAGTTTGAAAGTGGATCATGTGGGGTCAAAAAGTAGGTCAATATGAAAATCAAACATATGTTGCTCATTTATAATCAGGTGAGCGATTCAGGGCCATCATGGCCCATTTGATCAGATATACCTTAATATTTTATGTATTGACCTTGACCTTTAACCTTAATTTCCATAAATTTGTACAAGTTTTATAATCAGTATTTCTTTGTCATTTTTCAATAATTTTTTAAAACAAAACTTAAGATACTGGTTTGTCATCATATGTACCTGTGCAGGTGTGATTTTTGGTCATGATATTTAGGTAGATAAAAAAGACCATTTTTTTTTTTTTTTAATGACTTCAGTTTTTACAGTTTTGTGTTGATTATCAAAAAACTTCAATGGATAAGCAATTATGATTATTTGCTTACATATTTTACATCTTTGTGTTGTATACATTCTATTCCATGCATAGGTCAAGGTCATCCTTCAATGTCAAAGGTCAATTTTAAAGGGTATGGTACTTAAACTTTGCATTTAAAGGCTGACAGTTTCAGTTGTGATTTTCAAGGTCAACTTTTTTAAGTGTTTAACAAAAATGTGTAACGTTGGAAACACAAACAAGCGTTGGTACCCGCATGCGGTGCTCTTGTTTTGTTTTGTTTTAAGCATACTTGAGCACAACGTGCTCATGGTAAGCTTTTTTGATCGCCTTTTGTCTGGGGTCCGGCGTCAATAATTTCCTTTAAACAATATCTCCTTCTAAACCGCCGAATGGATTTTGACTAAACTTCACAGGAATCATCCTTATGATGCCCTCTATCAAGATTGTTCACATTATTTTAATTAGTTGAAAAAGTAGGTCACAGGAGCTAAAAATAGATTTTAAAAATGCAAACTTCGAAAATCTTCTGCAACACAGGGCCAAGACCTTAGATATCTGGTGTGTAGCATTGTCTAGTGCACCTCTACCAAGTTTGTTCAAATCATGACCCTGGGGCCAAAATTGGCCCCGCCCCAGGGGTCTCTTGATTTAACATAGGCTTATATAGGAAAAATGGAAAAGTCTTCTCAGAAACCACAAGGCCTGGAGTATATTTGGTGTGTAGAATTGTCTAGTGGTTCTGTATAAGAAAAAAACTAGAAAAATCTTCTTCTCAGAAACACAAGACCTTGCATTTATATATTTGTAGCATTGTCTAGTGGATCTCTACCAAGTTCAAATCATGGCCTTGGGGTCAAAATTGACCCCGCCCCAGAGGTCACTTGAATTTACATAGGCTTAGATAAGAAAAAAACAAACTAGAAAAGTCTTCTACTGAGAAACAACAAGGCCTGGAGTTTATATTTGATGTGTATCATTGTCTAGTGGATCTCTACCAAGTTCAAATCATGGCCTTGGGGTCAAAATTGACCCCGCCCCAGAGGTCACTTGAATTTACATAGGCTTAGATAAGAAAAAAAAACAACTAGAAAAGTCTTCTTCCCAGAAACCACAAGGCCAGGAGTTTATATTTGATGTGTATCATTGCTTTATAGACATCTGCCAAGTTTGTTCAAATCATGGCACTGGGTTCAAAATTGGCTCCGCTCCAGGAGTCACTTGATTTAACATAGACTTACATGAATTATGAAAGATTTTTAGCTCACCTGAACAATTGGGCTCAGGGTGAGCTTTTGTGACCGTTTTTGTCAGTTGTTTGTCGTACGTCATCCGTCGTCAACAATTGCTTGCCACAGTGTTTGCCCAATTTTCATGAAACTTTGTCAGGATGTTTGTCTACATGATATCTTGGATGGGTTTGAAATCAGGTCATGTGGGGTCAAAAACTAGGTCACCAGGTCAAATCTTAGAAAAACCTTGTGAACACTCTATAGGCCACAGTTTTTGCCTAACCTTAATGTAACTTGGTCAAAATGTTTGTTTACATCAAATCTTTGATGAATTCAAAACTGGGCCTCATGGGGTCAAAATGTATTTCTCCAGGGCAAAGTTTAGAAAAATCTTGTAAACATTCTAGAGGTCTACATTTTTGTCCCAGTCTTCATTAAACTTGATAAGAATGATGACTGCATGAATTCCCAGTTGAGTGCAAATTCAGGTAGGATCAAAATCTAGGGCACTTAGTCAAACGTTAGAAAAACACTTTCAATGCCATTATTTTTTGTCATCATGCCTAACACAGCAATCTTACTCAGGTGGGTGACACAGGGCCATCTTGGCCCTCTTGTTTAAAGATATCCTTGTCAATGACCACAAGATCATGGGTTTTAATTTGATATGTGGACCTGAATCAAGTTTTTAAATCATGGCCCAGGGGTCAAAATTGGTCCCACACTTGGGTTAACTTGTTTTTTTTGACCCCATGTAAACTTTTTGGGTGGAATTGAAATTTTATTGCTGTTCTTCTGTATGGATTTTGTATTCAGTATGACTATGTTGTAAAAGGCAATGAAAGCAAAATTTCTCAGGTGAGCGATTCAGGGCCATCTTGGCCCTCTTGTTATGTTTTGTTTTGTTTTTTGCATTCTGTTTTTTGTTGATAATTGATGAAATAAAATCAGGTTAAAAACAAAAACCGAGATGCCACTTTGCAGTTCTAGTTTTGAATTTGTTTTACTTCATTAATATTGTATTATTACATCATATTGTTATTTAAAGATTTAAAACTTCCTATTGAGAATGCTGAATAATTACCATTAAATTCATCTGCTTTCTTACTGTATAGCGCAAGTAAGAGAAATATGATTATAATAATGTAAATTTTAATTTTTGAAGTCATTTCAAACTAAATGATATAAATTATAACAAAAGGCAACATTCTGTCTGTCTGTTTCAACTTTAGTCCTCTGATGCAAATTTAAAATATCATGCTACACGTCTATGGCATAATACTGCAATGTGGCAGCACTATATCTGTCTCAAGTAGACATTGTCTCCAAATGACTGAAATACTGTTGGTGGCTTGTTAAACCCAATACATAAATTATGTTGTTTGTGTATCCAGGTCTTTGATAACTAGCCAGATTGCCCCAGTCACTCCAAAGTCACCCTTGTATTGATGGAAATTTGAAAAATATTATGGTGCCTGCTCTCTTACACTACAAATAAAACTGATCCAATCTTTATGAAACTTTGTCACAATGTGTATGGGCAATATATCTCCACAAAGATTGAGAACCAGCCAGAATGTCCCAAATATTTCAGAGTTATGGCCCTAAAATGATAAAATTGCAGGCTGGGCATATTTTTCAAAAAACAGTAATCTTGTTTCCAATTTCTAAAGGGTACTGGTCATCCTTCAAAAAACAGCAAAAGAATTGCCCCTATCTAGTCCTGTACATGATGTATTAGCAGAAGTAAATTGAATTACAGTCAAACATGTGAACAACGGTCGGGCAGGGGAAAATGTAAAAGTGGCTGTTGTTCACAGGTGACCTTTATTCAGAGGGTCAGTAGGTATGATTTGAAGTTTGATATACTCTACATACAAGTCATGTACATGTAGATAGAAAAAATAAAAACTGTTGCTTTATTAATATGAAAATTGTTATTCGTAAGCAACGTAAACATCTTTTTTAAATTTTATTAAAGGATTAAAGCAATAACATAAACTCATTTTCGTGACTTTCAGTGAAATTTACTGTAGCCGGGGTTACAATAAGAAACAATACGTGGATTCTGCTTCGTCTTTACCAAATCAAGAAATAAGTTCCAAATAATAGTTTCACGTAATATGTAAAGTTGAAACAGTCGAAATATCTTTCTACTCAACAAGAAAATGATGCCATTCAACATTGACAAAGTTGAAAGAAGTTGACTGAAGTAGAAGAACCAGAACCGTACGGTTGGGCGACCAGAGAGAGAGTCCCGTGAAGTTTAGGGAGGCGGAAGACAGCGAAAATTTAAATTAAAAGCTCGTGCAGCATGCACTCTGTCTCACTCTCAAAATTCAGATATTTCCTAATAAGGTAAAATACTTTCAGAAGGTTTTATAAATATTCATAAGAAACAGGTCACATGTTAGACGAATACAAAACGAGGCTGGCGAGTACAAAACACGAGACTTAATGATGAACACAAGATTCACGTGCACTGTAAACAAATAATACGTGACACACAGAAACTTTATAATACATTAACTATATTATCTAACCCTGTCTACATTACCTTCACATTTCGTGTGTTAATTGTACGTTTATATATGTAAACCTTTCATGTTGCAATTTATTTAGAATCTGCGGCCATAAGTGCAATAATAATAGAGTGATTTCCCCTTATTTATAATTGTTTCGCCATTAAATCATTTTCTTATTCAATTCTCTCTCACTCTCTCTCAATTTACAGGGGAAAAAAAATAGATTGCTTTGCTTATTAAAACTATCACTCTTGTTTTAAATCTGTTTGGATGACAAATTAATACCCATCCATTGATAACAGATGAGGAATAATTGTAGCCATTGTAGAGGTGTTAATCAAAAAATTAATCAAACAGGCCTATTTCGGCTGATGGCTGAGACAATAAGCAGTTTTGCTCAATTCTCAGGACCATGATCCCGAAGTTGCTAAGCATCTCTTACCAGTTAACCAATGAGAATTCACCCCCTCAGAGTATTACCCCACTCCCACCCCTGTGTACTGAGATGTCTGCTGGCACTTTCTTATCCCTAGATGTTTCCGGAAACTGGTGACACCTGCCAGACCCGCGAGGCAGTAAGGCTGTTGGGTTGCCTAGTGACTGTTGTTCGATGGGCTTATAGCACAGCGGGGATATGATATAACTGACCGTTGATTGTTATAGGCAGGTGACCGTGGTTTACGGTTAATTTTAAGAACAAAAATACATGGGGGAAATTGATGTGACCGTTGTTGTCAGGTGACCTTTGTTCCAAGGTGACCGTTGGTACAGGTTTCACTGTACATGGTGGCCTTTTGTCTGTCTCAACAAGTTGTGATCCCATAAATGTCAACAATTTGGGTGTTGCTTTAAACATGACTGAACTTGATTGTAACCTTTTAGGCTTGTGGATGAGGATGTCATTCTGCCATCATTCTGTGCCCAGTATGGATTCAAGAATAAATTGTGTGCCACTGATGTTTGCCATGTAACAGCCACCGTCTTGGAAACACAGGTACGTAGCAATTTTCAAAGGTAACAAATTTTGCAGTGCTAACTTGTGGTTATGAAAATACGAATAGATAGTGTACAGTGATTTTCTAGCTTATATTTGAAAAGATTCCCAAATTTACTGACATTACTGAATTTTAATGCGTATAGGCAAACTTTGTTTAATATCACCTGAAGTCCCCAGTTGATTTGAACCAGTCCTAATATTCAAATGCATGTTTTATCATGCAACAAATAAATAGCATTTCCTACCCCAACTCATTTTTTTTTTTTTTTTTTTTTTTTAAGCTCACCTATAAGGGTTAGGTAAGCTATTAGAATGGGCCTGTGTCCATTGTCAACAATGTTCTTTAAACAATATCTTACCAGCTAAATGGATTTTAACGAAACTTCACAGAATTGATCCTTATGAGGCCCTCTATCAAAATTGTTCATAGGTCACAGGAGCTAAAATAGATTTTAAAAATGCGATAAGCATTGCATCCCATGCTGACACTTTTGTGGTTGCAGTTTCCCTTCTCCTGGAAGGAAATAGCTCTTCTCCCTCCTCCCTCATGATTCTACTTGAGACTATCACCAAGACAACTAAACACGATGTGCTGGTGGGCACGGCCACTTAAGCTGAAATGCTTCGGGCTGTAGGGATTTGATGGCCAATCTTGTCTGCATTTTCTTTTCTGTGAAGATGACTTTACATCTTCTGACATGATCTATTTGATATTTATGCCAATTTATTGCTGTGACCTATATTTTACTGTTGGATAACATGGTAAAACAGGTTGTTCTTCATTTAAGTTTAAGCTTTTTATTCTATGAAGATGACTTCACATCTTCCTGAAACTTGAAATACATGGACATATCATATGGATTATTTACCAGTAGTATTTATTTGATTCTATAGCTGTGACTTTGTAAAATTTGTTTTTTTACTTTCAAGCAGATTTACTTCTATGTTTAAGCTTCTTTTTTTATAAAGGTAACTTCACATCATCATGAAACTCTGTACAAATGTACATCATTATATAATCTTTTAAAAACACAAGCAAATATTTGGGTTCTGACCATATCCCAGCCGGGCATTTGTGTCTTAGAGACATATTGTCTTGTTGGTTCATGTACATGTTAATCTCAATAAAATGAAAGTCAAGTTCAATTTTGGGCAAAATCCATAAACTTTCAACACAGTTATGGCCCTTTTTCTACTTAGCATTTGCAAAAAAAAAAGACCTTTTCTGGGGTTGACAAATTTAAATGTCAAATTCGATTTTGAGCAAAACCTGTAAATTTTCGACACAGTAATAGCCCCTTATCATCTAATAATTTGCAAAAACACCTTATCTGCGTGATAATTCCTAAACAGGTTGATAAATTTAAATAATATTTGGTACAAAATTGGCCTTTTTTACTTATACTTAGAATTTACAAAAAAACCTTTTTAAAAAATATTTTAAAATCTTGTTTGCGCTAGCTTGTGGAAATTATGATATTTTCCAAATTCCAAATTTTTTACCTTGTGATTTTGGATCATTGTAGATATGAAATTAAAATATAGAAGGTAGTAAGTTTATGGTTTGGGCAGTATACACACGCAAACTGTCCAACATTCAGAATGATTTGACAGTCAAGACGAAATAGTTCAGTTGGAAAATCTAGGAAAAGAAGAAACTGAAAGGGGTACAGTGGCGCTATCGTATCATTTGTCAAAAAATATGATTGATATACGATTGAAATACGAACGATATACGATATGATAGCAAGTTTGATTTACCTTTACGATTCGATACGATACGATGCGATGTGTTTATAATCTGATACCATACGATCCACGATCTGCGATTTACGTTATGCGATATACGATACACGGTAAGCAGGGTTTACATGACATTTTTATACATGTACCTGCAAGCTTGATTTGACTACAAGTCCAGTCTGAGATTTCCATCGATGTATGGAGAGAAAGTTAAGTTTTTTTTAATGAAGATTATTTATAAATATATTTTTATGATTACGTGTAATAATAACAATCACAATAAAAAAATGATAACAGTACTTTACTGATATCTAGGACTCTGCTACTTGTGTTAATTAACAAAACATCTTTTCTTAAAAAATTATGAATATAATTGGTCCATGCCCTTTTATATACGATCGCGACCGCTCAATGAGCGCTTGTGAACCAACACATAGAAGTATAGCACGTGCTAGAGAACTTCTGGTTAACTGTCAAATAGCCGAAAAAAATGTAATGATGCATGAGCAACTGCATGCAACCTGCACCTTATATACCCGTATTGCTGCTTCTTTAAACAATTATTTAATTAAAAAAATGAAGATCAGAGGGCCATCTTGCTCGAAGAGAAGTAATTAGTGTGGAGGTCGCCAATTCTATCGCAGCTTATACATGATGATAGCAGAAAATCTAATTTACATCAACTTCTAAATTGGTCCCATGCTTTCAACCATAAGCACATATTATTTGTTCCTATAAAAGAACTGTTGCTATATTTAACTCGCTGTTTTAACTATAAAAAATATTTTTATTTGTTTTATCAATCATAAGAATACTCTAAGACTTACTTGTATGTGATTTCTATATTTTTTAAAAGTCCATTAATCTTAAATTTGTAAAGAACCCCACCCCCTCGAAAGAGAGAGAGAGAGATTTTTTTTATTATTAATATCATCATCAACAAGATTCGCTATGGAAATATACTAATATATAGAATGTCTTCCTCTTCGGAAAATATAATATTTCTATGATGACAATTTAATTTTAGAATAATAATGTAATAATGACATACATTGAAAGGAATAAACAATATAATCAAATTAATTAATGGAAGAAACTTGTAGTGATGTTGTTGTTGTCTAGTAGATGTCCTCCATTGTCTTCGGGACACTCCTTGGTAGAATGAAGAATTTTGAGTTTTCTGTATTAAAGGTCACTCTTCATTATGTACAATCGAAATATTGTGAATATATACTCTATAACGCGTAGGTGGCGGAGCTTTTAGTCAGACGTTATTAATTTAGTCGGTACAGTTTATATTACGTAAGTGCTCAATAGTGTATGTATGTATATACACATACTTATTCTAAGTTACATGTAAATTATTGAATAATATTTATTATAATAGAGGAACAGTTTTTGACTAAGCTACCCAGTGACACTACGTACATAACACCCTGGTTCTTTCTGTGATAATGTTCTCACAATAGGCCTGCGACCATCTTTCATGTTTTCTGTCACGTTAATTAGTACGGTTATAACATTCATATTGTGTAAAGGTTGATTGTCCCTCCCTCGCCTTGGGTTGGAATAGGGGGTGGGGTGAGTGACTGGTATATCGGTATCGGCATTACATAAAGATGACATATCCGGTCAAAATTAACACATGCTGTGCCCGCTGATAAGAAGGTATGACACGCGTCTGGTGAAATACAATTACCTTGGTTAAATATACACATTCATGCATAAATGTACATACATGAGAAAAAAAAATCAGATATATTTTAAGCGAACTATACATGTAATAATATGGAATTTATAGATTTTTTTTTCCCATTTAACTTTTATCATGTAGTGAATTTCGTGTTTTCACGGACAAGGAGAGATCAGTAATTTGACTAAAACCATATGCCTCTATAGTACAAATATGAAAAATATTCGTGGCCAAAAGTACTGGCTGACTTTCAAAGTTATTTGGCACAGATGTTCCCTAGGTCACTCTCTACCAAGATTGTTCAAATTATTTTGATCCTTGGAAAAACATGGCCACCATGGGCGGAACCCATTTTCCTTATATGTATATAGTACAAATTTGAAAAAAAGTACTACTCGATTTATGGCTGGCAGAGGGAAGAGCCCATTTTCTAAATATCAAGATATTTGCTGTTTCTTTTCCTCCCACTAATACCTGGTTCTCAGGTGAGCGACCCAGAGCCATCATGGCCCTCTTGTTGTTGTTTTTTTGTTGTTGTTTTTTTAGCTCACCTGAGCACAAAGTGCTCAAGGTGAGCTTTTGTGATCGCCTGGCGTCCGTCGTCGTCTGTCGTCAACAATTTGCTTTAAACGACATCTCCTCTGAAACCACTGGACAGAATTTAATGAAACTTGGCAGGAATGTTCCTTGGGTGAGGCTGTACAAAAGTTGCTAAAATAAAGTTGATCCATGAAGAACTCTGGTTGCCATGCCTACAAAAAGAAAAATAATTTGAAAACTTTAAAAATCATCTTCTTCAAAACTACTGGCCAGATTTTAAAATAAATTGGTACAGATGTTCTTTGGGTCAACCTATTTATCTCAGGTGAGCGATTTAGGGCCATCATGGGCCTCTTGTTTAGCTCACCTGAGCAAGCTCAGGGGAGCTTTTAGGATCAATGGCTGTCCGGCGTACATCCAGTGTCCATCCATCCATCATCCACAATGACATCTCCTCTGAAACTACTGGGCCAAATTTGATGAAAATTGCCTGTGATGTTCCTTGCATGAAGCTCTACCAAAGTTGTTCAAATGGTTCCGGTCCATTGTATATCTGGGCCACAGGAGCCAAAGATAGATTCTCCAAAACCACTAGGCCTAGAGCTTAGATTAATTGTGTGTGGTATTGTCTTGTGGGCCATTACCAAGTTTGTTCAAATCATGACATTGGGGTAAAAATTGGCCCCGCTCCAGGGGTCACTTGATTTTACATAGATTTATATAAGAAAAACTAGAAAAATCTTCTTGTCAGAAACACAAGGCCTGGAGTTTAGATATTTGGTGTAAAACATGGCCTAGTCAGACCTCAATCAAGTTTGTTCAAACCATGGCCCTGGGGTCAAATATGCCCCACCCAAGGGTCACTTGATTTTACATAGACTTATTTAGGAAATAATAGAAAAATCTTCTTATCAGAAACCACAAGGCCTAGAGTTTAGATATTTGGTGAGTGAACATCTACCAATTTTGATCAAATCATGGCCCTTGGGTCAAAATTGCTCCGTCCTAGGGGTCACTTAATTTTATATAGACTTATTAGAGCAATGACCTTCAAAGTTTGAATAGCAGGTACAGTTTTTTTGTTGAATTTAGATGATCTTGCTGTATTTCTGCATAGATTATGTATTCAGTATGACTCATAATACAATCATTGGCATTTAGGGCATTGTGTTTCAGGTGAGTGATTCAGTGCCATCATGGCCCTCTTGTTTTAACATTTAACCAAGCTGAAAGATACATAACATTTCTTCTCCTCTCAAAACAATGTACAGAATTAAATTCTGTTTTGAAAAAGGATAAGCCCATGCTCCTGTACCATTTTTATGTGGCCACTAAGAAATGAGTCCTGCAGATGGTTATTTTTCTTATTATACCCCCGCATACAAAGTTTGAAGGGGGTTTACTGGAATCAGCCTGTCGGTCGATTGGTTCGTCGATCTGTCTGCATTATCTTGTCTGGTGAACTCCTCCTTCACTTTCAGCCCAATTCACCTGATACTTGGCATAAATATTCATCAGGAGCAGTATATGTGCAAGAAGCAAATTTCATGTTCGTTTGCACAAGGATTACTGAATTATTGCCCCTGAATCAACTTGAAAAGTCTTGTCCAGTGAACTCTTCCTTCAGTTTATGTCTGATTCACCTTATACTTGGCATAAATATCCATCAGGAGCAGTAGATGTGTAAGACGCAAATTGCACGTTCAATCACACAAGTATTATGGAGTTATTGCCCCAGAATCAACTTGAAAAGTGTTGTCCGGTGAACTCCTCCTTCACTTTAAGTCCGATTCATCTTATACTTGGCATAAATATCCATCAGGAGTTAGTAGATGTGTAAGATGCAAATATCACATTAATTTGCACAAGGATTACGGAGTTATTGCCCCTGAATCAACTTGAAAAGTCTTTTCTGGTGAATTCCTCCTTTAATTTCAGTCTAATTCACCTAATACTTGGGATAAATATTCATCAGGAGCAGTAGATGTGTAAAACACAAATTTCACATGCGTTCACGTTATTGTCCCAGTTGCGACTCTAAATATCTTGTGACGCAACTACTTCTACATTTCTAAACTGATTCAGTTCAAATTTTGTGTGTGCATTGATAATCAGGGGGAGAGGTGCATGACATAAATTTCACTTTTGTTGTCTCAAGGATGGCAGAGTTATTGCCCTGGTCCAATTTTTGAATGATCTCCCTTTGGTTTATTCTGTATTTCTTGTTTAGAACATTACTCAAATGTTATACAAGATATTAGCTTGAAAAACAAACAACAAACAAACAACCATAACTGACTCTCTATCCACTTTAAATAAAGACTTTATTTTCTTATTATTTACTATCATAACCAATATGCTATGTATACAGGTTCTTATCTATGCTCCGCCTGGAGTCTGTCTTCTCCTGTATCAAAGTATTTTGCAGGCGTATTGATCACCTTCATTGATAGCTCTAGTTTTAATCTATTGAAAAACATGGCCACCAGGGGGGAGAGCCCATTTTCCTTATATGTATATGGTACAAATTTGAAAATTCTTCTTGTCCAAAAGTACTCACTTGATTTATGCTGGCAGAGTGTATAGCCCATTTTCCACAATATTGTAAGATATTTGTTGTTTCCTTTCCTTCCACTAATATTTGGTTTGCAGGTGAGAGATCTCAGGGCCATCATGGCCCTCTTGTTTAGTTCACCTGAGCACAATGTGGTGAGCTTTTGTGATCACCCTTAAATAAATTTGATCCATGTAGAACTCATTACCATGGCAATGAAAAGAAAAAAAAAATATGAAAACTTTAAAAATCATCTTCTTCAAAACTACTGGCCAGATTTCAAAATGTTATAGTACAGATGTTCCTTGGGTAACCCTCTACCAGAATTGCTAAAATTATTCTGATCTGTAAAAAATCATGGCCACTAGGGGCCGGGCTAATTTGTCTTATACGTATATAGTGAAAACTTTAAACGACATCTCTAAAACCGCTGAACAGAATTTGATTTAACTTGGCAGGGATGATCCAGTTGCTAAAATAAACTTAATCCATGTAGAACTCTGATTGCCATGGCAATGGAAAGAAAGATTAAATCTATAAAAATCATCTTCTTCAAAACTACTGGCCAGGGGCGGGGCTAATAGCCTTAAATTATATAGAGAAAACTTCAAACATCATCTCCTCTGAAACAGCTGCACAGAATTGATTAAATTTGGCAGGCATGATCCTTGGATATACCTCCAGGAAAGTTGCTAAAATGACATGATCAATGTAGAACTCTGGTTGCCATGGCAACGGAAGGAAAAAAAACATGAAAACTGCAAAAATGATTTCTTTCAAAACTATGGCCAGATTTCAAAATATTTTAGTACAGTTGTTCCTTGGGTAACCCTATACTCAGGAGATTTATCCAGGGCCTCTGTAACCCTCTTGTTATTTTGTATGTATAAGTGTATCAGAGGTCTACTGTTATTATTTTCATATTTCAGTTGCGTCAAATCATGGTTACAGTAACTAACAAAGCACTATCTGTCATTCATCTTCATTGATAGTTCTTGGTTTTTTGTGTGTTTTTTTCCAGGAAAATGGATCCACAGCTACAGACAGTTTTCTAAAAGCGCTGGATGTACTCTCAAGGTTTGTAAAAGAATCATATAAACATTCATATTTAAAACATACAGTTCTGGAATCATGCATCAGATTTGCATTAATTAAAACATGTAAAAAGGATGAAACCTGACCAGAATGCAGTGTTAGACCTATAATAAAATATTGTTTGTTTCGCCTCCTGGGCCTTATGCCTCAAGTGGTTGAGTAGGTAGGTAGAAAAAGTATATATTTTTATGCCTTGGAAGGTGGGCATATATAATAGTAATGGCACCATCTGTCTGTCCAGATTTCGTTTCCTCTCCATAACTCTGAGTCTGACATTCCTTACTTTGCAGAAATGTCTACTATTGTAATACAATGTTTTCCTTGCAATCTCCAGGTCTGTAGCTCCACAGTCAAGGTCACACTTAGAGTTCAAAGGGTTTGTTTTTCATGTCCACTCCATATTTATGTCACTCTTCAGTGGAATTTGAAATTTTTGGCATAAATGTGCTTTGTAATGATACAATGTGTTGTGTACAATACCCAGGTGAAGTGTCATAAGCCCAGATAGTGCATTGGTTTGCCCTCCATCCGGCTGTCCAGAACTTTGGATTCTGTGATAACCTGAAAAACATATTATAAGCTTGCTCAGTGAAACTTGGTATATGAAAATATTAAAGCTGTAAACTTGAAACTTCACAGGTGGATAAATCTCATGGAGGAGAAGTGCAGTGCAATGAACCATAACTCTGCGCATCATTATTTTGGAGTTATTTCCCTTTGTTAAATTTCATATTTAATTTTTGTCCGGAGCATAACTCGAAAAGTATTAAAGCTATTAATTTGAAACTTCACAGGTGGATAGATCTCATAGAGGAGAAGTGCAGTGCAAAGAACCATAACTCTGCACATCATATTTTTGGAGTTATTGCCTTTTGTTAAATATCATGCATAATTTTCAGGAGTATAACTCACAAAGAATACAAGCTGTTAACTTGAAACTTCACAGGTGGATAGATCTCATTGAGGAAAAGTGTCATGCATAAGAACTGTAACTCTGCACATCACATTTTTGGAGTTATTGCCCTTTTGTTAAATTTCATACTTACTTTTTGAGTAATGCTCTAGACAAAAAAATATCAAAGCTATTAATTTGAAACTTCACAGGTTGATAGATCTCATTGAGGAGAAGTGTCATGCACAAGAATATATAACTCACAAAGTATTAAAGCTATTAATTTGAAACTTCACAGGTGGATAGATCTCATAGAGGAAAAGTGTCATGCACAAGAACCGTAACTCTGCAATCAAATATTTGGAGTTATTGCCCTTTGTTAAATTCCATCTAATTTTTTGTCCAGAGCATTGCTCAAAAAGTCATAGCTATTAACTTGAAACTTTACAGGTGACAGACCTTACTGAGAAGTGTCATGCACAAGAACTATAACTATGTGCATCATATTTTTGGGGTTACTGCCATTTGTTAAATTTCAGATTTATTTTTGTCTGGAATGTAACTCAAAAATTATAAAAGCTATTAACTCACGGTGCATAACCATATCGGTGGGCTCTCCATGGAAATCGCTATTTCGGCAGGCTTTCTGCGTTCGCACTGGTCATTCTCTGCCATAAACACTAGCAAACACTAGACGGAAAGGAAAGAAACAGACCAATGGTCACTTTTCACAGGTGAGTTGCTCAATATTAAGTATTGCATGGAATATTAGAGTATCTTTCCTATGTATATGCGTGTAAACTTTTCAATAATCAGCGACTGTGACCTGAAACTCGGCCAAACAGTTTAGTGATGTACAAACATGGAACACAATCTCGGCATTTTTGGCATGATAGAAAATAGGTGGGGGGATACGTATGCTTATAACATAAGTTTACCTCCTTCAGTGCCATGTTTAAGAATAATAAAATGATTATACTTCGTAAAATTGTGATTGTCGCGTAGATTAATTAATTAAATTTACAAACACACACGGATTCACTTGTGTAATTTCAAAGTCTAAGAGTATTTATGCAGCAATGTTATATTGTTGTTTATGTTTGATGGATGTTGGATTTTACAAGGCCTATGTCACATTTTTTTATTTTTTTTAAGAAAATAAATATTTATTTATCTATTTTTTAAATTGAATATTGATTTTAATATCACTTTCAGTTGCTGTAGCAACACGATAGGTTTAGTTTTAGTGGGTTTTTTGTTGTTGTTTTCAGTATGAATGAAC
>CM037780.1:44837273-44887273 GCA_021229015.1 Solen grandis | reverse complement strand
TAGGTAAAAAAAAAAGATTTGTTTGTGCAGTTGCAGAGGTCAATGGCACTTGAAGGTGTGTCTTGCAAGGTCATGACCTTGACCTTTGTACCTTCACCAGCAATCTCTGACTAGGTATAAACTTAGCCGTAAGGGTACACTTATTTCTCTGTTAGAGGAGTTAAATAGTTATTGAAGACTTGTCATTTTTCAGGGCTGTGAGAAATGCACAGCCCTCAAACGATGTACCTTGTTATGTGCACTATAAAACAGTTAATTTATTGCATTATGAATGATAAAACAATAAATCCCATCTTCATCCATGACAGTGTTGTGTTGTTTTCTTGCCCAGTTGATTACCTGTATTACTTGACACTAAAATGTAACCAGGGATTCTCTCTGAATATCATACAGAGGATTCTGGAGACAGGTGGCATTCTAATCCAGTAGTAACATGCATGGTCTGAAAGTCTCGGGATTTTTCATGCCCTTCCCAGGCACAAAGTACTGGTCCAACCCAGTTAACTTGGAGATTAGGATAAGTTGTAAGAACTACGTGAAAACGAGTAAGTTTCAATCAACCTGATTTAGCACTTTATGCTTTGGAATCACTGTTAGTGAACTCACCCATGGATCTCTGGCGTTTTCTTGTGTTTCACCTGCCTTAAGCAGAGGTGACACATATGGATCACTTTTCCGTCTGTATGACCATCTGTCCGTTAAACTTTTTCTATCACACTTCAGTAGGTGACACAGGTTCTAAAGAACACTCGTTTTCATATAGTAGTACATGTCTATGTGACAACAATTTTCATTGAGTTAAGGCACAATAATAAGGAAATAAATTAGTGATGGCTTTAGTTTTGTTAGCTCTCCTGAGCACAACATACTCAAGGTGTAGACCAACCATCTCACTAAAAAATTAGACACGCATAAACCTACATAAAACAACAAGCACTTCCCGAACACCTAATCTGCATGCTGGTGTGATTCAGTGTGAAAGAAACATTCATTTGAGATTCTCTCAAATCACTTATTTGACAAGTCAGTGAATATACCGGGTATTGCCTCTCCTCGGGTGAAATGATCATTTATGACCACCCTACGTCTGTTGTGTGTTATTAACAATAATAACATTCATCTGAAGCCACAGCATAGGAAGTGTTGAAATGTGGCTGGGCTTTTTACAAAAGTTAATATTTCATACTTGACATGCAAAATTGATTGCCTTGGCAATGCAAATACATGTAATTATTAAAAAAATCTTTGAAACCACATCAGAATACAATATTTGTTTCAAATTGTCATCCAATGATGTGATGAAATGGAATGCCAACTTTATTTTTTTTTTTAATAATGCAATAATGCAAGGGAAATAACCCAAAATAATATTTTTAAATGTTTCAACATGAGTTATCTCCCTTGATACATTGTCAAAATCAGTTCACAACAACATTCCAAAAATTTTAAAACAACTCCCAGAGTTTGGCATGCATGCCAAATTAATCACCGTATTTATAAACGTTGAAACAATGTCTTTGTTATGTGTAATTTAAGGATATAAACGTCGGTATCGGTAATATTGCGGACAAAATAAAATAAAGCTAGTAAGAGTAAAGTCAAAAACATTTTATTTCTCTCAAATTCATGTATAACATGGACATATGGAGGTACAATTGAGTAATATTTATAAGAGGCTCATTTTAGTCGATAATAAATCAGATATTGCATATTATATAAGTATATTTGTGTCTTAATCCACTTTTATCTAAACTTTTCATGTCATGACAAAAACTGAAATGGAGGTTGAGTCACTGTTGCATAAATTGACATACACACATATACCTACATACCATATACAACAGACTGCAACAAAAGAGTGGATATCATCTCTTAACATAGATAAACATTAATGAAACCTACATTTAATGGTTAATTAGTTTTCACAGGGTAGTTATATATCTATTTCGGTTTCGGGTTTAAACTAAATTAACCCATATCGTAAGTTAAATATTTATACTAATAAATTAGAAAGTACACAAAAGAAAGTCCATTTAGTCGTCATTGAAGACCACATACACACACACGCATGGAGATAGTATTAATCTTCATCTATACTATAGGAGGAGAGCATAAAATAATATGGTAGTAAAAAGAATATATGATTTGCAAATAATACATTTTTTGTACATTTCATACTTTACATTCGTTATACTTCAAATAAAACATTTGAGGGTCATGTTGATTATTTGAGGGTCATGTTGAGTATTAATCATTTTGTCTAAGACATATTATTGCTTTAGCCAATCCTGCATAAATTTATAAACTCTTTATTGTTTTGTGTATTCATTATTTTCTTCTAATTTATACACTCGGGTTTCTACTGTAATATGGTTTAATATAGATATTTCTTTCAAAAACCAAATGTTGGACATTCAAATAGATAATGAAATTCATCTCCTATACGATTGCATGTTAATAATACTCTTTCATTTATTTGTATTCTATTCCATCTACCCGTTTCTATTGGTAATCTGTGGTTTTATCATATAAAACAATAATGAAATTGGTAAAGAGTGTAGACAACTGTCAGAGATGACGATACGGTTGCCATGGAGGACGATGAGCCAATGGATGAGACAGTTGCTAGGGAGGACACCAGTGAGACTGCTGAATTGACGTTGAGAATCGACATCACATTCAACGAGCCATGCCCGTGACGTAAATGACCAAGTATATCTGGTGGGAGAGATGTGCCTTCACCGCATCCAGCGATCCAGACACAGGGAGACCCAGCCCAAGCTGTTTCCAGCACGGGACAGGTAATTATCAATGATGACATAATAAAACAGTTTTAATATATTTTAAATTATAATATGTGCGTTGTAAAAAAAAAATAAAAAAAAAAATAAAAAAAAAATATATTTTCATTTGTTCTTAATTCTTTCATTTTCTGTTTACTGTTACCGAGACGGTTCACTGTCTACAACTGGTCTGCTGAAGAAGGTATCGGTCATCTGACGCCATCGCACAGTTGTTAACACCGACCAGTGAAGCGGTCAATTGGTCAAATTTTGTTCTTAGGATTGTTGTAAAATATAATTTACAATAGAGATGGACGGTTAATTGGACAATGAAGTGACTTTTTTTTTAATGATTTTAGTAATGATACTAAAATTTGATAAACATTTTCAACTCGCTGACTGTTATTCTGCAGAAGATATTTGCACATTATGTACCATTTGTGTGTGTCTACAATATGTCAATGTTATTTGATTTTTTTCTTCATGAAAACTGAATCGTTATGAAGTATATGTGCCTTTAAATAATAAATATATATTTATCATTTTAAGTGTGTTTGTGTGTTGCTTTCTTTAATTTTCAACTGAAATATTAACACACCAACGATGTGAAGGAGAGAGAGAGAGAGAAAGAGAGATGAGTTTTCATGTCTTACATTACCATCAACATTAATTTTATTCACATCATCAACATCTTAAAAAAAATCAAAATAACTTAATTTTAACATTTAAGGTTAGTCAGACAGTTTATACACTTTGTCAAATCCTTTTAAATATCCGACATTGAGACATGACTATTTGAATTTATCATCGCTTCGACAGTATTTCAGTCATAAATTATAGCGACGTCCAGCTAATTACAGGTGGAGGAAGACCCCGAATGCACGTAGGCATCCAGGCAGAACCACCGACCTACCGCAAGCCAGCTGGAAGGCCCAACATTTAGAACTTCAAATGCAAAATCATTAATATAATCACTTAAAAACAAACACATATATGTATTTGGAAGGGGGACGTTTTATGGGAGCGTTTTGGCCATTATTTATGTCACGGGGGACGTTTTGGCCGTATACCCCTGTAACAGACAGAGGAAAATATTATACTGTCATGCGGCAGTTAACTTAATTTTGCAAATTGTCTAATCCATGGAAAAATCACAGAGAAAAAATAAGTTTCTAATAAATCATTTTTCTTGTGCAAGAAAATATTTTCAGTTTAATTAAATTTGAAAATAACGTTTCATAACAATTTTGATTGTTTAATAGTTCTTTGCTTTAAGAGGAAAAAGATCAGGGAATACAACAGTGTCCAAAATTGTTGAAAAGGATTTTCAAATCCGTCAGGGTCTCAATATATATATCTCAGTGTATGAAAGAGACCCTGAATCCATACATGACCTATACTGTGGTGAGTTACCGTACCAACTGTCTCCTGGATCATGATATGAATTCGTGTGTAGGCCATCATCATATTTGATCAATCTTAAAAGATTCAGTTTCTCCGATTAAGACCATACCGATAACAATAAAAAAGTATTCGTCAATGTATTAGAGTGTACCAACAAAATATCCAAGATGGAGGCTGACAAGCAACCCATAGATTTTAATGTTTTAGGCCGAGATTTAGAGGCACAAGAATTAGAGGTAAAATTGCTTTTATTGAAAATTAATCTCCAAATATTAGTAAAGAAACAACTGTGTTTAAGAAAACATGCTTTTATAAGGCAAAAATTATTTTGATTTTTGTAATTAGATTTCGTGGTTGTCAGAGACTCGGTAACTCACTACATAAAGCTAGGAATGCACAGGTTTGAAAAACATTCAATACATGTTTCTTATTTATGTTAAGGTTATTTTTCATATTTCAAACCTTTGTTTCTTGTCATAGTTATTTGTCCAAAAAAGAAAAAAAGAAACAGATGTGGATAAATGCTATTTTGATAGGATTTACGGATGTTTCAGTAAATGGTCAGTTGGGTAAATTGAATTTATATAGTATTTAGTCTTGACAGTTCTGTATAGGGTAAGTAAATAATGGTTTCTTATATTACAGCAGCTCAGCTCAATCACAGATTATCTGCAGTAATAGAAAGTCTTTGTTTCCTGACATATACACTCTACAAGGGTATCCTGGTGGGTTGTATTACCGTGGTATTTAGCTTTCAGAAATAAGTTACAAATAAAAGAAGAAGCACACACGTGAAAAATTTATCCTTCAGTAATCCTCAACATTTCATTGATAAAGTAAATGATTGTCACTTCTCTAGAACAATTTCTCATTGATAAAAATATTGACAATGTAAACACTACGTAATATATTTCAGTAATTTCTTAGTAGGGTATTACCAATGCATATATAAACTTCACCTCTAGTAATCTTTTTAGATCAAATATCATCATAATAAATTTTCTGTGATGTTCATTATGCTGTCCTGCAACATTTAGAATGATTTTTAATTATGTTGTATATATTTATTTTTTAATTATTGTTTCGAAATAAGTCGGGTAGAAAATATGTTAAATTTCCATAGAATTTTGGTTGTTAAAAGGGCATTTTTGAAGAAATGCAAATTCTCACTTGGAAATAGCTCATACCTGAGGTTTTAAAGTTTTGACAGATAGCACACAGTATGTGTTTACTTTTAGTATACAGGTGATATTGAGGCAGAATTCATGAAACCAATATTCTTCTTACTTGTGAATACCCCGGTAATATACGACCACCGGTAATACCCTACCCGAGTATATATCACAATTCACATTGCACAGGAAGAGGCTTTAATCGTAAATGCCCACTTCCGATTATTTAGTCCATGATTGTAATGAAATTTTCCCATCACAAGCAATATATGCTTTCACAGACGGTATTGAAACTATGTGTAGTTCTAATAATAAAACCTATATATATAATAAAGATTTTCTATTTTCTTTTGCTGTCACATGACTGATTTCACTCCTTAAAGACACATGCACTAAGTTCATAGGCTGAACTTACAAATTGATTTCCCTGAACTGATGAACACAATATATTGTGGACAGAATCATGTTGTACAGCAAGCACCAGTGCTTTGAAGCACCATATTCTATATTTAACTGATTCTGCCAAAGTTGAGTTTATGAAAAAATGTTTTCCAGTGTAATGTGACCTGTACATGAGTAGTAGTTAGGGTAGTTCCAAGAGTGATAGGCCCAGTGTCAGGATAATATGACTGGGTGTGGTATCATTCCACATGTCTACAGCGTTATACTGCAGTGTGACAGCAATACATCTGTCTCAAGTAGACCAGGGTTTTTTTTCCTTCTTTATGAGCCGCCGTTTAACGGCGGCTTCCCCTCGGCAAAATAAGACATTTTTCCCCCCCAAACCAGGGTCTTTCAAATAGTATGGTCCAGAAACGCCCTATATAAACGTCTTATCGTACTGCGTATCATGTTTCGGCTATCGATTTTTACCTGGAAGTGATTATCACGCCGTGTATTTATCACGCTTAGCTAATTTACCGGTATTTTGTCCTAATGTATCCTATATTAGTCTGCAAAACTGCCCGTCAATTTGTTATTTAAATAATAATTTTTAATATAAATGATATCATTGGAAAGCTGTTGAAGTTTTCTATAAGACTGAGCAATTAAATTCTTTGTTTATAATCACCTATTATATTTAACGCGAGTTAACCACGGGTAATGCTATTCCGTCTAGCGCGTTTTAGCGATGGATGGTCATTTGACTCGCGATATTGTTCTTACAAAACTGTATGTTACTATGTTCATTAAATACCATCTATATATAAACAAACTGTATCATAAGAAGGCTCGTGAAATTGTCTATAAAACTGTGTGATTGAAAACTTTTTTTGTAATCAAATTTTAATTTTAACGCAAGTTCTACATGAGTAATATCCCGTCTAGCGAATGAGCATTTGCTTACCAAATTGTCTTTTAAATAATTTTAAGTAGTTTTATATAATATTTATACCGTAGAATAGGAAAATCAAGTTTCGAAAAATGATATGAACAACATGCTCGCATTTTAATATATTAATATAGACGATATTAAAAGTAATAAAATTGAAAGCTGATAGAAATTACTTTCTGGTTGTTATGGTATCAATCAACAGGTTTTATTATTTGTTTGTTTAATTATGAAGTGTGTAATACTAGAATAATTCTTATGTGGTACAAAATACATTTTTTTATGTTAAAAATCTACAAATTTATCCGCTTTATATGGGGAACTCGGTCGAACCTTTTTTTTAAAAGGGTTCCCGGAAAAATTAATAAACATGGATTTGGTAATTTATGGCTAAGCCAAAGTATTGATAATTTTACATTAGAAGTAATAAAAAAAAGGATTATCGATATTTTCCATCAGGACTGGTTTTCTCAGATAAATAATTCTTCACGGCTTAATACATATTCATTATTCAAACATACACTTGAAATAGAAAATTACTTAGACCTTATTCATGATAAAAAAACTTCGATATGCACTAACAAGGTTTAGAACATCGTCTCATAATTTAAAAATAGAAACAGGGAGACATACCAACATGGAAACCAACGAAAGAATATGTCCTATCTGTAACCTTAATCAAATAGAAACAGAATATCATTTTCTTCTGGTATGTCCTAAATATATAGAACTTAGACGCTCTTTTCTTCAACCATATTTTTGTCATTGGCCAACAATTAATAAATTTAAATTATTGTTAAGTTTAAAATCAGCAAAAACGGTTAATCGTCTTGCAAAATACATATATTCTGCTAATAAGTTAAGACAAACTTACCTTTAGATAAGTAATACATACTTTTGTCTATTATTATCATGGTATATGTGAAAACATGTTTATCTTTACCCTTACCCATAGTGTAACTTTACCTTTTTTCCATTACCATTATTATTTAAATATGTCTTATTCTCAACTGTTATTTCTTCATGTTTCGATCTTTGAAATGTTTTGCAAATGTTGCTTGCGTGTAAGGTGTGGTGTGATGTGTAGAGTCTGAAATCCATTTTGCTCATGTTAAAAAGTTTAAACTTGTGTACATTTCTCCATTCAATTACTAATATTTGCTATAAGCATTTTTGTAATGTCTTTATGCAATAAAAGTATCGTATCGTATCGTATCGTATGTTATGTGTGAAAAGATGAAATGTCTCGTGATCCTTTAATTCTTTGTATTATTTAATAAATCATTATCAAGTGGGTTTTAATTACACAAATATTGAACATTTCTTAATTAAGTGTCACAAACTACGTTTTCGAAAAGATGCGTTGTCACGTGATCCTTTAATCCATTGTATTCTTAAACAAATCATTAACAAGTGAAGGATTAATGAGTTTTCCTAAATATCACACCAAGATTTAATATTTCTTAATTAAATGGCGCAAACTACACGTTATTTCTTTGATGATGTTACCTGCGAAGAGATGCATTGTCGCGTGATCCTTTAATCTTTTGTTTTCTTTAATAAATAATTACCAAGTGAAGGAGAAATGAGTTATCCAAATTATCACACAAAGATTGAAGAATGTTCTTCAAAAGTTTCAAATCTACAAGAACCAACACAACTGTTGGATATATCATTTGTGATAAAAAAACAAAACTCTACCGTGTTAAGATATGGCGTATTCCAAATCTGACTTTTTTCATTGGGAAAATGACTTGGATTTAGATAGTATTCTAGGTGAATATACGTGTTCTAGTGAGGATGAACATTCCGAGAATGTAGAACCTAAAGGATCGAAATCTTGTGTGGAATACCAGTGTCCCGAATGTGACAAGTGTTATAAATCTATATCAGGAATACGTGGGCACCTTACTGGAAAACATGGATATAAGAAAGTGAAAGGTAATTCTTTTAAATATATATGTAATAGGTTGTTAAAACTAGGTTTTTTAATCTGCTACACAATATTAATCATTCCCGTCTGAGATCTTAGCTAAATGTATTCACCAAGATAAAAGCTAGTTTAGCAATAGGCTCATGATGTGCTAATGTCACGTGAGAAATAAAACAAACAAACGTTGTGATTTGTTCTTTTTAATCAATGTCATTTTATAATACATGATAACAATTGGTTTCTTTGAGATGATTGACAACAAGCACCATAATGTAACACAACACTGTATTGTTACAACAGATACCATGCATTCGATTTGAAACATATTTAGAACAAACTTTTTATAGACAAGTTGTTGACCAAATAGTGCCAATGCCATTGTTCTATATAATGACAAATTCATGATAGGAAAAAAAATATGTATTTATTTCATTTTTTTATGATAGAGGATTAAAAGTTTAAATGATGTCAGGTGATTCTGCTCTCCTTTTTCTTCCGTCTTCCTTTCTTTTTCACAGTGTACCTCTTCTTCTTTTTCCCAAACGTCATTGTTAGGCTTCATTAACAAGCTACAATCACATCCTATAAAAAAAAAGAAAAAATGTCACTTGAATATCAGAATGAGGTATCCTTAGACAAAGTATATGCCAGTATATTTAACATGTTGAATAAGGGCAATAAATGGAAGAAGAAAAAGTTCACACAAAAACAATTATCCTTAGTTATCGTGCAAATAAAACACATTTTTTTTTTAGATTTTTAACAGGTCAAAAAATTAAAATGCGGTTGAAATATGAAAAAAGTTGACCAGTTAAAGATAAACAACTAGAAATTATACTATAATCTGGGGGGAAAAGCCGTTACACTAGCCCCATGAACACCATGCAAGCAGAAAGTAACTGACATAAAAGGGTCGGTTTTCAGCTTTCGTCCATTTTCTATTCGAGAAAAAAAGCATTTTTTTTAGATTTTGAATAGGTCAAACATTGAAAATACAGGTGAAATGTGAAAATCTAAGAAAGAGATTCCGTGAATTAGACTTAAATCTAAGGGAAATAGCCTTTATATTAACCCTATGAGCACCATGCAAGCAGATGTAACGGAAACAAAAGGGTCGGTTTTCAGCTTTCGTCCATTTTCTATTCGAGAAAAAAGCATTTTTTTTTAGATTATGAATAGGTCAAACATTGAAAATACAGGTGAAATGTGAAAATCTAAGAAAGAGATTCCGTGAATTAGACTTAAATCTAAGGGAAATAGCCTTTATATTAACCCTATGAGCACCATGCAAGCAGATGTAACGGAAACAAAAGGGTCGGTTTTCAACTTTTTCGGCCATTAATAAACAGTCGTTCGAATCAAGTAAACCTTCAAATACAATATCCCACCTACAAATAAACATCGAGACAAAATACTTTAAAATAAATAATAAACGAGTACTTACATTGCATGAAAGACGACTTTGTTGGTCACATTTATTTGTATATACCGAGATATACGTTGTTTTAAAACTTATTATTTTCTTCCTGTTTCAAAAATGGCGGGTGCCCCGGATGTTGGTCACGTGATCCGTTCGCAGTTATTTCGCGGACTATGCTCGTTTCTGGACCATACTATTTGAAAGACCCTGCCCAAACTAAGCATAAATTCCCCTTTGAGTTTTTTTTCCCCACCCAAGAAAGTTCGATTTTTTCGACGATTTAACCAAAAATTCACTTCAAATTGGCGAATGTGTTTGGCGCATACGAAGAAGAAATCAGTAAATTAGTACTGCGGTTATTTAAAGTTCCGTAATGCACAAAAATACAGGTCGCTCTACACTGTATACTACTTTACGTAACCAGCACCTGCTGTGGGATTATCCAATCAACAAGCATTCTAAGGCTTCTTAATTATGCAAAGATGTGGAATACTCGGATGGTATTGGCAGCTTATAACTTGTTTATATTTGTCACACTCTCTACCGACTTTTGTTTATACCTGCATTTGGAATTGCTATGAAATTGCGCAATCATCACAATGGCGGCCATTTGCGAAAAACATCAGCAATGTTTCATCACTACCGTTTCTTTTAAAAGATTTAAATTGATTAATTAATTTACCTAGCTAGATTCCAACTGGTAAATAGCATAGATGTACCAATGTGTATAAATGACTCGACACTAATTGCTAATGGAGCGAGTCAAAACGTATCCAAACTTAAACGTACCCAATATATAACGTACCCAATTTTTTTTTTTTTTTTTTTTTTTAATTTCATTTATATTTTTTATAATGTTTTTATTATTTATTTTTTATGAATTCTCAAAATTTAATTTTAATATTTTTTAGAATTTATTTATAAAACTAAATGTCAATTAAATTCATTTAATTTTCATTTAGAATTATATGACAGTATTTGTATTGTTTTTATTTCCATGTATTTTTTTTTTATTTTTTTTTTATATATTTAAATATTATGCACAAATTGAATATGTCTTTGACAGTTCAAGTATAGCAAATGCATATATTAAACCAGTATATAAAGACAATTAAGTTTTCCGAAATGACAATGAAGATGTCAAATCTGTAACTGTGTTGTTTACTTTTCAACCAATATCTATTCACCATTGGTCCTTGTAATGTTATACAATATTTAACCTTTTGACTTTCCTGACATTATATCATAAACTGATCAAACAAAGTTCATCCATGGTAGATACCTGTATTTAGTTAGTACAGTTTGCATGAACATCAACTCCTTTTTTTCCCCTAAAATTCTAAAATCGCGCGAAAATTCCCCTTTGGAAGGGCGGCAGGTGGCTTCCCCCAGGAAGGAAAAAAAACCCTGTAGACATAGTATTGTTGGGACATTAAACGCAATAAAAAAACAAACAATGAATAAGTAGAAAAAGTCTTTATTCATAGTTACTTATTTGATGTGCAAGTACATGTGCTTAATCTTATTTTAAATTTTCAAGTCACCAGGTGGTATAGCTAGCCCACAGATCTACGGGAAATTGTTGTGTATCTACCTTCTCCAGAATGATATGTGAGTATTGATTGATCAACTTCTTAATTATGACTTTAATGAGTGAAAGTTGTTGCTTTTTGCTCTAAGATCTATCAGATTTAAGGATTTTAATCTAAGTTGTTAAATGCTCAATGGCTTGCTCAAATGTATAGCTACATGACAAGGGTTTGATTTTGAATCTTGCTCAGGTTTAAAAAAGGACCTTTAAAATGTATGTATTGAGGACAGTTGTGAAGTTTATGGGTATTTAGGACAGACCTCATATTTTGAATTTTAAGATTATCACTGAAGTTGTAAGAGTTTGAATTTTGTCCATGTATAAGATAATCAAGCATATGAATATTTATTTTTTCAGATGCAATGCTAAATTTTTATGGAAAAGAATACCAGCAGCTGTTAAATCAGTAAGTAAAATATTTTCTTCTCTATTGGGGTTTCTTTTAAACTCTTGATTTGGTGTCCTGTACTTCAATTTTTCTTAAAAGGACTCCTTCCTTGTCTGCTACACTGAGAAAAACAAATTTGTTTATTTCTTTTTACTCATTGCTTAATTACTGTAATTAATCAGGTACTGTGGTCCAGTAATAATGTTAATTGATTATCAATGATAATTTGAGTTTGATCCATTAGAATGGCAAATATATTTAAAAAGTTAACATAAAACCCTGTCCAGCCCAGCGTTCAGTTGCCGTTTAAAGTCCCCAACATTAGTATTTGCATCCTTTATAAGCAGGGAACCAAACCCGTAACAGTTGCAAGCGCTATGGTTAAATGGACACAGAGCAGTTGTTGGTGTCTTGCTGGAGTTTACTGTCATTGGGACAGTATTTCAGTCATATATTGATAGATAAATAGTCATATAGTCATAGATAAAGGAAGGGGCACATGGGTAGAATCACTGACCAACTGCAAGCCAGCAGGGAGGCTTCTTCGTATGTAAAATTTAAGTGACCCAGCTGAGACACAAAACTACAGCAGGGAGGAGTATAGTCTTTTAATTTATTATTCAGGGCACAGCAGAGTTAGCCCACATCTGGGCAGTCGGTCAGAAGATGTGGCAGAGAGATTTCCCAGCTATATATGAGACACTGCAGAGGGACTGGTCTGAACCATACACTGCAATCATGGCAGCAGTTCTAGGTATTCTTCTCATGAAACAGCATCAGAAACTTACGATTCATTCAGTTACTCTCCATATATGTCTGTCAGATGTAACAAAACATAGCAGGGAGATGTAACAGGGAGCTTTGGATATCTGACGATGCTCATGAAATAAAATCTGATATACTCAAAATGACATGTGGTCCATATGTGGATTATTTATGTGTCACCTACTGTAAGGTGACACATAGGGATCACTTTTATGTCGTCCGTCTTCTGTCTGTCCATCACACTTTTCATCAAGCTTCAGCAGGTGACACGTGAGTTTTAGAGAACACTTTTCTCCAACATACTGAGTCTTATACCAGAATAAATTTTGATTTTCTGAGATGACTACTCTGTATCAATTTGTAGATGGTTATTCTGCAGAAGAAATGTAGGTTGAAATCATTTAATCATTCACAAAAAAATACAAATTTGATTTGAAATTTTACTAGATGCAGCAATTTTTCTTAGAAATTGATACATGTTACAGGGGTTTTCCTTGATTCTTTTTTAAAATAATGCATGTTGATTTACATAGGTTTACGTGAAATGGTCTATAGAGCTCATCTTTGTGGTGACACGGTAGAGTGACCAATTAGCATATCAACAATCCAAAGCTCAAATTCAGCTCGAACCAGTAGATATAGAGGATATTTGTTTGTTTTGAGTGAATATGGAATATATCTCATTGAGAAGTGATACAATTCAATATTTTCATGAACGCATAGCACAAGTGTAAATCAGAAAATAGTATGTCTGTTAGATGAGATATATTTTATATTCAAAACAAATCCATTTTCTTTCTTTTTTATGCTAACTACTGCTACATACCCACATACAAAATAAGTAATTTTGGGAGATCTGTATCAGTCGTACTGTGGTTTTTGGACTTTATCTCATTGATAGAACAGTATCTTGTCATTTAGTATAAAATCAAATCATATATATACATATTTTTTTCTTTCCAGAGCAAACAAGGAGGAGAGCGTTCAATCTAGTGGGCCAGGCTTTCTCATCCATCAACGCTGATGATTTTGCCACATATGTAGGCTTGCCTGTAAATGAAGCTGTAAAAGGTGACCACCTTGATGTCATGCGTGCGTGTGTGTGTTGTTGTTATTTTGTTGTTGCTTCTGTTGTCACCTGTATTTCCAGCAATGTGCTGCCACTGACTCTCTGTCCATGTTACCATCCATCCATCCATTCATCTGTCAAATGCAACAATTTGTGGGGTTCTTGCCTTGTGTAGTCTGTAACTCCCACAGTATGTATCTGACTTTAATTGAACTAAGCCCAGTGGTTGTACACACAATGAAAATGTGTAACCATACCAATTAAGGTAAGATTTCATCAGCTAGAGGAGTAATGGAAGTAAGGGATACATTTCCTGCAATGTGGCAGGGATATTTTCGTACCTGGGAGAACCAGATCTCCGTGTTTAAAATTTCCACCATACTTCTCATGACCTCGTTTGGAACTTGGAACACAAAGTACTTTACAACTTATGTATCCAGTCACTCAATTAATGCAGACACACAATCTGCTGCTATCAGTATTTATTACTTTCTCTAGAATTACTCTCGCTTCACAGAAGCAGGAGCAGTATAATAATGACTTCCCATTCCTTCACATCCAACTTTTAAATGAAGACGGAGGTGCCCTCACCTTCTGTGATAGTTCTAATATTTGTAATGAGCCTGTAGTCTGTCCTCACACATTAAACACTTCTTATCTCGTGCAAGTATGACAGTATGTCTATACGGATTTGTTCATGGTTTGTGTAAAATAACTTCTGATTAGGATAATGTAATTGAGTGTGGTATCATGCCGCATGTCTATGGCATGATACTTTAGTGTAGCAACACTACCCTGTATATCTGTCTCAAGTAGACATAGTCTCCAAATGACTGAAATACTGTCGATGGGACATTAAATCCAACAAAAAAATAAACTCCTGATTATTTTTATTTCACAGCTGCACAAGCGGAGGGTTGGCAAGCAGATGCCCAGACTAGGTTAATTACACCGAAGAAACCAGGTGAGCCTTCGTTTGGTTTTAATTTCAGGAGGGTAAAGTGATTGAATGCAGGTCAGAATAAGCTGAGGAAGACAATTTTTATACTCACACAGCAAAGTTTTGTTTTTCTGTCCTTTCTTCTATTTCTATACAATAGATCCTATAGTGCCAGGTCTTTTGTTTATGGTCTCCATAACAGTCATCATAACATTCAGCTCTAGTTCTAATTAGTTTAAGCTAATGTTAGGGAGAGGGGCATGGGATGGGATGTGTCAGAATCAATCAAGAGTAACAAAAACATCATGTTTTGTAAGGTGTGTTGATCTAGTACTTCACAAAACTTGTTTTCCACTTGCCTGTCATTTACTGTAACAAAATAGACGAACAATTTTATATGAAATTGAATTGGTGCATTTCACAAAAATAGAATAAAATACGAATCTCAAATGTAGACACCATTATTTTAAAATTCAAAACATGGTGTTATAACCCATTCATGACAGGGTAATTAATAGCACACTTTTATATGAATGTGGAAATTGAAACAAAAACCTCTGAAAGTCTACAGTCAGTTTTTAAAATGAATATCAACAGTTTTCTTCACCCAGTTGTTCAGAGAACTTGTTTTGTAATATAATCATACATCAAAGGACCACAACATACCAAATTTGTAAAAGAAAAAAAAATGGTGCTGGTATAGCACATACCAAAGTCATTAAAATGGTACTGGTATAACTCCCATGCTTGGCGCTCAGCATATAAGGGTGTAGTTCCAGGACTGGTTGGCCAAGTGTCAGGTTTATATAATCGAGTGTGGTATAATGCCACATGTATACGGCATAATACAGCAGTGTGGCTTCATTATATCTGTCTCAAGTAGACATAGCCTCCAAATGATTGAAATACTATTAGTGGGACGTTAAATCAAACAAATATAACCGGCCGCAACATACATAAGTTGTAAAAAATGGTTATTGTATAGCTCCCTTGCTTGGCGATCAGCATATAAGGGTAGTTGCAGGACTGGTTGGCCCGGTGTCAGGATAATGTGACTGCGTGTGGTATCATGCCTCATATATTTGGTGTGATACCGCAGTGTGGCAGCACTATATATTTTTTAAGTAGACATCCTCTCCAAATGACTGAAATACTGACAGTGGGACGTTAAACCCAACAAGCAACAAATATTAAAGGTCAAGATCAGGTCATCTGACACTATCTGTGTTTCGTGTTTCAGTGTCCCCACCAGATCCGCCGCTGCCTAACGAGAAGCACCTGTCTGTATTAACGGATTACGTGTCATTCCTGGAGAGCTGATAGGGTCAGACGGTCGTGATAGTACAAACTGGCCAACTGTGATGATGTGTAAACTTTGTAACAAGTCTAAAAGTGCTGCATTATTTATTCATCACCTGGACCCAGTCTAAAAATTGTATTTTGGTGAAGTTCAAATTATCTCTGTATAATTGATCGACACGTAACCAGGTGAATCAGTGAAGTCTAATCAGTTGATCAAGTCTAGACAAGGCCTCGTGTTCTTGAAAGTTCAATTGGTACTGAAGTCTGATTTCATACTCACACAATGTTCATTGGTTTCAATAGGGATTTGAGCATGATACTCAAGTTTGAGCTTGAGGTCGTACTTAAGTATTTTCCAGAACATGATGTGTTCTGGAAAATAAAAGGTACTTAAGTATGATTTCATACTCGGACTCAAACTAAGCCCATTATTTTTAGTAGGTTTTGAGTTTGATACTAAAATTTAAGCCTGAGATCATACTTAAGTATTTTTGAGAACAAGTGACCTATCTTCATGGGGGTTGACATGTTGTATAAATCCTGAACATTCTTGTAATATACTTGAAGACTGATCACATTGTGCTTTAAAGTGGTTGAGCGGTTTCTTTCTAACAGGCAGAATTTTCTAATATTTTGTACTTAAGACTGTAGCTAAAAGATATTTGAATTAGGAATAGGGGGTCACCATGCTTGTATAAAGATTTAGCTTATGGTAAAACATCACTGGTCACTAAAATTTGTTGAAAAAATCAAAGCATTAAAGAATTGGAAAAATTGCATTCTAAATACTGTTATAACAATTGTGTAATAACCAAAATGTATACAAAAACTACCCAAAAGCTATGAAATTTTATACATATTTTTTTATCAAAAGAATTTCAACGGACAGATTTCCTTTATTTTTTTAGATTAAATTCTCTTGATATAAAGGCTTTCTGTTTACCTCACCATGTCTGTTATTTTACTAAAACTGCTCTCTTTTTTTTCTTGAAATTTTAGCCAAATTTGCTTAAAAGCACTAAAACGTAACTTTGGAGTCTCAACCTTAAGCAAATATACTTTTATCATGTTTTTAATGTATGAATCTTAAAATTTGGTTTCTTAAATTCTTATAAAAATGAGAATTAAAAAAATATCAGCACCATAATAGTACTGAAATTCTAATATGATTTTATATTAACTCAAAATTCACGCCATCAGTTTAAATAAGGATTTAATGTAGCGAGTTGTACTCCAGTTATTTTAAACATTCCAGGTCCATCCATAACTTAATTTTAAGGCTTATGCTTAAAGGAACTAAATAAACTTTATTGATACTAGCAAAATTTATTATTCTGTTAATATTTATGCAAATAAAATTTGGTGACTTCCTATTTACCATTCTATGTTCATGGAAAATTCCATAAATCAATTATTAAAAAAAAGTAATACAACCATAGTCATTACACTGAAATGTTCAAAGTATTGATTTTATACTTATCAAATATTCTAATCAGTTGATAATTATGGGTTTATGTTTTCATTTTAGAAAATCGTTGAGGTCTTTGTTATTTAGATCTGCTTGAATCAAAATTTGACAAATTTGTACTACTATTTACCCTTCAGTTCTATAAATACTAATCAAGTCATTATAAATATACATACAAAAGGTCTATAAATTATCATACTGTGTTCTAAATAAATTACATCAGTCTATAATCATACTAAATAATCGTCTATAGACTTTCAAATACATCACTCATGTCGTGATAAGAGGAGGATGTTCACCCAAAAATTCTTTATTATAATATTCCTTTTATTGAAATTTAATTTACAACTTCATTTAATTCCCAAAACAAACTAGCAAGGTTTGTGGAAACAGGGATTTTATCATTCTTGATTTACTAATAAAAATACTGAAATATTTCTAAATGATTACTAAGAAAAATACTTAAGAGTATTTCATTTCTAAATAAATAATCCTGGTTTGTATTGAAATTTAATTTGACAACTTCATCTTAAAATAATATTTCCTGAAAAAAATTATAGAATGTGTACCTCCCTTATTTATGTATTACTAAAGTCTGCTGGTGGTATACCAGTCTGGTATCTTTGGAAAGAATGCAGACTGACAGAAGTTCCAGCTTCACAAGTGTGCTTCAATGTCCATGTCATCACATGGGCGCCACTGTGCACTCAAGGCTATCCTACACATGATCAGCTGGACTTCACTTTATAACTGAAATTCTGTCCCGTTGATGCTTAAACAGATTAACAACGATAACCAAATTACAGAAGGTTACTCACACTGCAAAGAATTGACCAGCATGAAATAAACTGATAATATTGTAGCACAGAAGATGCTGTTTTGTATTTATGTTACAGAAGGTGTGTCCAAAGTATATATATTAAATGACAAAATAAAGAAAAGAAATTCAATTCATATTTTGTATTTGTCATTCATCTGTTGACCTGCATGTAAGAAACTACAATATGTGTAGTGTATGTGATCAGAACTTTGACATGTAAGCAGGTTATTATTGTAAAATCATTAATTTTCGTTGGGATCTTATTTTTATAAATTTAATGGAAGGATTAATCCATGAATATTGACCCCAACAAAAGTTGATACGATAGACCTGGAGATTTCTAAAACACAAAGCCATACAATTCCTTTTAGTACATTATCAACTAAATTTCAACACAAGAGTGTTCTTTGGAACACATGTCGGAAAAATGTGACAGACAGACAGATGGAGGAACAGACAGATAGACAATGGAAAAGTGATCCCTATGTGTCACCTCTGCTTACAGAAGGTGACGCAAAAAAGTATGGACTTAACAGTACTTGCTTCAAGGAATGAAAAAGCATAAATCTGGAGAAGAAAACATTTTGTGAGATTATATTTGAAGACGTTGCAAAGGCATCCTTGACTCAAGGGTGTCATGGTCCAGTATTTATGTACACAACTGTGTATCTGAGGGTTGTGGGTTAGAGTCTTGTGCAAGGACTTTCCCAGGCACTAAGCACTGGTCCAACCCAGGAACCATAGGGATTAGAATAAGGTAAAAGAACTTGTTTCCCAATCGACATCAATAAGTTTAACAAAACTGACATTGACAACAGTTTGGAAGTTATAAGGCAAACAGTATTTATATTTGGATATTTGACACTTGGAAGTAATTGCTCGAGTTTTTTTTTTCTTTTTAACTGTACTGTTGTGCACAAGTCTGTTAAGACGTTTGGACATATTTTAGTTACTTCACTAGTTCCTTATTGTGTGGAAAATTGAAACAGACAAGTAAAAACAATGACAGTGTTCTCTGAAACAAGTGTGTCACCTGCTTAAGTGTGACAGAAAAAGTGTGATGGACAGACAGTCGGACATACAACGGAAAAGTGTTCCCTATGTGTCACCTCTGCTTACTGCAGGTGACACAAAAAGGGGCACCTGGACCTGTGGTAACTACAGATCTGAAGGTTGTGGGTTTGAAACCCATAGAGGGCAAGAATTTTCTCGGCCTCTGCAAGCGTAATGCACTTGTCCAACCTAAGCCCCACCCCCCACCCCCACAATAGTTCCGTTTCTGGTCTCCTGACCGACCCCCTTTTTTTTAACGACCGACCCTAAGGTTTTTTTTACCTTTCAGCCTGTAAAAAAATATTTCATTTTTTTTACCTTTCTTTTCAAGTAAAAAAAATAAATAAAATCCCGACCCTTTTTTTATTTGCTGGAGACCAGAAACAGAACTTTTTTCTTTTTTGGCCTAAAGGGTTGATCTTGTTCCCCATTCAACTTGAATGTTTTAACAAAACTGAAAAGAAAAAACAGACCACAATTCTTTTGATAATGTTTATTAAACAAATAGTCAAGAAAAAAGATTCTGATAAAATAACAATTGGTCCGTGGTTCAGTTCTGACTGACCAGTCATGCAAAGTCAAACTCTAGTCAGTAAGTCACTGTATCTCTCTACATGTTCAAAACTGTGATCTGTTTAAATCCATATATACTTAAGATTTATTCTGGATTATAATTAGTTTATAAATAATTGAATACAAGAACAGGATTAGTTGATTTTTTTTCTCTTAAAACATTTTTAAACAATACCATGCCTTCAGACTTCTGTGTTGATGAGAAATATAAATAAAATAACTATAAATATATCACTGCAAAAGAGCTTCCTTTAATGTTTTTAAACTGTTCCCACTCTGGTATGTCATCTATACTATATAACATGTATACTTTGTTTAAACTTAAAAAAAAATTTAAAAAAAAAAAAATTATCATATCTCTCACAGTTAAAGATAACATGTTATCATGCCCTTTGTAACAAATGTTTCCTTAAGTAACGTCTCTTTGACTGAGCTGATTAAAAAGAAATGATAATAATTGATGTCAAAAAATTGATGTCAAATCTATGAAATAGAATTTCTTACTGTAATATCGAGACTCCCGATGTGAAATTTTAGAGACTCGAGAGAAAGAATGAAAAGTGCTTTAAAATACATGTAGCATGAAATAAAGAACATATGTTGATCTTTCTGTATGATTGTATTTCCAGCGGTCATAAAAAAAAATTACTTGGACTCCGCCACTTGTGAAAATTTTTTTTTTGTAATGTAGTTTTCCATGTAGTAAGAAAAAATCTGATAACTGGGTCCATAACATCTGGGAGTCATGGTCAGTTACTGAAACAAAACCCAGAGGCTGACCAATGAAGACATGGCATGCCACCCTGGAAGAGAATAAAACTTAGCTGCACATCAGCAAAACAGATGCTCTAGACTGAGACAAATGGCGTGAAGCTATGAGGAATTATCCCACCAAGAAAACAGGATTCTGGACGCAAAATAACCGATGATGATGATGTGTACACGTGTGACAGGAAATATCGGTATGATCTTGCACAATAAATTGACACATATCCTCAATGCTATGTTAGAATGAAAGTGATCTGTTTTACATAAAATTTCTATAATTGAGATTTTCCTGAATTCAGAATTTTCAAGACTTAGTACTCCTTTATTTATTAACCTAAAGAATTGAAATTGTGCATACATGCTTTCAATAGTATACTCTTGCAGGAAATGGTCTTTAATTCCTTTAAAAAAAAAAAAATCAAAATTTTAGTAACACAAATTTTAAGATATTAGATAAGAGGAAATTTTCTATTATGGATGTATCATGAAGAAAAAATCCAGCTCTTCTACAATATATTTACAATGTCTTATACATGCATAGCAGGGGTTTACTTAAGGATTTGACTTTCACTTGTCCAGGGGGCAAGTTACCTTGAATATCTACTAGCCCCCAGTGAAAACAGGTTGCCCTATCTTGTAGTTAGTTGGTGTTTGTTAATGTTTAAAACTAATTATGTGTAATATTAAGATGGAGTTTAGTTAATATGTATTAAAGACAATTTTTAAGCATTTTACCCCTGATATTCTATAGACAATAAAAAAAAACCTGAAAGATTTCACTTACATAAATAAACTTGCCCGCTGGGATATCTTCTTTGAAAAATCACTTGCCCGCAGTGATTTTAACCTGGCACGGGCAAGTGGGCATCCACTTAAGAAAATCCCTGCATAGAATGCCTCAATCATGAAAATTTAAGTAAAGGGGAAATTCAAAGGCATGGTATGTCTGAAGAATAAAGGGGAATAACTCTATATTGAATTATTTCAGTCTTTTCTATCCACATATATTATACTGAAAATCATACAGAGCCATGCACAGAAGTTAATTTCAATTTATTTGTTAACTGTATGAAAATGAATCTATAGAAAAACAAATGAATAAATACTTTGAAATTAATTATGCCATGAAATGTGAAGAGATCAGGAGTTCCCATACACACAAGAAGAGTTCAAAAACAAATCGCTTAAGGTTATCCTCTATCATTAGATTAAAATCATAATCTCTGAAATGCTTAAAAAGACTTAAGTACAGATGCAAATATCCATGGAGTTATAGGCTCTTTTTCTCAAAGTCTATAAAGGCTTGCATTTACTTTAAACTTCCCATAATCACTTAATGGACCATGATCACAATTTAACGAATGGATTACCTTAAGAGGTGGTCAGCCTGATTTAGATTCAGATCAAGTTTTTATGTACATATTTTAGTAAAAAAAAAAAAATCAAAACATTTTGATAATTAAAAAAGTATAGTATTATTTTAAAATAAAAGCCAAAATTTGTCACTATGTATTGGATTTTAAAAACAGGGAGGCTTCTAAACAACCCTTAAATTGCCTCACGAGAGATATCAATCAGACAGTATTCAATACTTCAACTTTTTCATTTTGATTGCCACTCAGAAATATCCTACTTCTAAATAACAATAATGCTTTCTTGGCTACATTTCATCTCTACATGGAGATTATCAGCCTGTCCAACCAGTAAAAGGTCTAGGTCTATAACTAGAGCCTGAAACATCTGCGTCTGAAACTTAAGTTTGAAATTGAAATTTGATCTGTGAGCAAGAAACTAAGGTTCTTAACCCTTTCCCCTCATAGAGGACACCATGAAAAGACCTATGCAAACAGCATAAAACCAGATCAGCCTGCGAGTAACTCGCAGGCTGATCAGGTTTTATGCTGTTCGCTGCTCCTCAGTGGTCTGGAAATGAGGATTTTGTAATCAAATTTGGTAAGGTTTAACTGTGGTTTTCTGCAGATCAGGCTTTATGTGATACCTATTGAGGGCGTCAAAATGAGTCTATATGAGGAAAAGGGTTAAAATGAGTCTATATGAGGGAAAGGGTTAAAACGAGTCTATATGAGGGAAAGGGTTAATTAAGGATTCTCCTGTAAAGGACTGTGTGATGTCATAGGCACAGAAAAGACACTTTTTGACAGCCATTTTGCTGGGCTAAAGTTAAATCAGTTAACGCTGAAATCTAAGAATACTTGCTTTTTTTAAATCACTATTTTGATTTTATTTTTCAGTCTATCTTACTGAAATCTATAACTAATTGAACAGTTTTAATAATGAATCATTTTAAATTAAAATATTTTTATATTTTATATAAATATAAGATAAAACTTTTTAAACTATAAAGTTACACTGTTTTGTTTAACCCATACTTTTTTTCTTTATGATTATTTTTGTGCATATTAGAAATATTATATCTATAAAAATATGAATATTATGAGCTTTGTAGTCGTGTATACATTTTGATAAACTAAATTATAAGAACATAAAATATCTGCTTTTAAGTAATTCTTATAAAAATCCCCATGAATTTGCCTATCAAAATGGCTGCCAAGAGTAGGGATATTTACTGATGTGGGTACCATGTATTATAAGAAACACACCTGACACATTGCTTCTCTCTGCTTTCATAAACTGTAGATTAATTACTTACCGGTATATATTTGTCATTTCTAGTTGCCATCCAGCTTTTTAATTGGCTATTTTTGTCATATCTAGTTGCCATCCAGCTTTTTTATTGGCTATTTTTGTCATATCTAGTTGCCATCCAGCTTTTTAATTGGCTACCTGAAGATTTTGAACCAGTCAGTATGCATAACATTAGCTTGAAAACAGCAGTTGATATATATTTATCCCCACACCAGGTGAAAAGAAACAATGGATTCGTCATGGGTGGTAGACAATGCCAAGACATCTGTTTATATTTATTTCTAAGATTTAGTTTGCAGGATAATGATCTGTAAACTTGTAAAATCCAACACAATTTTTATATATAGTGTTGAAAAAACAAACAAACTACATTCGGTTTAATATTTACATGGTACATATAAAACAATTACATAATACATATATTGCACATTGGTTCCTCATACATAATTGCATAGACATATTATAATAAAATCCAAAGTAAATTACTCGGGAATGGCAACTGTACATCCCCTGTCCTAAAGCGTAGTATATAAAAATTAAATCATCAAAATACAGAACAGTATAACAACTATATTGTTTGTACACGCTTACAAGAAAATAAACATAAACTGATCAATAACAACAAAAACTATCACTTAGGGTAATTACTACCTCCACATACCACCTTGTCTTTAACCCTTTCCCTCATGGAGGACACCATGAAAAGACCTATGTGAACAGTAACTCACAGGCTGATCAGGTTTTATGCTGTTCGCTGCTCCTCAGTGGTCTGGAAATGAGGACTTTATAATTAAATTTGGTAAGGTTTAACTGTGGTTTTCTGCAGATCAGGCTTTATGTGGTACCTTTTGAGTGCGTCAAAATGAGTCTATATGAGGGAAAGGGTTATATTTTAAGAGTGTAGGACAGGCTTGGATTTCTATATAGCCCAAACTTGTGAACAACTGCATATACTTACAAAGTATTGGTAAACTCTATATTGTAAAGGTATGTGAAGACTTCTGTATTATAACTTTAACCACCTGATATTTTGTAACAAGTAAACCACACTGAAAACATTTTCAGTTTCCAATGATACATTTTAATCTCAAAGCACTTTCAGATGACTAACAAACAATTAAACCTGATATATAAGTGACTTGCAGATTGGTCTGGCTTTTAAGTGTTCACATCAGGGGTCGATTTAACTTAACTTTGTGTGACAAACAAATGTTATCTTAGTTGTAAGATTGTTGTCCATCAAAATGTCTATTAATTTCTCAGAAAAGTGACTCATTTCATTTCATTATACAAACTTGTCACTTTTGTGAAGAACAAAGTACAAAGTTTAGGGAAACGGGCCCCAGCTGTTTATATTTGAAATGTTATGGCTGTATATAGCTCATCCATATCTCTGATATCACAAGCAACAAGAGTATTTCTAATACAACAGAGTGGTCATCAAGCTGGCTTGATAAATACACAAACACAGTCCAAAGTTTAAGACAACAAAGTAAGGCGGTTCCGGCTATTCCCATTAATAAATGACTTCAGTTCATATAAATGTCAAGGGGTATGCAGGAAGCTCGGAGTATTCATATCACAAATACAAAGTTCAGTCACATACATTTACTGTTGTATTACTTCATTTAGAACTGGTCTTATTTTCACGATGCTCCTACAACAATATACAGTCAACCCTTGATACACCGGCAGTGTTTGTAAATCTCGGTTACGCTGATGTATCGAGAGTTGCTGCCGATATGGGAAGCCAAGTTTGCTGTTGTTAAGAGATTAATAAATTTGTCACATGACTTTTAGTGCCATAACCTGAGTATTCCATTGTATCAAATACTGATTAATTGAGAGTTGACTGTACTTGCTAATTTTGGATTGACATCACAACTAATGAGGAATCTTACAGGTACTACTTATGAAATGATAATAAGAAATTAAAAGAAAGTCTGAATCTTTATCAAGTTGCTTAATTTTCTTTCAGGCTTTACACAAATTTATGCTAGAACGAGATGAAGTAAATACCACAGTTAGCTGCAAAATCCTTATTTTTCATAGAGGATTAGTTATGTTAATTTCTGTGAATTGTATCATATTTAAATATTAACCCTTATACCTCATGAATATTCATGTCCAAATTTATGACTTGATGAATATTCAATTTCTAAACTTTAAATTGCAGATGAAACAATGGACTGAATCTGAGCAACAACATTGTATGAGCAAACAAAGGAGACCCTAATCAGACAGTTCCTGGAAGGATCTGTATAATCTGGATCTTCTCTGTTTGCCAGTGCGTCGTCTATGTGAGGTTAGGTTTACCCTATAAAATTAGATGATTTATTTTTTACCTCAGGAGGCCACTAACAAACATACCTACAATGGTGTCTTTAAGACAGACGCCATGAAAACAAATATCAACGAAAAACAAAGATTTTTCACTACATCGCATTGGAAACAATTGCATAGTAGTGTCCAAATACAAGCCATTTTCTAGGTCCCCTGAAGGCCATCATATTAAAGTACAATAAAATACAATATTTCTTTATTGTCGGAAAATACAATACGCAAACACAAGCTATGTATAGCTTTTGACCTACATGATTGTGCATTACCAAAGGGGAAAAACATCCTTAAATCTTTTTACACCATGAATATTCATAAATTTTAATGTTTATTCATGAATGATAAAGAATTTATTCTTGAATGGAAAATTCTTTGTTTCCAAATACCTAGAAAAAAGGCCTGAAGTTGGTTTCATGACCTGACTAGAAATCACAATTTCGTACTCTCGTCTTTCTCATTGATGTATATGATCTGACACTGACTGGCATGGAACGGAAGACGTATATCTGGTACACTTGATTTCAACTGATCATAAGACAGGCTCCCACCCAGGTATTGGATACTGTGATTAGCCAACTTCAATGAGCGATTCACAGCCCCGTATTTATTTACTTTCCCTTCTAGTTCCATCTCTTTCTTTTTCATCCAGGATTGCTTACTATCCATGCTGGCTCCCCTTTCCCTGAAGGCTTCTGTATCGTTATTGGGAACTACTGTCTCTGGCAATGACTTTGTTGTCCCAGCAAGACTGAATTTCCCAATACCTATGTCTCCTTCACAGTTCTTTAGCTTTGCCATTTCTTTAGCAATCTCCATGGCAACAATCTTATCTTGATATGTTTCTGGGTCATCCTTAGGCAACTCAGCTGGGACAGCAGGGTTCGTGTCAATATCATCAAAAGTTGTATACACTTCTTGACCCTCGATACAAATTTTTGGCACAAGAATTTTTCCGTTTTCACCCGCGTAAAACACTTGATGCTCCCTGGAGTAACTCTTTTTAAAACTTTCCCTTTTCTCCAGGTGAACACCATTTTCCTTTGGCTCATTGTCTTTATCAGAGGACAAAAACACTTCGTCCGACACTGACTTAGAATTTGCTAATCTTTTAACTGCTTCTAGAGTCAGACCTTTGTCTTTCTTATTTTTTACCTTTAGATCATTCAGAGCACCTGTTGACACTGATGTATGCTGATGAATTGCTTTCAAACCCTCAATATTACCATATTTGGTCACAAGATCAGAGTCTGATTTTCTGGACCGTCCCATGCCTCTCTCCTCAGGGAGGCTCATATTGTCTGTTTCTGATCCAGAGTCCATGTAGTCCATAAAGGAATCGTCCATTGTGGACTCCGATTCTTCTATATTGAAACTCTTCAATGAGGAGACGGACTGGTTCAGGTTAAAGTGACCTGCAAAAGTTTAAACTTTATTAATTTTACTTTGATTATGAAACATGTTCTTACAACTTAATTAAATCTTCAATAAATTCTCGATGGCTCGGATGGCGGCCTATGTGGTCCTTATTGTGGGAGGAAACCGGAGAACCCAAAGAAAACCCACGTGTCTGGACAGGCGACCACTATACCCTCTCACATATGTCACCTGGGATTGAACCCGAGATGCATTGATAAGAAGTGAAGTGCATTACCATTATACTATCCAGGCACCCCTATTTGACCTGTAATCAAACATGGGAACAAAAAAAGATATGATAAAAGCTGTAGACGAAAATGATTACTTTTATCCATGCTGCAGAGGAAAGATGTTTTCATGCTAAACAGACCCTAAGTTTTCGAAACTACAATCTTAAGGTAAAGTCCCTGTAATGGTAATTCCGCTACATTTCGGACCTCATGGCCTTTCACGGAGATAATCAAGGTTTCCTAATGTTTCATTAGGGTGCCTTGGTTATCTTGGTAGAGGTGAAGTGGTCCAAGACGTAGCAGAACCATTACAGGGACTTTACCTTAAGCTCAAACTCAAAATAATACTCAAACCCCTATTGTACCTAATGGCCATACTTTGAGTTAAATTTTCTGTACAGTTTTTATTTTTGAGAACTTGACATATAATTTCTCACATATTTTTTAAACATACTTAAGTATGATCTTAAACTCAAACTCAGTATCATGCTTAAATCCGTACTGAACTAATGGGCAAAGTTTGAGTCGAGTATGAAAACTGTACTTGAGTATCATTTTTATTTCCGTAAACACAGGGATAACTCAGTAACCATGGCTCTCTACCACATACACCATAGTAACCATGGAGACGCCAGGTAAGACTGACGGAATCTGCAGTCTGATCAGGTTTTACTGTATAAGCCTCTCATCTTAAATGTAATGGTGAGAATCAAACAGTATGAATAAAGTCCCTTGCAAGCTGATCTGTTTTTATTGTGGAAAAGGTCATTTTCCCTTTTACATGCACAAGACTTTTAACCCTTTCCCTCATAGAGGAAACCATGAAAAGACCTATGCGAACAACATAAAACCAGATCAGCCTGCGAGTAACTCGCAGGCTGATCAGGTTTTATGCTGTTCGCTGCTCCTCAGTGGTCTGGAAATGAGGATTTTGTAATTAAATTTGGTAAGGTTTAACTGTGGTTTTCTGCAGATCAGGCTTTATGTGGTACCTATTGAGTGCGTCAAAATGAGTCTATATGAGGGAAAGGGTTAGATTTGGACAATAAATCCAGGAGCATGTCTCTAGTTCATGATTCAAGGGACCTACCTGTGGAATGCTGGGTATAGGGGGCGGAGACAAGGCTGTAGGCGTCCCAGCTGTCGCTGCTGGTTGACGCACGGCTGATGATGCTATGCCGCATCTGCTCATACCGGTTCAATCCTTTCATCTGGCAATAATCTGAATAAACAATACAGTCAACATATGATTGGTCAATCATTTTTTATACCAACACGTCTTGATGTTATATATTAGTTCAAACTTATTGATTTTTAAATCAACTGGGAAACAAGTTCTTACAACGTATACTAATCCTTCCCAACATTTCCTGGGTTGGACCAGTACTTTGTGGCTGGGAAAGCCATGAAAAATCCTTGTCATAATTGTGGTTGGACTCCACGACCGTCAGATCCGCGATCATGTACATCACCACAGAAAGCTCAAGAGGCATACATGTATATTATATTATTATATCAAGGGATGAGGGCAAATCTAGGCTAAGTGCTTATATATTCATATGCACTTAGCGTAGTTTCACTCTCACCCCTCAATATATATTACATTAGTTCATAATGTGGGGGCACTTCTTTATGTGTATACATTGACAGGGAATCAAACAAAGGAAGCGTTAGTAAGGAGCAAAATGTGTAATCACTATGCTTCCCTGTACACAGGACATTATAATGTTGTTTGGGGGTGTCTGTATTTGAGGTACAATGTTACTGGTATATTTAACTAAGACATCATCCCAGATCTATGATTTAGAAGGCTCAAAATTCTAAGATTTTAATATATTGACCTTAAGTCTTTGAGCTGTTCCTTTTTTCAGTATGTACCAGTAGTTTAAATGTAAACCAATATAATTCGGAAACTGTGTTTTGACAACAAATATTCAAATTATTTTAACAGATGTGTAAGAAAAAAATCTCCATATGTGCAAATTTCATGTATGCATGGGTAAAAGTTGGACATTTGAAAAAAAAAGAAAAAAGAAAAACCCTGAAAATCCTGATTTTAGCATTTTTTTTAAATAATTTTTTTAGAAAAAGTTATTATCTTCACAAAAATTGATGTATGTGACATGCAATGAAATAAGTCATCTTTCTTTATTGTTTTATTAAGCAGAACAATCAGGAAACTAATGGACAGTATACAGGACTAGATTTGAATGTAAGGTTTAAGTTATCTCACTTAATCTATTGCTGAAATCTGAGCGTAAGATAATGCTTAAGGAAAAGTCCCTGTAATCACGGAGATAACCAAGGTTTCCTAATGTTTCATTAGGGTACCTTTGTTATCTTGGTAGGGGTTAAGTGGTCCAAGATGTAGCATGTACTCACTATCTAGGATGCTCATCTCCTGGAGTTCCAATTGCTTCAACTCTTCATATTTAGATTTCAGCACCATCTGCGGAGAGATGAAATATATTTTATGCTTCAGGGTAAAAGACAGAATTATTCATGAGGGAGAAGCTTCCGAAATATTCATTTTAAACTAGAACTATAAATGATAATAATTAATACTCCTGCATACAGCTTTGATACAAAAAAATAAGGGGAGGGGCTATAATTCAGTAATCTTACATGTTAATGAGGAAACACTCGTAAACGTGCACCAATCTATTGCTGAAATATGCTTCATTGCATTTCAAAATAATCTTAACACAAAATAAATAAAATATTTGACATTTGCATTTGTAAGGTCCATTGTTATATATTGTCCAAAAGTGAGATTTAAATGAAATATTTTATATCTATCTGTACGCATAATTACTCTTAATATGCTTTTCATTTAAAACAGTGTCTTTGGACCTTGAGTCTCAAAATGACTTACAAATCAAGGAAGTTAGAAGGAAAGTTACAATAAACATGTAAACAGGAAGACTTGACCATCCATGTACGCTGTCTCGCAGTCTAGATTGACGTATCATATCAGTTAATTCTTCCTCCTCAGGACAAACTGTATATATTGTACATCCATAATGGACCCCCAGTCCTCCAGCCACAAAAATTTATAGTAAATTGTAAACTGGTACAACCAGGAAATCAAATAACCATAAATACAACTTTTATGCAATACTGGTTTGTTGGTCATATCATATATTGTAGTTGTATTTATTGCTGTGTGCAGTTTGACTGGGCTTTTTTATATTAATTCTTAACCCACATGACCAAAAGTAATGGACATGACCCACCTTCAGTCGAAGAAACCTGTCGTGAAGGTCCACCTTCCTGCAGCAGTCTTCAAACAGAACCACTAACCTGTACACAAGCAACACATCTCATTAATTGTATAGAAAGTTATGTGATTAAATTCAAATCTGCAAGCCCTTATAGGCTCAGTTGATTGATGAATTAGGCCAACAAAAAAAGGTTCTGTTTCTGGTCTCCCAACCAACCCTCTTTTTTAACGACAGACAAAATATTTCCTTTTTTTACCTTTTCTTTTATGTAAAAAAAAATTAATAAAATCCCGACCTACCAACCCTCTTTTTTATTTGAGACCAAAGACCAGAAACTGTACTTTTTTTTTTTGGCCTTACAGGTGCAGAAGACTGATGAAGCCCCCTGTCCTCAAAACATACAGTGATACTTACTTAAGTATGATCCTAGGCAATACTCCATATACTCAAATCCCCATTGAAACGGATAGGCATAGTTTGAAGTTGAGCATGAGAATCATATTTAACGGCATATTTTACAATAACAGTTTTTTACATATATAGACAAAGAAGGAAACTCAAAACAAGACAGAAAAGAGCAAAAAACTCACTTTCAGGGGCAGATAACTCAAAAAGTAGAATGGGGACTCCCATTTTTTATCCCATAAATTTGCTTCTAGTGTGATTCTCTATAATCATGCAAAATTTAAGAAAATTCTCCCCGCTAGTTTTGATTTTCCTTCTTAGTTTATAATTATAGTAAAAAACTGTTTTTGTGAAATACGCCTTTAAGTACCATTTTTATTTCCAAGAATCTGTAGCCATGTATTTCCTTGATAGCTACCATGTATAAATTAAGTGTAAGGGAAATTAATTATCAATAGGCTTCAATAACATACCGTGTATAAACATTTTTTTTGTCATAAAAAGCTTATATTAATCATTTATTATCTTCTAATTAAAATCAATTAATTCTCAGTTTTAACATAAATTGTACATACATGTAAATACATTTTGTATATTTCTATTTGCAAAATATGGAAGAAAGATATTTAAAAAGTACAAAGTTATTGACAAAACTTGCAAAATTAAAATTAAAATGAAACTCTCCCTAGCTGGTAAACTAATCAAGGGCTGACAAAGAAACTCTTTCATCTCCTTCTATTTCTTAATGCACTTTATATAGTGTTTTTTGCTCAACCCTCGAATTAACAATTTTACAGCTTTTCACAGCTAATCCAAAGTGTAAAAGGGTGACACTGTACTTTCTATCATTCTTTCTTGTAAATTTCTTTTCTATTTTTTTAAATCAGTCGTACTATAATTGTTAATAAGGTTGAAACGCATTATTATATCACAAATATTTATAACTAAAATATTTATTCAGAAATGAAATATTTGGATATATCGTTAAAGAAACAAGAATGCTAAAATTTGCTCTAATTAAGCTCTAAAGTAGATTGAAATTGAGCCTGTACACAGCAAAGTAAAAGGTAAACAAGATGAAGGCCACATGGCCAAAAATACAAATAAACAAACAATTAAAACTGCACAGTTCACTTTTTACTGCATAAAACAAACAAGGACATTTAAAATGTTTAACAAATAACTTCCTTTATCCTTTTTATCAAGAAAACTATAAATAAAAACACTTTTACACAGATACTATCAGCTGAAAGCATCCAGTTTTACTATAAATAACATATCCAGAGACTCAGAAATAAAGCACTGTTTATGAAAGATAACATCCTTCAAAGTCTAAAAAAAATACATATTGTATACTCAAAGGAAACAGAAACGCAGGTAAAACTTTTAAGTCAAATAGGAAGTATTTGACGGTATTACAATTAAGATTATTTTAATAAAGATTTTTTTTTTCAAAGAAAATAAATGCTTTAGAATAGAATAAGATGGGGTCTATCATATGAGGTTTATTGCAAGGTTAGAAGGTAAAAAAATAAGTCTGGCTACTACAGATTCTAGTTATCCTGTGTTTCTTTTTTCCTTATGTATAAAATATCATTTGTGAAAGAAGTATAAAACGGAGCCATGGTAGCGTACACGATTGTGGATCCAAAGGCTGTGGGTTTGATCCCCGTTGGTAGCAAAAATCCTTCAGGACCTTCTATGGTGCAAAGTACTGGTCCAACCCATGCACCGTCAATGAAGATTAGCTTAAGTTGTAAGAAATTATCTCCTACTTGATGCAAAATTGAAATACTTTAAAACTAAAGCATAATGTGATATGCAGGTGGGCAAAGTAAGAGACTGACAATTGAAGACAAACAGGCAGATAGACAAGGGATAGACAGACAGTACCTGAGTTTATCCCCCGCCTGTCTTATCTTGGAGACCAACTGCTGGTGAGTGACGTCCCCAACTCTCTCTCCATTCACAGACAAAATCACATCCCCTGGAAAGGAGAGGAGACAAAAAACTCTATTCAAAGAGATGTCAATTGATTAACCCTTTCCCTCATAGAGGATACCATGAAAAGACCTATGCGAACAGCATAAAACCAGATCAGCCTGCGAGTAACTCGTAGGCTGATCAGGTTTTATGCTGTTCGCTGCTCCTCAGTGGTCTGGTAATGAGGATTTTACAATTAAATTTGGTAAGGTTTGAGTTTGGCTTTCTGCAGATCAGGCTTTATGTGGTACCTATTGAGTGCGTCAAAATGAGTCTATATGAGGGAAAGGGTTAACAAGTCTCACTCATACATGACATCATAAATTTTTCACACACAACCAGGAATCATACCCAGTTCTGTGAAATGTAAGTGAGAGGACCTCTCTCTTTAGTTTATTTATCAGTGTGACTCAAGTGTCTCTGACAGCTGCTAATATACATCAGGCATTAGAATGGTGCAGCATGAAGATCAAGAGGTCTGACTCTAACAGTACTAGTCACTTGAAAAACCTGTTTTAAAGAGTCTTATTCATATCTAATCAATATTTACTGGTGTACAATGGACTTGCTTTGTAAAATGCAGATCTATATCCTTAGCATATTAGTAAAGTTAGAAGCAATAAAAACCTATAATCAAGTAAAAAACACATGTTTGACATTTAGCCTTAATTTCTTGCCTTGGTTAAACAATCATTACAATATTTAAGAGACTTGCAGAATAAAACTAGATGTGGGTGTTCCTCGGAACACTTGTGTCGCCTGCATTTAAGCAGGCGACATGAAAGAATTGACTAGAAAATCGATCTTTTGACAAATTATTGATAAAGCATAATTTTTTTTGTGAGGTACAAAATAACATCAAATCACACACACACACACACACACAATATATATATATATATATTTTTTTTTTTTTGGGGGGGGGGGGGGGGGAAATAAAATATTCAAACAGTGCAATATGTAATAATTTTCCCGAGCACTTTCGACTATACAGTCTTCATCAGAGGAGTGTCAGAATGACTATGAATTCAAAACATTAACTGTAAGAAAAATTATGACGTCATTAAGCACTTATGACGTTAATTATATATATATGTTGCAAGTTTGTAGTCATCATTATCATTATTGAGTTATCATTCTTGTGTACTGCACTCAGACCAATGAGATCTATCTACTATAAATGTTTAAGGCAACACTTCAAATACTTTACAAGTTATGCACCACACAAGAATTAAATCCAAAAAAATAAACAAAGGGAAATAACTCCAAAAATACAACAGTTATCATTCTTGCACAATGCACTCCATGAGATCTTTCCACCTGTGAGGTTTCAAAGTAATACCTCAAATACTTTTCGTGTTATGCTCCAGACAAAAATGAAGTCTGAGTATCAACAAAGGGCAATAACTCAAGGAAAAAGAGAAACAGAGTTATCATTCATGTGCACTGCACTCAGACCATTGAGATCTATGAAGTTTCAAGTCAACACCTCAAATACGTTTCGAGTTATGCCCCAGACAAAAATTAAGTCTGAAAATCAACAAAGGGAAATAACTCAGAAAATATTAAAGTCAGAGTTATCATTCTTGTGCACTGCACTCCACCTCAATGTGATCTATCCATGTTTTATGTTTCAAGGTGATACCTCAAATACTTTTTGAGTTATGGTCCGGACAAAAATAAAATCTCAGAATCAACAAAGGGTAATAACTCAGAAAATACGAAAGTCAGAGTTATCATTCTTGTGCACTGCATTCCACCTCAATGTGATCTATCCATGTTTTAAGTTTCAAGGTGATACCTCAAATACTTTTCGAGTTATGCTCCGGACAAGAAAGTGTGACGCCGACGACACCGACGACGACGACGACGGACAAAGTGATCCCTATGTGTCTGCCATGCTATGCAGGCGACACAAAAATACTCCTATTGCACAATTGGATTGTAATCTGTTTAAATCTAAAGCACTGAATATGGCATATACCAATTAAAGAACAATTACAGACCAATTACCAATATACTCCACTTGACCTGTGGTAACATTAACTCTGGGCAAAATCTGATTATGTAGAAAGCATATAAAGTTAGTACTTTGTTACACATATATACTCATTGCACCGTTAAAAGTGACACTCCGGACAAAATTCTATGAGCCGAGAAATTTTACTCTATACCTCATGCAGATGCTTTTTTGATGAATTGGCAGAAGAGACCCAGAACACATAGCTCCTAGAAGCTGTCTGATCAGGGTCTCCTCTGTTTGCTCATACAATATTGAAGCTCAGATCCCAAAGATTCCAAATGGCAAAGAAAATTTCCTTTGTTTCATAATTACCATTTGTATTTTACCAATTGATATTCATCAAGTCATTAATTTATACATGAATATTCATGAGGTAAAGGGTTAACCAAACAAATAGGGCATCTACTGCTACTGTTTTCTTCGGTATACTACATATCAAAATCTTATATGATATATTAAAGCATTGTGACTCATTTCCTTCAAGCATAACAGTCATTCATTCAAACCTTTCGTTCCTCTAGAGCAAAAATTTAAAAGCATGAGAGCTCACACTTAAACCTCCTTAAAACAGTAATAAGGGAAAAAAAACTCTGATATACTGAATTGGTTCCATTCCTATAAACAGTAGAATTTAATGACCATGCATGTTTTTCATTCGGGTCACAGAAGACTGGCCTCTCCATTATTTACAGATATATGCAAATTAGATTATCAGATAACTCAATTGTTACACTGCGATAATCATGTGATCAACACATGACCTGGTTTAAACACAAGAACATATATCTATGGGTTTGTGACCTAGTCATGAATCAGCATCTTGTAAATCCAAGTCTAAAATGTTTGTTTGTTTGTATTTTTTATTGGAATTAACGTCTTGGTTTAAAAAAAAATGAATATTGTACATGTACGTGTCTCACCTCGTCTCATGCCGGCCATCCAGGCAGCGCCATCTATCTCAACGTAATCAACATACGTCATTATTTCTATTTCACTTGTCTTCTTGTGCTTGATACCATAGGTCTGAAAATATCAACAGGAAAGCAACCTGGGTTGTAGTATTTAAGACTTTTGTTTAACCCTTTCCCTCATAGAGGACACCATGAAAAGACCTATGCGAACAGCATAAAACCAGATCAGCCTGCGAGTAACTCGCAGGCTGATCAGGTTTTATGTTGTTCGCTGCTCCTCAGTGGTTTGGAAATGAGGATTTTGTAATTAAATTTGGTAAGGTTTAACTGTGGTTTTCTGCAGATCAGGCTTTATGTGGTACCTATTGAGTGCGTCAAAATGAGTCTATATGAGGGAAAGGGTTAATATTCACATTATACAAAATTAAGATCCATTTGAAGTTCACATAACATCAATGTCAGTTATTTAAATTTTACACAACATGTGATATTTGCCAAAGGATAATTCTCCAAACATTTGGAGTTGTTGAACCTAAAGTCTCCAATCTGAGACAAAATATTTTTATGATTTTAATAAGCCATAAAATTTACTTTCATATTCAATGCAATTAAATCCCATTTTATCAAAGCTAAGGAAATTTGAGTCGGAGTCGTGAAGGATGTCATTTTAACAGTAAGAAACTGCTATGTTCACTTTAATGTTTAATCAAACATATATATAAGTGATTGTAATCTAAATGTCTTTGTTCAAAGGGACACAACTCATTGATTTTGTACATTGTATGGCTTTGAAGTCTCAAAATAGACCAATGAAAAAATGATGAATAACAGTACTTATAATTATCATAATGACGTGATTTTTATGTGAACTTTTTTGAAGACATTTATTTTTACATAGATCGGAAAACAAGTTTTCACTACTTACGAGGGATGTTCAAATTGAAATGCAACTTGGATTATATTATGTAACTACACATGCTTTTCACACAAAAAACTACTTGGATCGCCTAGGGGCATCAATTATCTCTCGGTCAATACCAGTTTTGTGTAAATCTGTCCTCTCTAGCCTCAGCTACACAACGAGAAACATTGCATACTCGTACATACTAATGATAAAATGGTTGGTAAAAAAATCTGCGTTCGCCGCCCAAATACGGGCCTGTTTTCTTGGTATAGATCCAAAAGAGATATTTCATGAAATAAGCTCAATTTATGGACCTGGTGAGCTGTCTTATGCATCGGTTACTAGGTGGTGCAAGAAATTTGCAAGTGGAATAACATCCTTGCAAGATGCACCATGTGGCCATTGCAGAAAGACAGCAACCAGTCCCAAAATGGTAGAAAAAGTCAGAGAAATTGTATCGACAGATGCAAGATTCACTGTTAGGGAAATAGCCCGAAAGGTAGGCATCTCAATTAGTGGCTGTTCATTTAATTCTAAGGAAGCACCTTAAAATGAATAAGATAACTGCGTGATGGATACCCCATTTGCTCACAGAGGAGCAGAAGCGCCTCCGCGTGAAAATGGCAAAATTTTTGCTGAAAATGTACCCAAAATACCCAATATCGTCACAGGCAACTAGACATGGGTGCATTTCTATGAGCCCAAACGAAAACATGAAAACAAGATATGGGCTACAAAAAACATGAAAAGGCCATGTATAGCCAAATGCACAATGAGCGTCAGAAAGGTTATGTATGCAGTTTTCTTCACAAATCAAGGGCCTGCTATACAAATTGCTGTTCCGAAAGGTAAATCGGTCAATAGCAAGTTCTACAAAGGGGCTGTTCTAAAAAAGTTGAAGAAATATTTCAATAGATGCAGACCAGCGACAGATTTGTCGGGGTCAGGTTGCTGCATGACAACGCGTCTAGCCACAAAGCAGCTAATGTATGCGATTTTTTAAGGCAGGAAAAGGTTGTAGAGCTTCCGCACCCGCCGTATTCCCCAGACCTTGCCCCCTGTGACTACTTCCTGTTCTCAAGGCTCAAAAAGTACCTCACTGGACGAAAATACAAAACACGAAAAGATCTTGGTTCAGCCATCTTCCAGTGTCTCAAGGGTATACCCAGAAATGACTGAAACTGCCTTTAAAAATTGGCTCAAAAGGTTGAAACTGTGCATAGCTCACGGAGGTGAATACTTTGAAGGAATCCGATAGTTGGTTTGGGAAAATTAACAAATCCTTTCTAGATATGCTAGGAATTGCATTTAAATTTGAACATCCCTCGTATAATTATCTTTCTCAACAGTTCATGGGTTTGACCTTGAAAAAACCAACTTCTGGATAAACAGTCATGTTTGTTTCAACTTGACCTTGAATTTTACTTCTGAACCAGTCATAAAACTCAAGATTTTGAATGACAAGCCCTGGCTTGAATTCCATCAACAATATTTAGCACTAAGTAAAACTTAAATTCTTAAACTTGGTAGATACACATTACGCCATTACTATTTTATGAAATATTCAAGTACACGACTAAGTTGAAATAAATTATGACCTAATTAATTAACAATAATTGATAAGAAATGAAACATTTGGGTATTTTTATTAGAGAAACAAGATTTATGAAATTTGCCCTTAAGTTATACTTAGCGTTTAGAATTGTTGGTGGAATTTGATCCAGACTGAATAACATGCAGGCCACAACAACATCTGGCTTGAACTCGTACACTTGTAGCTTTCAATGTTTTATTTCATGCATTCAATTGATAAAACATAAGAATTGCTAAAAGAAAAAAAAAAGAAGAAGAAAAATACCCAATTAAATCAATTTAATGATACCTTTAAGTTAAGAAACACTTAAGGGAGCACAAAGGAGACCCTGACCTTGAAAGATGTTTGATCTGGGTCTGCTCTGTTTGCCAAGGCATCAAAATATGGAGTACCTCTTTATGAAGTATATGGTAAACTGAACTTGAATATATCAAGACCAGGCGTGTGTTCAGTATGCCAAACCATAATGCAACTGTTCACTTACAGTCAGCTATGAAGCTGTCTCAGTGTCATAAACCACTATGTTCACGTTTCCTATGTACGCATTAGGTTCGAGTGAACAGCATGGTATATGGTCCTCAGGCAACTCCATAGCTGACTGTAAGTAACCAGTTGCATACAGTTTGGCATACTGAACGCACGCCAGCTGACTTTTGTGATAGGGCTAAAGGGGAGACAACCTACTTGTAGAGTGAAGCCCCAGGAGTTATCTTTCTTGGTCAGTTGAAGGGTCCGTCGGCGGCTGTTTTCATGGGGCTCTGTTGAGATGGTTTTGTCCATGTCCAGGTGAAGAAGGTCTGCACCAACAGACGGACGCTTGCCCGTCATCAGGTGCTGAAACAAGGAAATAAGGACGTGTAAAAGAATGCATCTTATGTGGAAACTGTTTTGATTCAGCTAGAAAGGGTTTTTTCTATGGTGGCTAAAAGAATATAGGAGATATTTTTTATACATCACGTGTGCATGCGATAGCTACTGCAAGCAGTAGTTATCATGTTCGCATAATTATTGAGTGCAGATGTGAAAGAAAATATACCTTCAATGTCGCTTTTAAACCACCATAATTATTTGATTCAAAATGCCCACTTTGGACCACTGGGTACCAGATAAAAGGGAGCTTTCAATAAAGACATATATATTTTCACTATTTTCCCATCTTGTCTCTATTGACCCTTGACCTCATGAAGATTCATGTACAAATTTATGACTTAATGAAAATCAATTAAATGAACTTAACCCTTTCCCTCATATAGACTCATTTTGATGCACTCAATAGGTACCACATAAAGCCTGATCTGCAGAAAGCCAAACTCAAACCTTACCAAATTTAATTGTAAATCTCATTTCCAGACCATGAGGAGCAGCGACAGCATAAAACCTGATCAGCTGCGAGTTACTCGCAGGCTGATCTGGTTTTATGCTGTTCGCATAGGTCTTTTCATGGATTCCTCTATGAGGGAAAGGGTTAAATGGTATATGAAATCATGATTTTCTCTTCGACACATGGACTGTGTAGAAACTGAGCAAACAGAGGAGACCCTGATCAGACAGCTTCTACAGGAGATGTCTGATCAGGGTCTCCTCTGTTTGCAAATACATCAAAATGAGTCTATATGAAGTAAGGGCAAAGATATTCCATCCACATTAAATTGTGAGATGGTCCGTCATGTTATCATGTAAATTTTGTATAAATGCAAGCCTCTCAGAGCAAAAGAACCTATAACTCCAAGTGAATGGATGCTTGCATCTGCAATGAAGTCTTTTTAAGCATTAGAAGGACACTGATTATAATTTAATGATGGATTACATTAACAGAGGCTGCTCTTATGTCTGCCATCAACCTCACATTAGCTAAATAGTACAAATAATTGGTAATTAACTTTAATTAATTAAAAAAAAAGGCAATAATTAGGATGCAGGGAAAGAGGTCAATCTGTAGATACAGCCAGTGATTGTCTGTGACAAGTTTCAACATGTTTTAATTATTTATGCAAGCCTTGAACACTTACAGATGTGAAGTATGTACTGGCGATAATAGTACCAGTTGAAGACAAGTACTTGGGGGAATGTCCGGGTCATGAGATAATGTTGTAAGTGTTCAGAAAAAGAAAGAAAGAAAAAAAGAAAAAAAAAAGAAAAAAAAGAAAAGAAGGGGAAAAGGAAGAGAGTTATGTAAAGTGAAGAATAAGGGAAGGGAAAACCTGCTACCAGAGAGAGAGAGAGAGAGAGAGAGAGAGAGAGAGGAGAGTTATGAACAAGAAAAGAAAGAGGGGAATAAGAGGGAAGTTAATAATGAAAACAAGTGCACTCCTTGCAAAATACAAGAGTGTTCTTTGGAATACGTGTGTCACCTGCTGAAGCTTGACAGAAAAATTGTGATGGACAGACAGATAGACAGACGAATGGACAAACAGACAGACGAAGGAAAAGTGACCCTATGTGTCACCTCTGCTAACAGCAGGGGACACAAAAATTCTGACACTGCACTTCAGGGAAGAATTTAAAAAAAATTTGCTTGTATGACCATCTGATTATACATTATCATACTCAAATGTAGGCGTACCTCTGTAATGTCAATGTAAAAACTTGGGTACATGTCTGTACATATACTTTATGACAGTACCCATACTGAGTTGAAGCTTAAACACTGTATCATGTGACATTTAAAGAACTTTAGTCCAAAACCGGCCTGATGAAAGTGGGGCAATTGCCTAGTATGTGACAATTTCATGATATACAGCCAAAAGTTTATGTGTACCCGTGTTTATGACCATCTCTGTAAGAAAGAGATTATACAATAAAAAAAGTAGTGGTTTTTTTTTGACACAGGGATATTTGAAATGTGACACTGTAGCAACATAAATTACATATATACAAATGCTGTTCTGGTCCATACATCTAAATGTATAGAAAAATATCACAAATAGAAGAATGTAACTGTATAACAGTCTATAAGTAAGAGAGCGCTGGCCCTGTAAGTGAGGGGTCCTGAGTTTGAGTCCTGGTCTCACCTGCTTACATCATAAATTTGAAGTATAGACAGTCAGTAAGAATCTGTTATTCATCAATCATAACACCATCATACATGTATCTGATCAAATCAGTATGAAGCATTTTACAAATGGTCATATACGGTAAAAGCTTTCAGGAAAATGACTGTGCAACCAGTTCTAAACCAGACTAGCCTGCAAGCAACTTACAGATTACTCTTACACTATTTCCTACTCATAAGATAATTAGACAATAGTGTGATAATACAGTTTGCCTCTTACCAATGTGACCCAAGTATGATCCCTGGTCACATAAGTAAGTACAATGGGGCACCGTCCTCGGTGGCCGAGTGGGAGCGGGAGGTCGTGGGTCCGATCCCCGGCCGCGACATACCCAAGTCGTAAAAAATGGTACTGTTATAGCTCCTTTTCTTGGTGCTCAGCATATAAGGGTAGTTGCAGGACTGGTTGGCCCTGTATCAGGATAATGTGACTGGATGTGGTATCATGCCACATGTCTACGGCATGATACTGCAGTGTGGCAGCACTATATCTGTCTCAAGTAGACATTGTCTCCAAATGACTGAAATACGGACGTTAAACCCAACAAACGAACAAACAACAAACAAGTACAATGGGTGGAATGGGTGGGTGGATAATCAATAATGACAACATACGTCCCCATCTGTACCATCCTGAGTGATCTATATAAGACCTGGTAATCAATATAAAAGAAGGTTTAAACTTTAAAAGCCCGCGCATTCAGAATGAAAACTTAACTCAAGTTGATTGAACATTTTAACCCTTTCCCTCATAGAGAACACCATGAAAAGACCTATGCAAACAGCATAAAACCAGATCAGCCTGCGAGTAACTCGCAGGCTGATCAGGTTTTATGCTGTTCGCTGTTCCTCAGTGGTCTGGAAATGAGGATGTTGTAATTAAATTTGGTAAGGTTTAACTGTGGTTTTCTGCAGATCAAGCTTTATGTGATACCTTTTGAGGGCGTCAAAATGAGTCTATATGAGGGAAAGGGTTAATGGACAAACATAATTCAAAACGGGCACTATGTTCTAGAATATAACAATGGTTCTTAAGGTGATCCATACATTATTACATTATAATCATGGTTCTTCAAATGCTTAAAAAAAGACTTCAGTGCAGATGCATGCATCCACTGACTTAGAGTTATGGGGTCTTTTGCTCCAAGTCTATAAAGGCTTGCATTTACTATAAAATTCCAATGAACACTTGATGGACCATGATCAAATTTAATGATGGATGGATTACCTTAAGCACAGTTTTTGCCCATTATTTTTGATAGAGATTTGAGCATGATAAAAAGTTTGAGTCTAAGATCATACTTAAGAATGTTTATTTTTAATTCTTTGAGATGAAAGCTTGCCCAGATCTAGCTTCACTATAGTTTTACATGGTGTAACATGAAGTATCGGAGGTGAAAAATGCTAATGCATTGAAATCGGACTCCAGGGACTTTCAACATTCCCTTGTGGCTGTCCTGGTAATTTTCAAACTTTATCTACTTTACATTGATTGCAAACCCAGTTACAATGTATACATACTGCACACGGATCATGGAACTGATGATGCTTGACCAGTGCTGACAGATATATTCAAAATTACTTACATGCTATCTATATCTGAGCTACACTAAAAACACTGGGATAATAGGTAGTCAATGGCTGACCTGGTTTACACAAAACAACACATGGTTTTGTTTGTGTTACTTTTTGTAAGTATTGGCTGAGCCATGAATAGGAGAGGCGTGATTTCTAGCTGGAAAGCTGGAAAGATGCATGTGGGTAGGAAACAAGAAGACTGGAGAAAATCCATTTGTGTGGATGGAGTAATAAAATTTGACTTTGGGGGATCAGAACTAGGAAACAAGTCAGAAGCATGCTTGGTTTACCCCCTTTATCTTGTTCACCTGATGACAGGAAGGTTTGAGATTCCACTGTTACAGCACAGGAAGTCATGGATTCGATCCAATGTCATTTAAAATGGTTATGGTATCACCCTTGTGCTCAGTGCTTTGGTGCTGCTTAGAACAAAAGGGAGAATCCAGGGAGTGTTGGCCCAGTGTCATGGTAATGTGACTGTGTATGATACCATGCCACACTTCTATGGTATCAAGGTAAGATACATGTAATGGTTCCACTACATTTCAGACCTCAGGGCCTTTCACAGAGATAACAAAGGTTTCCTAATGCTTCATTAGGGTTCCTTGGTTATCTTGGTAGAGGTAAAGTGGTCCAAAATGTAACGGAACCATTACAGGTATCTTACCTGAAAGTATTATACTGCAATGTGGCAGCACTACATCTTATTATCTCATGTAGACAAAAGTATTCAAATGAATGAAATACTGTTGGTGGGACGTTAAACTCAAACAAAAAAATCATATGAAGGACTTACCACGGAATTGCAAGTCATGGCTGAAACATTGTCCTTGAAATTTCATGTTAAAGATAAACAAACCAAAAATGATAAATTTAATACACTGCCTGGCCCTTTTTGCAAGTTTGAAAAAGTAAAGCATATCTGATAAGAACGACCTGTTTATCAAGCAGACCATGCCTTATCTAGATGTCAGTGGTTTAAAAGGAAATGACTGGTAAGGATAAATCATATCATATCTATATTTCACAGTTCACAGTACTCTACATATATATAAGTTTACAATTTGTCAGCAAACACAGAATTATACTACACGAAACTGCCTCAAATTAACTACTGAACAAAGAAAAGCTGCGCATGCCTTCAATTAACAAATTTATTTATTAGACCTGACCTCTTTATTTTAACCCTTTCCCTCATATAGACTCATTTTGACGCACTCAATAGGTATCGCATAAAGCCTGATCTGCAGAAAACCACAGTTAAACCTTACCAAATTTAATTATAAAATCCTCATTTCCAGACCACTGAGGAGCAGCAAACAGCATAAAACCTGATCAGCCTGCGAGTTACTCGCAGGCTGATCTGGTTTTATGTTGTTCGCATAGGTCTTTTCATGGTTTCCTCTATGAGGGAAAGGGTTAAATATTTGTAACTGCTATCCAATGAAAAGCTGTACATGTCTTCAGCAAACAAACTCATGTGAACCTTGCTTTCAGTAGTTTCCTTTATTCAATAACCTTTGACCAACATTTGGGGCTGAGATGAGTTTGATGAAAACTGTCAATTTAAAAATGACATAGGTAATTTTGCGCTACTTTAATTAGTTTCTCCAAGCCACTTGATATACTGATAGACATCACTGTGGGTGGCTAGGTGATGCAATAATAATGAACCAAAGGGACATCATTTTGATGGTCACCTGGAAAAAGGCAGTGTCAGTATGCCCAGAGGTAATCTAAAACTTGTATTTATCCTTGACCTCTGACCCCTCAGAACACTTTTATTTCCATGACCTCTGACTCCTGGAACAACTTTATTTCCCCTGGAATACCTACGTCTCCAGCTCTGTGGGTGTTTGGGTGTTAGAGAATGTATCTCTTGATGATTTTTCATATAATTAAACATGGGAATAACTTAATTGAGTGCACAGGGTCCGAGTCTTGACCTGACCTTGACATGTAAATATTTTGTTAAACATGCATCAAAGTAAATAAAAGTCTGAAACTTGTGGATTAAACATTACATTTGATGGATAACCATAACACTCATGACAACACTGGCGTGTTAGTAGCCAGATATATGAAACCATTCACTATGTAAAGATACCGTGTATGTGATAAATTTGTGGGTTAGATATTGACCATTAGAAAATGTTTACTCATCTTATCAGAGATTATTCAGAAAAGTGAACGATACAAGCTATAGCAGCCTATGCATATATAATATTGACATGTTAAAAACATGTGTCTACATTTTAATAAATATTGACTTACATAGGGATACAATGTACTTTGCTATAATCTATATTTGTAAGTACCATGGGTTGTATATTTCAATCACTTGGGGAATGCATTCTGCAATTTCAACCTGTATACATGGCATGATACTGAACTATAGACTTAGAGTACAACAGTAGGCTGCAATTATTGCAAAACTGCAATTATATTAACCCTTTCCCTCATAGAGAAAACCATGAAAAGACCTATGCGAACAGCATAAAACCAGATCAGCCTGTGAGTAACTCGCAGGCTGATCAGGTTTTATGCTGTTCGCTGCTCCTCAGTGGTCTGGAAATGAAGACTTTGTAATTAAATTTGGTAAGGATTAACTGTGGTTTTCTGCAGATCAGGCTTTATGTGGTACCTACTGAGTGCGTCAAAATGAGTCTATATGAGGGAAAGGGTTAATCAGTTTTAGAAAAGTGGTATGTTATAAAACTGTAGCCATACAGTACACCGTAGACATGTGGCATCATACCAATTACCAAACAGTAACCAAACGATAGCTATTAAGTACATTCTGTAGATACATACAAATGGCATGATACCAAATGATAGCCATATAGCTGGAGTAGATGATATGGTATCATTCCATAGCAATTCAGTGCAGGTATGGACAAATGGCATGATACCAAACCATGGCCATACAGTAAAACTTCACCATAATGCTGAACTGAGGTTCTCAATATATACCTCGTTAAATCTAGATTTAGTTTGTGTTTTTATCATTCATGAATTATGCTTACAACAAAAGCCAATCATTCTTGACAGTGGGACAAGTACTTTGAGCCTATGATGGTCTTATGCATTTTGTATCCTAGGCAGGGATCACACTCCTAATCCTTGGTTCTGTAGTGAATCGACGCTTAAACTGAACCACAGCAACATTACCAGGATCTCCATTTTACCTTTGACGCCTAGAGAAACCAAGCAAACCCAGATCAGACTTCACCTGGAGGGAGCTTTCTGATCAGGGTCTTCTCAATTTTCTACACAGTCTGCACAGCAAAAACATCAATTAATTCATTTAGTTTATTACTTGATGAATTCTAAAATACTAAATTTGACAATTTAATAAATCAAAATTATTGAAGTTATGAACTTGTACATGTATATTCATGAGATAAATCGTTAATTACATTACAGCAATTAACAATTTTAAGATTAACCCTTTCCCTCATATAGACTCATTTTGACGCACTCAATAGGTACCACATAAAGCCTGATCTGCAGAAAGCCACAGTTAAACCTTACCAAATTTGATTACAAAATCCTCATTTCCAGACCACTGAGGAGCAGCGAACAGCATAAAACCTGATCAGCCTGCGAGTTACTCGCAGGCTGATCTGGTTTTATGCTGTTCGCATAGGTCTTTTCATGGTTTCTTCTATGAGAGAAAGGATTAAAAAACATCTTCACCTTTTTTTTAAGTCAAATATAAATAGTACCAAGCTGTACCAGTAGATACTGTGTAGTTACCTGTGGGGTACCTAGCACACTGATCTGAAGGTTGTCAGTGATTGTTTAGGGTATAAATCCCCTCACCAAAATATGATCCCCCCCCCCCACACACACACAAAAGTCATATTTTTCAAAATTAAATTCTTCTTTTCAACCCTAAAAATGAAATAAAAATCAAGAGAATTAGGTTGTTCTGCCTTATATGTTTTTTATATCTATACATGAATATTGCAGCACAGATGATCAGATCAGCATAGAAGATAATAAACAAAAATCGGACATTTTACTGCTATGATCTTTTTTCCCATTTTTAGCCTTAGAATACTATTTTTTTTCCCCCAATTAGGAAGCGGCAGGTGGTAATTTTAATTTTAAAGAATCGGTGTTTCACATTCATCAATTGATTAACCCTTACAATGCTGTGGGCACTTGTGGCCGCCTTTGTGACTAGTGCAGACCAAGATCAGCCTGCACATCCATGCAATCTGATCATGGTCTGCACTGTTCACTATTCAAGTCAAGAAATTTTCAGCAAGCACCCCCATAAACAACTAATAATACAGTCCAAAATGAAAAAAGGGCAAGTCCAATTACGAAAGTATGGTCAGGGGTAGGTAACACCGTAAAACCTTCAGTCTCATCTGGCTTATTAAATCAGCCATCATAGTATAAAATGAAGTCTCTGAATTGGAAAGGTTTAACTCCTTCCCTCATAAAGGAACCATGAAAAGACCTATGCGAACACATAAAACCAGATCAGCCTGCGAGAACTCGCAGACTGATCAGGTTTTATGCTGTTCACTGCTCCTCAGTGGTATGGAAATGAGGATTTTGTAATTAAATTTGGTAAGGTTTAACTGTGGTTTTCTGCAGATCAGGCTTTATGTGGTACCTATTGAGTGCGTCAAAATGAGTCTATATGAGGGAAAGGGTTAAGATTTGTGACTGGTTGTAAATTTCATATTAATTTTGAAACATGAAACTTGAACCACTGTTTAAGGGTAACACAGTCATATGTATAAATACTGCTATAGATACCTGTACTGTAACTCTATCTACATGCTATGTCATCCCTAACTGCTTTGCACTGATGACAGTTTTATTTTATTTTTTTATTTTTGTATGAGCTGACAAGCAATGTAACATCTCATTTATTGAGGCATTGGCTCAAACCCAGCACTTCTATGCTCATGGACACTTTACGGTCTGACTACAGAAGTCAGAGGTCAGTGGCAATATAAAGATCAATTGCCTTTGTTAGTTTTAGGTTAAACTTACTTATTTGACCCTGATTGGGAAACAAATTCTTACAACTTATACTAATCCCTTTTGACAGTTCCTGCTCTGGACCAGTCCTTTGCACCTGGGAAGGTCATGAAAAATCCCAAATGGGGTTCCAACAGCCCTCAGATCTGCAGTTGGGTACCTTACCACTGGACCATGAACTCCTTTGCCACTGCTGATCTTGGGTCACTGGGGTCACTGGGGTCACTGGGGTATAATAATCATGGCTTAATGGGTTCTTCATAGTGATCTTTCTTTTTTATTTTGAAAAAATCCACAAGATGGCTTAGATGGCTTGCAATAGAGCATTTTGCAAGCAAATGACAGCTTTCTCACTTCAACCTTTAGTTACGGTAATCTAAATAAATTCAATTTACATCAATCAGGAGCTTAATTTATACTTATTGCTCTTGACAGCTGAACTTTGCGCTTGAAGAGGCAATGAAAAATCCTTGCCCTAAATAGGGTTCGAACCCATAACCTTCTGATCAGCTGACGTATTTGTTAGCAATGGAGTATGTCTAACCTTCTCATCTAAACAGTTCAGATAAGCAGGGTGTGGTACATTAAGACTGACCAGCCATGGAATTCATCTTAATCAAATTAAAAAAAATGTATTTTCAGGCCTCAAGTTCTCTAAAGATATTTAAGTATGATCTAAGGCTCAAACTCACCTACTCCTTTTGATTTTTTGGGTAAACTATTGGTCTCAAACCAGGTTTAGACACTGGTGCCTTAACCCATCGGGCCTACCAGGGTCTCTTTATATGTATGAAGAGACCCTGGTCATACATAAGTGTCCTGGATCATTCTAAACTATATTTATAATTATTAGCCACTATCAAAAAGAAAAAGAAATGCACTCTAGCACCACTGTTGGAGTTTCACTGTGTAGGCGAATGTACTGCTCTAAATCTGGTTGTCGTGTCAACATGGATATACTATCTCTAAAATTGTTGCTACGGCAATGACAGACGGCCTGATAAGCCTTTGAAACATAGGGCTGAATTCATATAATATTAAATTTTAGAGTTAAAAAACACAGTGAAAGATAAAATGAGCATTTCACTATTTGGAGTGAAATAACCAAGTTTTCTGATACTTACAGCAATGTACTCATCAAACCAAACTGATTTTTTTCAATGCATACTATTGGGTGAAAGCTAAAAATTGATATTTCACTACATGTATTTTCTACATATAATTAAATAAAGATCTCACCTAGAGCTTACCATGCAACCAATTTTTTTTTCAATGCATGCTTTTGGATGCAGAAGTGTTAGAAATCATGGTGAAAGATAAAATGAGTATTTCACAGCTTGGAGTGAAATGAACAAGCTTTCTTACACTTAAACAATAAACTCACTTAAGCAAGTGACTTGCAAAAGATCTTGTTACTCCATCAATATTTTCAGGTGCATGAAAAGCAATAAGAAACATGTATCAGGTTTTTCAATGCCTTGAGTGAATGAGCAGAGTGCTAAAAGGTTAACAAACAAACTTCTCCTTGTTGTACCCAGTAATAGAAGTATTCAGATTTAGCACATTAAGGTTGATAACTGTCATATTTTCATCTTAAATGGAATGTTCATCTTATTGCTTGATCAGTCTTGCATACTTCCAACATGTCAATAACACATAAATTATTAACCCCTTTTAAAAACTCTTAAATATTCATGTACACATTTATGACTTGATGAATATTCATGTACACATTTGTGACTTGATGAATATTCATGTATACATTTGTGACTTGATGAATATTCATGTATACATTTGTGACTTGATGAATATTCATGTATACATTTGTGACTTGATGAATATTCATGTATACATTTATTCATGTATACATTTATGACTTGATGA
>CM037780.1:44787173-44837173 GCA_021229015.1 Solen grandis | reverse complement strand
GCAAGCTCTCTACATAAGCACTGGCGCTGTTACTGGCGCTGCATACTTGGAGGACTAGTACCACCAGAACCCACAGGCTGGCACCCGTCTGCTGCATCTGTAACAGATGTTGGCTCAAACTTAAAATTGTTTATCAGATCGGCAAATAAAAAAATCGCCCACAGCATGCTGCAGCAAAGGTAACGGATACACCTGCTTATATAGTAAATGAGTTATTATAACATGTGCAATTCCTACATAATAAAAACACATCGAAAAAAAAAAGATTGGCAACTAGTCAAATTTCAGAAAAGCACGTTACAAATTGTCCTGTCCTCGCAGGTTATGTTTCCAAACCTCATTTTCTACAGAAGGTTTGTGAAAGTGAATTGTATCTTACAAAAAAAAAAAAAAAAAAAATACCTATGTAAAATATACTGTTTATTTCTTATATACTGGTTGAATTCAAATCATAATTGAGAATATTTTTATGATAAATCAAGCTGATAATTCTTTGCAGTAGAAAAATTATATTTTATAATAGGTTACATTTTCTGCTGTGATTTTTCCATACTTTTTGAAAGTTTGTAATATTGATTGATCTGCTGTGTGCCTAAATAATATTTTCAAATGGCTTTTACAGGCGTTTCCTATCTCTGTTTCATATGCCTTTGTATATAACCGCAGCTCCGCAAAATGAAATGTAGGTACATTTATACCACTCTGGCAATTCAACAGGCCCGAATTTATAATGAAACCAATCAACAAGGTAATACAAGGAATTTGGCACAAGAGTTTGGTGCTAATCAAAACATTCATTTATTGCCCATATCCCGTCCTTAAGACATTTTTTGTGTCACTAGATAATTACCAAATAACGTGCGGTTACTTCCCCTTGTCCGTACAGTAATGCCGTAGGATGAAGGGGAGATAACTGCGTGGAGATTGGATATTTACTTATATATGCTATGGACTTTAACTGACAGCAAGAGCAGGTCCATATTAAGTTTTGTCAATAAAAAAAAAAGAGCACCACATACGGATGCCCACGCTCGTCTGTGAGTGTTTTTTTAAGGTGATCTCGGTTATGTAAAAATGTAAGAGTTATGGTCCTTAATGAAAATGTAGCCCTTGTGATAGTGAACAAGTAAGTGCAGTTTGATGACCAACGTATGGGAGCTACATCGGATATTGGTACTAAGCGAAGCGAGAAAAAGTCGAGCGAAGCTTGACATAAGGGTAAGTTCTATCGAAATGTTCACGTTTCTGAGAATCTGGCATGCACGATCATATATGCATTCACCCATAACAAGTTTCGCCGTCTATTAAACCTAAACTTATTCTGAAACACCGTCATATACTTAATATCGCTCTTAAAACATGTCATCTAGTACCGGCAAAAAGTTATATCTGTCAACTTCATTCCCATTAAAATAGTTCGATTTCAGCTCAATATTTGCATATCTGGTCAGGTTTTATCCGTCATAATCTAATATTTATGTAGATGTTAGTTCTTCCTAGTTTTGATTCTAATCAACGACAAAATCTTATGAATAACAATTATATATATAAGTTATTGCGCCAACGACAGCGACGGCACCAGAGTGACGACATTACCTCGACTTTTTTTTAACCAGACGAGCTAAAAACGGTGTTTGCAGTATAATTCCAAACAAGAATCTCAGAATTTTCAACTAGAAATGTGTCGAGAGGACACAGATGCCCCTACCTGTCGCTTTGTCCCATGGCTTTGTTATTTTTCACTGCTGCCCAAGCAATGGAATCAGTGTTCCCAGAGAAAAGTGAAAGCTTATCTAAGTGAAAACTGGCCAATTAAAATGTCCAGATGAACAAGCAGTGCCCTGAATAACATATAAATAAATACTTTGTGGCTCCATAAAATTAGAATTCCATATTTTTCCTAAACAAAGGCCCAATTTCAGTGGTGATCCGGTAAATATACCCAGGTGCACAAGTTCATGTCCTGAATTATATATTCGTGAAGTTTCAAGTCTGTGTCGTACATTTATACTTTCAGAGTATAAATTTCCTGAATAATATATCCATGGATTTTCAAGTATATAGTATAAATACTTTCGGAGTTTTGCGTGTCACAAAGTTTCGGGTCGTACGGACAAAGGCAAATCTATATCAAGTATTTGGTGGGGGCATAAATATCCCTAACAAAGTTATGTACGCTTTCCTGTAAGTGGAGATGGTCATAACGGGTATTCGAAGTTTAGAGGGTTCAGTGAAAAAGTAAGGTAGTACGAGATCCCTAATCCAGATTCGAAAAGGGGGCATAATTTGGTCAAGATCCATGACTGAGTTATGTAGTCTTGCCATTTCAAAGCAATTTCTCAAAGGGTCCAGTAAAAAGGGTAAGATAATACAAAGAACATAATCATTGCGGCGACGCAGACGTTCGAGAAAAGTCGAGCTAAAATGGTACTAAAGTTATAATAGCCCCCCCCACACACATACACACACACACCTCTTGGTGTAAATATTTGCAAAAGTATACATACAGCTGGAGACTGCATGCAAGAACGCGTATGAGATTATTTTGAGAGATGCGAGATCATATTAAGATTATTTATATCCATAGCAATGGACCATAAAACCAACCCATCAGCCTGTAACTCCTCACTATAAGTTTGCCAACAACAAAAGTACTCAATAAAGAAATCCATACTATTAAAGAGATAATTATACACCATTCAGAGTGTATAGAAATATACAAGTTCTTTATTTTTGAAATAGCTAAAAATGTCTCATCTGGTCAAATATGAAAGAAATGGATTCCAGGTACGATAGTGTCACTGTAAGTGTGTGCCCGGAAGTTCGAATGAACGCCATGCCCCCACCCCCTCTTAGACCGGAAGTTCGAATGAACGCCAAAGGTCACCTAGTGGGTGGAGCTCATCAAGGTAGGTGAGGCTGAAGGTGGATGGACTTCCGTGTTATATTTTGTGACAGACAGACAGACGAAAAGCAATATGCCCCCTATCTATTGATGCGGGGGCATAAAAAAAGATAGAATAAGTAACGGTGTTTACTTAAGACCTGTTTATGGAGCTGCACACCCAAAACAAGCTGTAATCATCTTACATCACCATTCTGTAGCTACCCTCAAGCAGGAGGTAGCTTTACTCATGAACGCTTACAAACAGGCTCTCTTTCTCTCCCTGCATCCTCTCTCTCTCTCTCTCTTATGTGCCCTCTTCTCTCATGCGTTCCAACTCTTCCTGTCTCTCAAGCTCAATTTCGCTCCCCAATCTTCAGTTAGCCCAGGACCCGTGTTCTTAAATATTTAAGTTCGATCTCAGGCTCAAATTTGAGTACCAAACTCAAATCCCGATTGAAACTTATGGGCATTTTCTGTATTTTATTTTCGAGAACACGGGGACCAGTAGTGTTCGGTGCCCAACATGTGTACTTTATTTGTAGGATTTGCACAAGTGAATATGCGGAAATACACCCTTAAATTTCACGGATATTGAACGTCAACTGATAAACAGAATAACAAAGTATCGGTATACAGATATACGTATACTGCAAATGCATTCTACCTTGGTTCATTGATACGGAACATTCATATGCTTTATCTTATGCAAATTGTACCATTTTATTAGAGACTTACAAAACGTCACCCATATAAAATTATATACATGATAGTGGATCCCCCATGTTTAAAAAGAGACTCTAAAAGCCATATCTTAATATATCAATTTTGGTTTCTATAATTTTTAATTCTAGAAGAGACATATACATCGTCGGATACCAATGCCCGATCGACCGCTATCATCTGATACCACGAAATGAAACGGAAAAATGTAACCGACGATGGTCTAATGGGAATCAAACAATGTATTGCCCCATGCGTACCTGCATAAAAACGGGTTTAACAGAGAGAGAGAGAGAGAGACGAAAAGAGAAAGCATCTTCTCATCCCACTGACATCCCACTTACATTGGGAAACCCGAGACAGAACAATCAATCTTACCATGTTCATCTAATCGTCAAATATAGGTCACACTCACAGCCATTTATACTGCATAAAAATTAAATATAAATATTTCAAGTTGTATACTTCTAGATGTGAAGCCAACTTCACAGGAAAAGCTAAAACGAAAAGGTAAACCTGATGTGTTATTTTACGTCAAATGGGAAACAAGTTCTTACAACTTATACTAATCCCTCACGACGGTTCATTGGTTGGACCAGTACTTTGCGCCCGGGAAGGGCATGAAGAATTCTTGCCTCCAACGGGGTTCGAACCCACAACCTTCGGATCCATAATCGGATGCGTTATCATTGGACCACGGCGCTCACCTGATGTGTGACAAACGAACGAGCGAACGCACGGACGGACGGACGGCCGGCCGGACACACAGGCAGAAACTATCTAACCCGCAACGCAGTTGGCGGAGCATAAAAATATTGATAATATTTTATCAGTAATCAAAATAAGTTTCTATGGTCCAGAAAACAAACGTGTTTTATGTCCGGCTAAGTAATACTTGTCGTATAAAACTTGGCCAAGGTTCATTCACCTATGTATTTGATAGATTTTGAATTGCGATCAATGATAGCTTTGAGCTGGTGTATTTGGTGGTTTTGGATACTGTGAAATCATTAATTTTCGTGGGACACTAATTTTCCGTCGATTTTGTGGAGGGTTTTATCCACGAATATTAATCCATACGAAAACTTGTCTCTTATATAACCTCACGTTATCTACAACATAGATCCATGAATAAATGTACCCACGAAATTCCCTTAGGTACACAATCAATGAAATTTAGTGTCAACGAAAATTAATCATTTTACAGTATACGTTTCACAAGGTATTGTAGCTTTTTCAATCGTTGTGTAAAAGTTGAGTGTTCTGATATGCAATTATTAGCCAATTTTGAGCAGTGTATATAGGAAATATACTTCATTCATAGCACAAACATGATTAGATTTTATTTAAAAGACACAACACAGTTGATAACATATACCGTAATATTCAACATTGCGTGCTTCAGTATTTAAAATGTCAAATTCAAGGACAGATCAATCATATGGTTTCAAAATCAATGTTCAGTACTTTATTCCCGATCTCTGTACAAAAATTTGTAGAAATTTATTTGCGACAGATTTTATACTATAAACACTCATACAAATATATATAAATTTTCCTGAAATCTCCTCTTTTTAAAAACAAAATGCAATATATTTACAGTTTTAAACATAACAGAACTTCTATAATATTTTCAAATTTTTTGTTTCAAATTTTGCATAATGACTTGAAATGAAATAAAAACATTAAAAAGTAATATGGTATCAGTAAGATTTATTTTTAATTATCTGCCCTTAAATATGGCCTAAAATATCACATTCAGGGGCAGATAACTCAAAAAGTAGGACGATGACCCCCATTTTTTTAATTTTTTCTTTAAAAAAGTTAAAAGCTAATTGTTTTTAAAAAGTCTACATTAAAACCTTTGTCTAATGATACCCGTTTAATACGTACAGTATAGCAAATACCAAGCAAATAACAGTTTTAATAGTATTTATGATTATGTTTACTATCTTCGCTCAAACTTTTTTTATATGTACACCATTTTTTCCTTTCAGATAGCCCAGTAGTTAATACTACCATCACCTAAACATCTGGCGGATATATTTTCCCGTCTTACTGTAAACGTTAATAGACCATTTCACCAAGGGAGGACTGTCCTGAACAGTTCAATAAACTCTATATGGTAAAATGTTCATATACGTAATAAGATAAGAATTTTTACCTTAGATTTTCTTCACAAAAGGTTGATGCATTTGTATAGTGCAATGAATGGCTTTCATGGAATTAGATAAAACAACTTGCATATATACGACCAATATCATTTTTAAAGGAGTTTCAAGGACTCAAGAACTTTTATTAGATCATTTCTGTGACTAGTTTGTATTTTGTCGTTGTCGTCGTTGTTTGTCGTCGTCGTTGTTTGTCGATGTTGCTTCTTGTTTGTCGCTGTTGCTTGTTGTTTGGCGTCATTGTTGTTTGTCGCTGTTGCTTGTTGTTTGGCGTCGTCGTTGTCGATGTGTCTTGTTATTTCAATTATTAACATAAAATATTCAGAAGTGAGTCATGCACCAATGGACCATTTCACTCCGAAATGAAACGGAACAGTTAATCTACATGCTGGTGTATCATTTAACACATTGTTCAGTGGGAAATAAACATGATTTAAATCAGGAAATTATACCGGATATTGCCGATCCTCTGGTGAAATGGTCTAAATATATGGGTTTACAAAATTACGGGCAATAAAACTACCCAATCCACGTTTGACTTGGACTAGGACATTTTAATCTGATCAATGCTACGGTAATAACATATCAACCTCTCCAAAGACAAAGTAATACAGTTAAACCTGCCTGCAGCGATCAAAAGAACTGGCCGATAAAACCAGATGGCTTGTAAATGGAAATTAAACGAAATCTAAAGGCCGGCCGCTAAACCGAGATGGTTGGTAAATGGAATCTTAAGAGTCATCCGCTAAACCAAAATGGCTGCTAAATGGTGGTCAAACGTATATAAAACGGTATAGGTGGCCGGTATCACAGGTTTGCCTTTGCGGCCACTCAACCTGTACTAGGTGGTCAATTTAAGTATACTTAACGGTAGCATTTCATATAGATTTAAACTTCATTTAGCGGTCACCTCTGTTTAGCGGTCATTTGATTTTCTTCCACTGACTGACCGCTTAAGACAGGTTTGATGATTACTTAATATTATTGGGTCACAAAGGTAATTCAAATAATAAAACTTTAATAGTTATGTTGTGTTTAAAACATTCAATATCATTATTGTGTATCGCATGCTTCTAGACAGACCGTTTATTTCTACACTTATTTTTGCTCGGTGTATAATTCAAATCTAAAATTGTTGTAAATATTCATTTCAGGTGGTTTCTGCCTCATGACGAAAATTAAAGTTTCAAGGTTATTTGATCAGCATTTTGCTTACGGCGATACAGGCCTTACTCGGGAGATATTGAGCATTACCTTCTCACTTCAACAAGCATGACAACAATAAAAGGAAACATATTTTCTATCCTTCTCAAAATAACTATTAAAAATGTTTCATATGCCTTACTCTGGGTTTAATAGTTGTTGGTGGTGGTGTTTTTTTTGTGTGTGTGTTTTTTGTTTGTTTTTTTTTGTTGTTGTTGTGCGTTTTTTTTTTGTGCGTTTTTGTTGTTGTTGTTGTGGGGGTCTTCTTTTTCTTCTTCAATTACTGTATATTGTACCTTTTTACATTAAATTTCGTTATGCACAATAAGCAATTTTGAATGAACGCTTTTCTTGGCAGTTGATATTCGTTGATAAAGCCTTCCACGACACGAAATCAAAGACAATTAACTAATACACGGAAATTAATGATTTTACAGTAGTAGCGATAAATATGACATTATTAAGAATCAGATCCACGTATTTTTTATTTTATTTTATTCCAGATACGTGTGTTATCGTCCTATAAAGCATCTTTGCTTTTCGTGATCAACACACCAAGGTTATCACTTTTACATTACAATAAATAGTTTCTCCTTTTTAGTCAATGCAATAAAATGTTCAAAATGCTCTTAAAAGACTACTGAAGTTCTCCAAAATCTGAATAGTTTTAAGGATATGTACACCAGATCATGCCATAGACCCTTTATTTATTGACGTGTAAGTATGTAATTGTTTGTTTGCTTGTTTATTGAGTTTAACGTCCTACCGATCGTATTTCGGTCATTTGGAGAGACAGATATAGTGCTGTCACATTGCAGTATCACGCCACAGACAGGTGGCATGATACCACAATCAGTAACATTATCCCGACACCAGGCCAACCAGTCCTAGAGCTATCCTTATATACTAAGAATGGGAGCTATACCCGACTTTGGTATGACGCAGACGGAGATCACTCTCATGGGCGAACGCCAACAGGCCACCGGGACCGGTCCAATTTGTTGTAGTTATTTTCCCAAGTGTAACAAACACGGCACGGCACGGAATCGAACCCGGTCCGCCGGCGTGATAGCCCAATGCTCTAACCACTGAGACAAAGAGTCGACTCCCTGACGCAGCCGTCAGAGATTGTATATACACCTGTGACGACGCATCCTCACACAAGTAATGATTTACTATATTTATAAGTAGACAAGAAGCTCGAATATGAGGTCATCGTAAATAATGTCTGTTTCCATGCACAATTGAACATTGTTCTGGTTTGGTAACTTAATTCAAAATTGATGTACTCATACATATATAACATACCAAAACATGTTTTAAGATTCAGACTTCAAATATTTGACACTTAAGAATATAAAAGATGCATTATAAGTTGTGTTTGTTAAATTAAACACGACAGGTACAAATCCTTTGCATATAAAATTTCAGTTAATGTTTTCATTGGTAAAATACAGTTTAAATGATAACGTTACAAGGCGAAATATTTGGATATTAACAGAAGAGAAGATGTACTTTAAGAAACGTTTTAACATATTTAGCTATCACTTTACTTTATATATTACAGTTTAGTGAGGTTTAATCCTCTGCGCATGCGCAACATTAGTTGCTCGTTGCTAAGACGCTTAGAAAGGCAGTGCATACAAATGTTCCCTATGGTGGCCTATTTCTGCCAGCCACTTATCCACTTAGCTATGTTGAAACTTTTCTGAAAAATTGTCACATATTCAGTTAGTATCTGGCAAGTAGCAAATTTTCAAGTTATCTACTTAGGTATCATAACAGGACTAAACTGTCTGTTAGTGCCCACTACTGCCAATCATATATTCACTTATTTTAACTGGATACCATGCCTTTTTCCAGATAATTATGTGAAAAAATGCTTGTTATCCACATAATTTAACTGACTAACTTGAAAAAAGGCGAGATATCCAGTTAACTTAAGTGAATATATGGCTCGCAGTTGTGGGCACTAACAGGCAGTTTTGTTCTGTTAAGATACCTAAGAGGATAACACGAAAGTTTTCTACTTGCCAGATACTAACTGAATATGTGACAATTTTTCAGAAAAGTTTCGAAGAAATGAATAAAACATAACTTTTTGGAGTTACTGTCCTTTGTTTAATTTCAGACTTTTTTTCTGGAAAGTAACTCAAAAGTATAAATGCTATTAACTTGAAACTTCACAGGAGGATTGACCTCATGATGGAAAAGTGTCATGCACTCTATTATCATATTTTTGGAGTTATTGCCTTTTGTTAAATTCCATGCTTATTTTTTTGTCAAGAGCATTTCTCACGCACTATGAGACGTATACCCTTGAAACTTCATAAATGAATAGATCACATGGAGGAGACGTGCAGTGCATATGAACCGTAACTCTGCACATAATATATTGAGAGTTACTGCCCTTTGCTCAATTTAATACTTTTTTGTGGTGGTTGTTTTTGTTGTTTTCATTGTTATGTTTTCAAAGCATTACTCATTCACCGTGAGACATATAAACCTTGAAACTTCATAGGTGAATAGACATCACAAAGGAAAATTGCAGTGCACAAGAAGCTTAATTCTGCAAACCGTTTGTTTGTTTGTTTGTTGTTTGGGTTTAACGTCCCATCGACAGTATCTGCAAATAGTTTTTTTTTTTTTTTTTTTTTTTTTTTTTTGTTGTTGTTGTTGTTTTAGTTATTGCCTGTTGTTTAATTTCATATCAGTTAAGTTTTGTCTGGAGCATAACTCATACACAATGAGACATATAACCTTGAAGCATAGGTGGGTAGACGTTATGGACAAGAATTGCAGTACACAAGAGCATAATCGATGTTCAAGGTTTATTGTTTCAGTTTTTCCACTTTTATACAATATCGTGTCCTTAAATAACTGCCATCCGACTCCTGCTATTGAAATTAAATTTTATTTATGGAAAGAAATTACAGTAAAACCTGTCTTATCAGACACCCACTGGGACCAACTTACAATGTCGGATAAGACAGGTTGTCGGATAGGGCAGGTCATTATAGACCGTACCTTTAAAATTAATAGTCCATGTATTTATTATATATGACATCAAGCTTTAAATAATTCCAAAAATAAAGTTGAAATACATGTATACATGTGTAAACAAAAACACATGAGCGAATTTATCATCAAAGTTAATAACAATAACATAATTAATTCGTCATTGTAATTTCACACCGAAAAGTAATGGTTTGCAGATGTGTCGGATAAATCAGTGTAATTATAGTACAGTTTTCACTAACGGGACCAAAATTATAGGTTAAAGAAAATAATGGTAAAAAATAAACAGGGTCGTTATGGACAGTTTGCACTGTAATGAGAGAAAGTGTCATGCACAAGGTTCATAACTCAAGGCCGTAGTATATGTTGAGTAATTCCCCCTTTTCACAATTTCTTAAGCGCAAGATAACTCTTGTTCTACTTATGCTTTTGAAACAAAACTTCAGTTATGGGAAGAAGTCTCACACACAAGGTTCACAACTCTAGGCGGAGCTTTATCAATATAGTCCGCCCTTTAACTATTTGCATGTCACTGTGTGCCTTAGTGTATAATTATGTGTGTGGGGGAAGTGGGTGGGGTGAGACATCAGTTTTCTACATAAACAATCTATAGTTAGATTTATTGTTTAGTGTTATTGTTTAGGAAGAGGTAAAACAAAGATTTTACTTCTTACGAATGAGAAAAAAAATGCCACTGGCTGTGAAAAATGTGTTCGGTCGGCGGTTCAGCCCTTCAATAAGAAATATCTAGCCATTATTCCTCTAAATTGAAATGTACCTTTATTCAGATTGACCAATTATTTGGGTGCATTTTTGTTTGAGTGCGGCGTTCAATCCCTCGGTGACGTATTTCCCATGGTTATGGTCCGGGTGAAACCGTATGATTTTACACAGCAAGCCATCAGTAAACCATAACGCTCGCAACCGTTTTGGATGTGGTTCCCTGCTTACATTCTATACGCTAAGATAAAAACAGAGATGCAAACACTAAGGCTGGGGACTTGGGAAAATGAACGCAGGGCTGGTTTGCAATTAAAACTGGTTTTAAGTTACTGGTGCATCTCGACAGTTTTAACCCTTAGGCGGTAACGGATAGCTGCTTTTAGCTTTTAGTTCTTTTCCTTTTTATTTTATTATATTTTTTTTACTGTCTGTCAAATATAACGCGGATGACTTGCAATTATTTTAGATATGAAATGGAGATCATTCTCATTAAAAAAATATTCGTTTCCTGTGCTCCGGGCCAGGGCCTTCTTGGTTGGTAGGTAGTTAGGTAGGGCTTTTTAACTAACAATGGTTTTTACATGTTTGAAGGAAAACTGCGGAGGATGTCCAATTGAAAAAAGCGGAAATGATTAAATGAGCGGAAAAGACGGAAAGAGCCAAATCAGCAAACTAATAAAAAAAATCGTCGATCTGGGGTTAAAAAAATGAGTCGGTATCGAATCTGCTATGTCGGTCGGAGCATGACAAACAATCTTCTAATGATAGCATAAGCGCTAAATAATGCTCAAAAACTTAGACATGCGCGAATTTCTCGGCTAAAAATAAAAATAAAATATCAAGGTTTTCAAATATTGTTGGTTTTTAAGGTAATAACTCGTGACTTCGTGTCAGCTTAGTACATGTACTTATTATATTAAATCGAGGCATGAGAGCGAAAATAGGCTAAGTACATATGTATATATAAGCACTTAGCCTGGTTTCGCTCTCACCCCTCGATAAGAAGGGAAACTATAATGGGGTTTCTATCAAGTTTAAGTTTTACTAAACTCTAATAATTAAGCACTTAACTTAGTTCTGAAATAATTCAGGTAGTTCAAAATTGTTAACTTAGATATTTCGAACATTAATCTAGTTTAGACGTACAGTATGCAGCGGTTTTGTTTTGAAATGTTTTAAAATATTATTTTCGGTACCGAGTACTGATGTTTGCATTTTCTTACTTTTGAAAAAAAATATCGAAACGAATAATTCAAATTAAATATAATAAATACTGCACTTAATGTTTTAACCAGACCGATTTACATTGCGTACATGTCCTAAACGAATGCTCCAAATTACACGAGGTTTTTAACACAAACTTGAGGCAAGATACCTGTAATAGTTCCGCTACATTTCGGACCACTTAACCTCTACCAAGAATACCAAGGTACCCTAATAAAACATTAGGAAACCTTGGTTATCTTCGTGAAAGGCCATGAGGTCCGAAATGTAGCGGAGCCATACAGGTATCTTACCTTAAATCTGTAGTGTCTATATCACTGTGATGTTTATTATAATCCAGTGTCCTGTGTAATGTACCCAGGAGCTTGAAACAAAATGGGTTTGTGTGCACTTGCAACGCCGTTTTCCATGGGATATCAAAACTATGTGGTGAATATATTGTCTGACGTGTATACTTTGTAGAAAACAAAAACAAACCAAACAAAAAATGGCTCGTATGTCGATTGAAGAAGGGTCTTGTTCAAGCTTGCATGTCGTATACGCAGGTAGTAGGTTATTGTTTGTTATAAAGCTTACTTGAATGATATCACGCGCTACATTGTGTCGTATGATATGCACCTGGTTTGTTAGAAATTACCCTGTCTATTTTCCTTCCAGGTAGCGAGAAGTTTAAATATGCTTAAACGATATGTTGTCAACTTGATGGCCAAATACAATAGACCCGGAAGTGTCATTGACATTCCAAGACAATCCCAGTAAAAAAAATCACGACAATACATTATTATTTTAAGTCATCTATTTTGTCAATGAGGCAGCAATGTCAGGCAATGACCCGTGCAAACAGAGGGTATACCCGTTATTAATTTTATTTTTTACTTTTGTATTCACAAGAAGTAAAATCGCTACAGATCACGAAGAAAACGGGAATACCCCAGTATAAAGGGGCCCCAGTCTCGAACTCGAGTATTTTCGAGATAAACATGACAAATAAAAAAAAATACTCCCATCAAAATGAGACATTTATAGTTTACGGGCCCTTATAGCTATCAATTCCAGACTATGCGAAAACTTTCCTTCCTCACAGGACATTGCGACAGGTAAACACAAATTTTTTACCTGTCGCAACAAATGTTTACCTGTCGTAGCAACTTTTACTTGTTGCGACATATTTTTACCTGTTGCAATGTTTTAAACAGTATTTAGTAAGAACTTTTGATATCTTGATTTCAGTCTCTTTATTGCAAGTATTTTACATTAATTTATCACTTGATTTAATGAATATTAATTCATTTTTTGCTATTTTTAGATTTTCTCTGTTGTCCTAATCAGCTGTTCAAAACTCACAAACATGAAAAAATGTGAGACCTGCAAAATAAGTACATATGGAGGAATAAACCCTACCCCATTACAAATAGAAATTATTTTTGCACAGATAAGATCATAAAATGCTGTTCTGTAAGTTGTGTGACCATAATGAGGAAATAAGCCAAAAAACTATCCCTGAAAGCGTCTGTTATTGTCAGGAGCTCTCTTTGGTTCGTTGCTAGAACTAGCAGGCAATTTTCGACCGGCATAGCACCATCAGAATATCTAAATTCATTGACAACAAAATCTAGATTTAATTATTTACGATAATAAATATTGAAATGATAAAAATTGAACCTGATAATAAATTAAAACGGGTATGACTTTGTTATTTGATTATGGAAAGCGAATAAAAAGAAGGAAAAAAAAAACACAATCTTTCGTGAATGCATCGTCTGCCATGTTGTTGATTGTTGACCGATAAAGACAGAGTTTCCCGCATGGTTTCCATTACCAAAGATATAAGTATGTACATTGCGGGGAACCATTCGCAATCGTAACTGCTTGGCCATCTCAGACAGCCGATAATCATGACATAATCGCTAAAAAAAGCAAAGGAAACTGTTTTTCGAAGAAAGTGAAAGTAATTTTCCGAAAATGAAACGGTGCTGTATGGATTTTTTATCGGATATTGTGTCCGACAATAATAGGCGCTTTCGTCGGTCAAAATGGAAATATACCGGACATGTCCGACTGACCGACGGACATTCGCATTGACTGCAATTCCATCAAAGTCATTTTGATTTCATTAGTTACCTTCCATTTAAAACTAAAAACGACTTTCTCTATTTCATTCTGTAAAGTTTAGAATTGTTCATGAAATTTGAAACAAGTCATATTATGCATCTACCTTGAGGTTTTCTCGAAAATCAAAATCAGTTTTTCATATTTACAGAAATTGTATAGTTGCCATAGACTTCAATTACAAATTATTTCCCTTTCCCCCAAATGTAATAAAACTGGCAAGAAAACTATCGGTGAAACATTATATTTGGATGTTCCTAAAGTAATAAAGTTTTATAGAAATATTACCACCCGGTGAAAAGATACGCAATATGGCTATATGGTGGGTATATCTGGACAGCATATGCACCAGCATCAAAAGACCGATTAATGGTTTTAAATTTATTCAGTGGAAAGGGAAAAAAATGAATATTGAAAATTGGTTTCATGAAAATATGGTTGAAAAACAAACCTCTGTATATGATAATTATGTTACTATAGACGCTTATGCTTTGCTTGTTTGCTTGCTTTGCTTGCTTGCTTGGATGTAACGCCCCACCGATCGTATACGTCAATCCGGGATTGTAATGTCAAACCATAATCACGTGACATTATCCGGACACTAGTTCTGGAATTATTCGTATGCAATGGACTTTATACCAGAGCAATTTACAATCAACGACCTCAAGATTTAGCGAATCGAAGTGGGTATATACCAGTATCAATTACGCCAACGACCTAATGCAATGGACGAACTTTCCGGTGTTTACCAGTAAAATTTATAGCCATGGTTCTCTTGGCACGGGGCGAATGCTCAAACCCATCGGTCACGGATCGGGGATACTTTTAATTGCACGATAAATGAATATACCGTATCCAAAAGACGCAAAAAGTCTAATGAGAAAACTTAACACAGATGTTTCTGGCTCTTTCCACCAACAATTCTTAACGCTATGTAATACTACATCTTAAATTTTTAAACTAGGTAGATACACATTCCACAATTACTATTTTATAAAATATTCAAGTACATGACTTAGTTGAAAATAATTATAACCTTATTAACTAACAATAATTGCTTAGAAATGAAATGTTTTGGTATTTTTATTACAAAAACAAGACTGATGAAATTTTCCCTTAAGCATTTAATTTTACTAAGAATTGTTGGTGGAATTCGGCCCAGGTTGTAAAAGGAGAAGCCGAGGTATTGCATGACCGGCAAGCAGCAATTTCATGACAAAAATACACAATGCATAATTAATTGAAATATACAAGTATACTGTAAAATCATTTATTTTCAATGACATTAAATTTCGTGGAATTTGCGATTGAATTAATTTCGTTGGTACATATATTCGTGGAACCATGTTCTAGAAAACATGAGGTCTATGAAATAAAGTTTTCGTGGGGATAAATATTCGTGGATAAAGTCATCCACAAAATCAACGAAAATTAGTTCCCCACGAAAATTAATGATTCTAGAGTATAAATACCTTACAGCTCTTTTTTAACAAGATGATGATAGCTTCTCTGTAAAATACCAAAAATTAAACAAGAGTACCGCATGCGGATGCCCACGATCGTCAATTAGGGTTCTTTAAAAGGGAAGATAGACTGGGCCAAAATGGACCTAATAATTCTGGCCTTTGATTAGAATGTAGCCCTTGTTGTAGTGAACAATGTATGAAGTCAGGGAACAGACGGTTAAATAGTTTAGAAGTTATAGTCAAGGTTCAAGTTTTTCACGACGCCGACGCAAGCAACGTCGTAGACAATACCAGAGTGATGACAATACATGATTTTGTTTTCTTTGAGAGACAGACGAGTTAAAAATCAAGTAACTGAAAACAAGATACAGATTATATTCAAAATGCTCTTCGTCTGATCCGTTAAGGAATCTCATGTATGATGTGTATACGTCATACGTCTTGTGTATGAAACCAAAATGCTTGCCAGATATGCCATAACATCAGCAATGTGATAAACAGGAATATCCTCATGCAACTTTAAAAAACTACACAGGTAGACTGCATCTATTGCATGCTTTTCATTCAGTCTTTGTGTAGTTTTAACGTTGTATCTTCTATTAATTTTCAGCATTTTTTATATTAAGAAAGACTAAACGAACGTTCGCTTTAACGATTTGTAAACATAGAATAATTTTAAAAAAATAATTAAACTTACTTTTGAAGTCTTGTGTCCCTTGCTATCCTTAGTTGCTTCTTTTAATCTCCAATGTTACCTGCAGATTGATGGACCGAATCATTTTTAGGGCTTTATATACACGTATACCGGGTAGTTGTATTTCCAACGAAGCGTGAATCTCGTTTTACCAGGTTTTACCTCGTGCTTTTCATGAAAACAGTATCTTTACTGCAATCTGCAAATTATGTACTGCTAAATTTAAATGGAAATAAAAAGGCTTAGGTATAGATGTCAACTGTAAACATAATTCGGGATGATAGGTGACATATCTATTTACTAATCGTATTAAGATTTATTTAAAATTCTATCAATAGGTTAAATTAATTCCCATGGATGTATTATTACATAGTCTATAGCAAATAAGGTTTTTTTATTAAGGTGAATCATCCATCATGAAATTATGCTCATGGTCCATCAAGTGATCGTGGAAATTTTAAAGTAAATGCAAGCCTTTATAAACTTTGAGCAAAAGATCCTATAACTGCTTTTATCTGCTCTTAAGTCTTTTCAAGCATTTGAAGTACAATGATCATAATTCAATAATGGATTGATCACCTTAACATTGCATAAAACAGTGAAGGACAAAAGGAAAGAAATGAAACATACAGAAAAAGGTTGTAAAAAGGTGTTTACTCTATAAAGGTATTTACTCTATCTCCAATATCACCTTGTATTAAGGGGTCACTGTCAACACAAAGTGGGTGGTGTGGTAAAAAACATGTCATTTTTTTCTTTTTCTTTTTTGTTTTGTTTGTTTGTTTGTTTGTTTGTTTGTTTGTTTGTTTTGTGAATTATAACTATACACTTGATACGCAATCACAAAGACCTAATTTATAACGATAAAAACATTCAACATACTTGTTTCGTCTCTTGTGGTTATGATAAACATGGAGACCATATATAAACAATGTCTGTAAGACAACGTGATTACTTCAGTTCTTGTCAATAAAAACTGAGACAAAACGGAAAATAAGAAGCTCGGTATTATCAAAAGATAAGCAAGGACAATAAACATGTATTCCAATCTTAAAAGCAACATCCCAAAGGGGTAAGTGAAAGAGTGGGGTGATACGAGAACCTTAAGTGCGATTCTAGTCGAAAAGGGGGAAATATATGGTCAAAATCCATGAGAGTTATGTACCCATGATGGAAACCATGAACATGTGTTCCAAGCCTCGGATGAGTAGAAAAGTTCTCCTTATTCTTAGAATAGTCGAGCTAAAGTGCTGAGTGTTCAATAATGTCCATGGAATTTGATTGGTAACGAAAACGTTTTATATATGGTTTCTATGTTAATTTTAAAATATGGCGGAATTTATGTATGCCAGTAATTACAACAGCGAGTGCCCCAATATTTACTGCACATTCCGCGTGGAGTGTAAGAGGCTATTCTTAAGTATGAAAATATGTTCATAAAAATTGAAATTCGTGGATATGAATTGACGCTTTATTCAAATGAATTATACATATCGACCGGACACCCGGAACATGTTTTTCAATTAGCAATATAATCTCTGCCGTAACAGGATGTCATACAACCTATAGCAGTCCGATGTTTACATAACCGCCAAAATTACCGCCCACGGTCTTTGTCGTGAAAATGATATTATATTCATATAGGATCAAGAAGGAAGAATCTGCATTTTTGCTAATAAACCTGCTTTCATCAAACTTCACATACTTGTTCATATGTCAGTTTAATATATCTTTGTTACAAATGCGAGGGTTAACGCGGTAGTCCGTGAGATATTCCGTGATAAATCTTAAATGTCTTAGTTACTAGAGAACCAGATTTTACACACTTGCCTAATATACAGTGCCAACTTTAACATTAAACATCAGTCTAGAAGTGATGGTCAAGGTTGTTTTTTTTTTGTTTTTTTTTTGTTGTTTTTTTGTTGTGTTTATAAGGGAGATAAATTTTAAATTTGGTGTGTATATATATATATATATATACACACACACACACACACAACACACACACTGACATAACAGTCGTCAAAAATGGTACTGTTATAGCTCCCTTGCTTGGCGCTCAGCATATAAGGGTAGTTCCAGGACTGGTTGGCCCGGTGTCAGGATAATGTGACTGGGTGTGGTGTCATGCCACATGTCTACGGCGTGATACTGCAGTGTGGCACCAAGAAGATATCGTCTCCAAATGACTGAAATACTGTCGGTGGGACGTTAAACCCAACAAATAAACAAACAAATATAATTATCAAATATGGTGGAATTTATGTATGCCAGTAATTACAACAGCGAGTGCCCCAATATTTACTACACATTCCGCGTGGAGTGTAAGAGGCTCTTCTTAAGTATGAAAATATGTTCATAAAAAATGAAATTCGTGGATATGAATTGACGCTTTATTCCAATGAATTATACATATCACCGGAGACCCGGAACATGTTTTCAATTGGCAATATAATCTCTGCCATAACAGGATAATATACAACCACATAGCAATAAACAGCGCACTTTATTTTTATGTATTCATTTATTGGTGTGTGTGTGTGTGTGTGTGTGTGATTTTTATCCTCTTTGTTTTTCCTGAAAGTCTATATATCTGGTATCAAAATTGGGAGAAAAAATAAACAACTTAAAATCTCTCCATGTCACGAGGTAGAATTAGGGCTACATTCTATTTCCTGTCCAATTGGAAGACCGTCAATAAAGGTGAGTACAAAATCTGTACTTGCTCTTGTACTCAAGCCCTGCCAAACTCCACGCAATAGTTACCTCCCCTTACAGTTGTAGATAACTTGCTTGCAAGGGAGATCACTGTGTGGAGTTTGAAGTCCTAAATGTACGTCATGCACAATCGATTAGTGCGCTCAAGTAAGAGTAATCAACTTTTACTAAACCATTATATTTTTCTAAAACCCGTCCTTGTTAAAGCCAAAATCAGCTAAGCTGAAGAAGGTTGGTCATAATTGATGCAGCAATTCATTACGTTAAGGACGTTTCAGCGGGTCACCATTGATTTTAATTTTGGTAATTTTATGTTTTGAAATTCTCATTTATTTTGAGTATAATGTTAAAGGAAACCCTTAATTTTAACAATGTTGTATTAAAACATGATCAAAAGTGTATTTGCCAAATGCTGAGGGTCGAAAGTTCATATTTCAGTGTTTTTTTTATATAAATTTCATGTAAAGAAACCAGTTTTAGTTTAAAATAATAAACGTGTGAGGTATACATTCTTTGCATTTTCAGAAAGCCTTTATATCAGAGAACTGAATCTGAAAAAAAGGAAATCTATAACGAAATATATATATACATAAAATTTCATAGCTTTTGCGTAGTCTTTGAATATAATTTGGTCCAGACACAATGACTTTTTTTGCTCGTTGTGTATTTTCAATACATTTTGGCAGTATTATCACCTGTTATTTATAAAAACACTTTATAAATAATGATTATAAAAATTTTGAAAATATGACATGTATTTTGATATGTTATTAAAATACATGTTTGTTTTAGAATGCCATCTTTCCAAATTTTTAATGCTTTGATGTTGTTGGTTTTTTTTTCAACAAATTTTAGCAAACAGTGATTTTTTTTCATAAGCTAAATCTCTAAAACGAGCATGGTGACCCCCTATTTTTAATTCATATATCTCTTAGTTATAGTCAAGAGTACTATGTACAAAATTTTAGAAAAATCTGTCTGTTAGAAAATAAATAAATAAATAAAAAAACAACAACGCTGAAACGCCTTAAACAGAAGACTCAGAAAACTTATAATAGTAAATTACAAGATGTTTGTATTTGAAGGTTCCATATAATTTGTCAGGGCTTAAGGTCTTCCCATCCTTATAGCGATTTATTCCATCAAAGCCATACATATAACTTAACAATACACATGTATATAAGCTTTTAAAGTGTCAAACAGTGGTAATCTTAGTTGAAAATTGACATGTTATGACAAGTGACAGAAGTTCTTTTGTTACCTCCCCTTGATTATTTTGTTGCTATGAGTTATCTCCCTTGAAAACTTAAAAAAAAAAAAAAAAAAAAAAAAAAAAAAAAAGGTGATTTTCTCCATTTTCCTATGATAAAGTTAAGATTTTTTTCACGAAAGTTATTACAAAATCATAAAATGCATCTTTCTATTGTGAGTTTTTCTCATAAATCAGATTCAGTTTTTCATATTCACAGAAAATACATATTTTCCATAGGCTTCAATGTTAACTTATATGCGGATTATCTCCCCTAAATTAGATAAAAATTGAAGAAAAAAAAAACTCTTGGTGAAAATTTTTTATTTTTGAATGTCTTCAAAGTGATAAAATTCATAGAAATATTACCATCCAGTGCCAAGATATGGAATATGGCTATCAGGATGGGAAGACCTTAAATAAGTCAGTAACTATTATATTTGATTATTTAAGATACTAGAATGTTTGCCTATCTATTTCAAAGTTAAGAAATGCCCTGGGAGGAAACTCGCCACCATGCAAAATATTGTGTGGACTACTTTAGGTCAATAACATACATACGGAGCACTACCTTTTCTTTTTACATGAGTAGATCTTCATGCACTTAAGATGGGTTGCTGTTCTGGTTAAGAAATGTCACGGATATTTTTTTTTACGCTTAAAATTGATGCTTCCAGAGCAAAATAATGGCAACAGAAAACATGTTAACAAACAATAACACACTAAAAGCGGTTACGGTTATGATTTAAACGTCTGTGTAACATATTCCACTCGTATTCGTTAGTGCAGAATCGCATTGCATGGATCCGCATTAAGCGCGGAGAGGTACAGTTAAAATTGTTGTGGAAAATATGCAAATTAGCAAGGCTTGGTTTCTTTCTTCAGCATAAGACGGCTATCGCCGTCTAAATATTGTATTTAAGGCTAAATGATTAAAATACTGTGATCTATTAGTGAGTCTCACAGTGTGGGGGATATAGATTTGCCGGGACTACCTTTAACATATAAAGAATGTGTATATGAGTATGTTAGCATAAGATAAAAAGAATATTTGTTTGCTTTGAGTGAATATGGAATATATTTCATCTGAAATGATACATTTTTCACAGCATGAAATTGTGTTGATATTTTAACGATTCTAAAACACCAAAACCACATCCGGGTACTTCACATTGTTCTTTCCTCCGCAACAATGCTTCCAAAAGACTTGATACACTGTGATACAATATGAAATTATATCACCTCTCGATGATATACATTCAACTATATTCACTCAAAACAAACAAATATTCTCTATATGTATCACTGATCTTGCATGGATTGTCAAGGACAAATGTAACATATCACCAGCTTACGTTGGAGCTCCCCAGGACTAGAAAGACCCTGGCCCATGTCAGCTTGCAAAGTCACAAGATCATTAAGTATAAGTAGGTTAGTAGAAAAAATGAGAACAGATTCCCCATGTATGGTATCCCGTAAAAGAGGAAACCAGCTTGTCAATATGCTTCTAAGCATATCCATATGCAAAAAAGCAACATTAGATGCTAAATATGTAAGAGTATTTGCACAGTTAATAAACAAACAAAACAAAACAAACAAAAAAAAAGGACCGTCGTGCCAAACACATTCAAAAGCTTGTTTAGATTCCAAGAAAAAAAAAACATAAAGTTTTATATCCTTTTCAAACATGATGAAATAGGCTCTGCATGCAACAAGAGATATTATTACGCAATTTATTATCTTTGGAAGCCTTGTTAAAGAGGATAGAATAACGTGAAGTACCCGGATGCGGTTTTGGTGTTTTTGAGTCGTTAAAATATCAAATTAATTCTAAATTTAAGCAAAGCCTGTGTAGTTATTAAGCTCAGTTAATATATACTCGTAGGTAGTCTATCGAAACCACAATAGAATCCCCTTTATATGCGTGATTGGATAAGTTTCTACTATTTGTTCTTCCTGTTTTACGTTTGTTTGAACGTAATCATGACTTGGCTACATTGAGACACTTGCCATGCAATTTATTAAAACAGACGTCACTAAAAGATATTTTTGGTTGATCTATTTTAAATCAGCAACTGATGGGTTTAGATATTTATGATAAAATGGAGTACAACTTAAACAGATATGTATCATTAAATGGAATGTAAATCATTGAAATATTTATCATGAAGTTGCATATTAAAGCTTCACTGACAACGCGTAATACGTGAAAATAAACCGGAAGTCTCTCTCGGTTTAGTTCAATTTTTACTTGGTCCATAATATCGCAAATTGAGATCTTTAAAAAAGACTAGACTAGACTATTTGAGTTTACCGTCGCTTCGACAGTATTTCAGTCATATAGCGACGTCCAGCTAAATACAGGTGGAGGAAAACCCCGAATGCGCGAAGGCATCCGGGTTCTTTAAAAACAAAGTGTGTAATGTAAATATTGGAAAATACAATATTCATATAAAACAACTAACATATGATATTGTATATTTATCTTAGATTTCATCATATACGAAACCCTTAAGGGCCGCCGTGGCCGAGCGGTTACAGTCGTGGACTACAAATCTCTCAGCCCCTCACCGTTGTTGGTTCGAGTCCCGGTAGGGACGGTAGGGACTTCGAATGTTTCATGTGAAGAAGCCTTCCAGCTGGCTTGCGGTAGGTCGGTGGTTCTACCCGGGTATCTCTGTGTATTCGGGGTCTTCCTCCACCTGTAATTAGCTGGACGTCGCTATTTGATTGAAATACTATCGCAGCGACGGTAAACCCCAATACAACAACAACAACGAAACCCTTAAAAGGCATAAGGAGTTACATGGTGCTTCTTTTGATTGGGAATAAATGTTAGATAGAATAGACAGATACTAATTCTAGCAAAAGCTCACAACTGAAAAGTCAATTCTCAAATGATGAATGCAATTAATTCAATATATAACTTCGTAAAATCTAAGGTACAAATGGGTCACACCTCAAAAATTCCAAAATCGGAGTTAAACAAGGGATCGCTCGAGTAATTCACTAATGTATTTTACAACACAAAACAGCAACACTGAAACTGAAACTGACTGGCATGATTACTTTAGATGATTTTACTGTTCGCTAACTATGACTATTTGCTTAAAATACGCGCTCTCTTTAATCTATGCTAAACGATGTTGAAATACAGTCGAACCTGTCTTAGCGACCACCTGCAATAAGCGGCCAACCTGCATTCCGGCAGCGGTCAACTTTAATATTACCAAACTGTCGCGTTTTCTTATATATTCAAACTTCATTTAGCGGTCACCTATAGATATATGTTAATACATGACTGATTGTAGTTTCAGTTAATACCGTGTATCCCTGATGAAAAAAAAACACCGATTAAGGATGGTTGCTTTGGGGACCATGCGTCTGTAGATTGCATTGATAGAGGTAATGCAGACGAATAGTTAATGCCTGCTTTGCAATTCAAAACAATATCAAATGTCAGTAAACATTATTGTTGATCCCAGATCTCTCCGATGTACATTTGTCAGGTGTTTTAGAAATCTGAAATTGTGCAACTATAAATATAAACAGTTAAACAGGGCAGTAATATGAAACCAGACATACAAAACTGAATCTTTCTTTCTGTCCTGATTTACCTTTGAATGAATACTAAAGTAAAAAGTTTTCAACCATGTACCATGAAAGCTGAGTAATGCCGAATGTACCCTCAACCTTGAGCCCGGCTCTCTTCCATGGTTTGCAATATGCGAGTAGACTTTTTTTAATTATCGTGAGACGGTATTCAGTGAAGGATATCACGCATTTTTATTCATAGCATGATATAGAGATGACAAATGATGTGTGCTTGTTTGTTTTTGTTTGTTTGTTGGGTAAAACTCCCAGTCCCCACTGACAGTATTTCAATTATTGCAGACTATATGTCTACTTGAGACAGATATAGCTCTGCCACACTGCAGTATCACGCCGTAGACATGTGACTTGATACCACACCAAGTCACATTAACCTGACACCGGGCCAACCAGTCCTTGAACTGCTCTTATATGCTGAGCTCCAAGCAAGGCAGCTATACCAGTACCATTTTTGACGACTTTGGTATGTCGCGGCCAGGGAACTAACCCACGACCTTCCTGCTCACGCAGGATACCACGTGATTTTTTTATTCTTAACATGATAGAGAGGTAACTAAGTGGTGTGTGTGTGTTGGGGGTGGGTGTTTGGGGGGGGGGGGGTAAATCTTACGTTCTCTTCTCTTGAATTAGCCCTTCATTATGTTTCATTTTTTTCTGTTGCGTTATGAAAAAGGAAAAATCTCACATATATTAAAAATGAACTAATGCAGATGTATGTAAAAGGTAAACAAAAGTCACGGAGCCACGCTCTTCACACATGCTGTATACCTATTCACGTAAGAGCTTCACGAGTGACGGCGACTTTTCACAAAACAGCACAAAGCTCGTTTGCGTAAAGTTTGACTGATTGAATAAATATAACTAGTACTTTAAGTCTTAACAAGATCCCCGCATAACGAAAGCAGTCTCACGTTTATATGTCGATAATTGAGTTCATATTACGGTAAACAGATACGACCTGAAGTTGATTTTTCCGCAAAAGGGGCGTGTCTTACGCGTAAAAAAATATTAAAATAGAAACAAGTGCATCGAAATTGGAATTGCCAAGGTAACATACGCCCCCTCTGTGAATTTTACTTTTGCTTAGTCAACAATTAAAATTTAATTGGATTGTCAATCGTATCTAAATACTTATAAAAAAACTTAATAATATTTCAATTAAATTATAATGACATGGCTCGTAATTCTGAAAATGATCTAGATTTAAACCTTTTTTATATTCCTTAAATTTAACTAAAGGAAAATAGAATGAATGCCGCCGCTGGTGAAAAAAAAAGATGGAGGATAGACATTTTCTGTAATGGGGCGAAAATCCAAAAACACAAATGATACACATGCATGCTAAATAAATCAACATCATGAAGCATCATGCAGGAATCCGGTAACCCCATTTATTTGACTCTTTCTAAGTCTAAGGGAAACAATAACGTCAAAAAAAGTACAAAGGACACGATCGATATCGTCATAGCTAAATAATATACCAAAGACTTACTGAACAGAGGTAGGAAACTGTCCGAAATAAAGGGGTTTTTGGTTGTTTGTTGTTGTTTTGTTGTTGTTGTTGTTGTTGTTTTTGGTGTGTGTGTGTGTGTGTGTGTGTGTGTGTGTGTGTGTGTGTGTGTGTGTTGGTTTTTTTGTTGTTGTGTTTGTTGTTTTTTGTGTTGTTTTTTTGTTGGGGGGGGGGATTTTTGGTTGTTGATGGTGTGTGTGTGTGTGTGTGTGTGTGTGTGTGCTTCTCGTGACGAAAAAGAACAACAACAGGTAAACGGGATTTGAACGAGATCTCGCTGGGACGCTTTACACCATGCAAATGCTAAACAGACAGACGCTTTTCAATATTGACCATAAAAGAGGTCTGCGATCTAATGAGAGACAAACATATTTGGTTTAATTGGCAATAAACTGAAGAGTATAACACTACATATTTCTATCAGTTATCTCAAGTTATCTCGCGGTCACATGATCGTGCACGTAACTTAACTAGAGCTTCTCTTACTCTTTACCTACATAAGAGTTGCAGATCTCTTTTAGGTTATTTGTTCTTTAAATATACCAATAGCCTGCTGCATTTGTATTCCAGAAAGACATTCATTTTTAGGAAGCACTAAATTTTGCCAAAAACGCCTTTCAGAAAAGCCTCGACAAACAAAAAAGTGATTTATAGATTTTTTAAAAATGCATTTTAGGCTGTTGCAAAAATATTGTGACTGCTCCTTTATTTATTTGTTGTACTGTATTGTTAGAAAACTCGATGTCGTAGATGGCTTACAGATCTACAACATGCTATAGTATTTACGGTATCGTATTACACGCAATCTTGTTCACATTTTAAGTGTTATGGATCTTATCGCAAGAGACACAAAGTGGAGCGCTGCAATAAATCCATAAAATTTTAAATATAAACGATAACATATTCATAGTTTGTCACGTACGAAAGAGAAAGTTTTGCCTTTGACCTAGCGTTATGGAACCAACTCCTTTTAATTGACATGCACGTGATGGATGAGAGTCAGTTATATAAGGCTACATGCAAAACATGACGTAAACATCGTATTCATTTTATGATTATTTTTTTTAATTGTTAATAAAAGCATTGTCAGCTTATTTTTCGTTGATATTTAATTTCGTTGAACATACATTTAAGGGATATTCATGCTCAAATCTGTCAAAAGAACGATTTTCGTTGGGATTAATATTTGTGATGAAAATCATCCACGAAATCAACGGAAAAAAAACCCAATGAAAATTAATGATTCAACAATATGGTATTTGAGTGAGTCAAAGAGATCATACTTAGGCATGGGGGCCAGCTTCGTGCAGGGAGTCTGGAGGTTTGGGTCATAATATAGGACATTGATTACAATAGGATGAAATGCATCTGGTTTACCATCGTCGGATACCCACGGCTGCTGACTTATTCCGTTTCACTACACGACATCATGGTCTATCGATTGGATGTTGGTATTCGGCGATGCTGGTTTGTTAGCCCATTCAAAGTGTAACTGTAAATTCACTATGTCTTGGACCCTACCAAGATAATTAATGTACCTAAATGAAACAATAGGAAACCTTGGTTATCTCCGTGAAAGACCATGAGGTCCGAAATGTAGCGGAACCATTACAGGGACTTTACCTTAATTGACATGACACTTCCTTGAATCTTTTTACATGTAATTAACCCAATACCTCATGAATATTCATGTAATTTATTACACTTTATATGGTATAAAAAACAATCGATTTTTATGCTAGGCAAACTATGTAGAATCTGAGCAACAATATTGTGGATGAAACATACAATATTGTAGATCCGGGTCTGTTCTGTTTGCCAGTTCGTCAAACTGTAAGTCAGGTTAAAACCAGATATGTCCGTCGATATATGATAGACAAACCTTTCTTAAGTGGTCAATCAATGAAACAAGAGAAAGTGGTCGCTTAACAGAGGTGGTCTCTAAATGAAAGTTAAGCTTATAACAAAATGCCAATTTTATACCAACCATGAAATAAACGAAACTTTGTCCTGAATGGCTTTTAAGTTGTTGGTTTTACTATGGCAACGAAGTTTTCGTGCGTTAAAAATAAATTCAACATTACATTAAATAAAAACATTATAAGTCTCATATGCTCACATTTGAATTACTGTTTTGAGCAACAAAAGGCTTGCCTACGCAATCTAATTCAAGATATGTTTATGTGATAAAAATGATAACATCTTTTCATTTGTAATCCCGGATACTATTTATTTCATTATTACTTTTTTGGTCTATTATACAAACATTTGAAATTCAACACTGTCTTTGACAAAATTGATACCTGTGTCATGAATTAAATTACAAAAATGAAGTAGCAAAGTAAATGTTCGCAAAACCAGCTGCAATATTTCAAAACACCAAAATCATTCAATTTAGTCTACCTTCCGTCAAACAGGTAGGAATAAATCGTCCATGGGGAAAATTATGAGATTTCAGTGACTTCGTAAACTCTTACAAATGTTGACGGATAATTACCATTCCCATGTTTCACTCAACCGTTATCGTCGCTATTTTTATTTCAGGCGATTTAATGGACTGTTGAAATATGGTTTATTATCCTGCTGATCTGCAGTGTTGACACAAAAATATGACTCAGTATATAATTGATGACGATTAAATACTAAAACTTCAGGTGAACAGTGTTTTATAATATAGCTATTCAATCATGGTATACGTCATTCGAACGAGGAGACAGGCTGATCAATGGTAGGATACTCAAGTAGGTACAACACATGATATAAAAATGAAGATAATAAATATCAATAGAGCGTAGATCGTGGAAAACCTGTCTGGAGAGTCACAAGAAACGATAACAAGAAAAAAAAGTTAGGCATAATAAAAATGTTACTCGTTTCCACTAACTTTTTTTTTTTTTTTTTTTTTTTTGTAGTACCGACCCTAAGCTTTTTTCATAGCATTTGGGCTATTACGGTTGCAAAACGCTGTTTTTCGTTACTTCCTGAGTAAAAAAATAAAATATAATAATTTATCGACCTAATTCAATCTATTTTTTTTTGAGTGTTTTGAGAAACAAAAATTTTTTAAATTTGCTCTTATTCGCAGCACTTTTTTTTGTTTGTTTTTTATTTTTGAATTTATCGTAGGCGACGCGAGCTGAGCACTGGGATATTGAAATCCCATAAAAATAAAAATAAATAGGATAAATTATTTTTTCTCCATGTTTGTCAGGTACGACATACAGCTTTGCCTTTGACCTCGCATTATGGACCCGCCTCCCGTTTGATTGACAGTTTAATTTTATGTTTAAAGTACGGTTTAGAGTCAGTGTCGCTGGGTATATTTATATTTTGAGCTAGCAAAACATGACGTCATGCAGTCGCCGCCGCAACTTGCTCCACCCATAATCTGCGTTGGTCACACAAGCATCATACACACACCATAGTTTTTTGGTTTTTTTCATTTTATACAACATATTTTTCAAGTTTTTAACAAAATGCAAGCATTTCGTCGGACGATTAAGTCGGACAAACTGTAATGATAATTTTGATCATGTAATAAAGTCAATTTTTGTTGCTATGTACTTTTAAATACATGTAGATATAATAAGAATAAAAAGAAAATACCACTATAAATTATAACAAAATGATTCTTTTTCATAGAGTCGAAAATAGCCAAAAAATCAATATCAATTGGTATTCATGATGTTCAACCAACCGATTGTCGTCACGGCGGTTAACCAATCATCGTTATTTTATACCGGATGAAATAATATTTATGATTAAAATTTGCAAAAATACCGAGAGTCTGTCACGGGACATAATTATATGTAAATGAATATGAAAACGTTTTCATGCAAATCAAAAACATATCCTAAATCCGGCAGCATTCACTTTCCTTGTTGTATTTGTAAATATTAAAAGCAGTCAATTTTGACATATTTTTTAATCGTTTTACAACTGGGTGTGTGTAATTGTATCGTTTGTTTGACAAAATATTTGTATAAGTCAATAAAACATATAATATATAATCTTATTTCTTATCCAATCTCATTAAAATCACGTCCTAATGTGTGCTCTTCTACTGCCCGCGAAATATGAGCAAAAAATTATACTGAATCTGATTTTAATGCCCGCGTTTAGTTTTAAGCTGCGACATTAAAAATTAGAGCTTACGTCATCTCAGGGGCTTACGTCATCTCAGGAGTTTACTTCATCTGAAAACAAAAGCTTACAAGTCATACTAAGTCACGTGTGCGCTTTGGTAGTTTATGGAGTCTATGGCGTACGGTTAGGAGCGATATTGTATCACCCTGCATGCCATGATGCAGAAACATGATTTTTGACTCTTCAGTATGGCGTACGGGTTAGGATTAACCTGCTTCATGCTAAAACTTTCAGCATCATGCATTACGTGATGTATCTTTTATCACAAAGCAGCCTGCATGTGCATATAGATCTAATACAAGTTTTATATACTTCCAAAATTTGCTAAGGATCACTTATTGTTCACTGCATATCAGAACACTCGAATGATTTAATATAATGATTGAAATAGCAACTTATGAAATTTATTGCCCAGAATGACCAAAGGAACCAGCCAAGAGCTATCACAGATGCTGATTCATATCCCTGCTTCATTGCATAGGAGCCTGGTGACTTATTATTATTATTTTAAATGTTATTTATTTATTTATAATTAAATTGCTTTTCTGCATATTTTCACTCACAAAAACATAAAAAGCAAAAGTAAAGTAAAAATATTCGATATTAAAATTCATCATTTTACATCCGTTTCTCGGTATTCTATAAAGGCTTTATAGAATACCGAGAAACGGATGTAAAATGATAATTTTAATATCGAAAATTTTTACTTTACTTTTGCTTTTTATGTTTTTGTGGGTTAAAATATGTAGAAAAACAATTAAATAAATAAAAAAATAAAAATAAAATAATAATAATAAGTCACCAAGCTCCTATGCTTCATTGCTATGTCGCATATAATGATTAATGAATAGCTTACCATGATGTCATACGAATGTGAAAGTCACAAAGGATAATGACACTGTCTTTATGAATATTGCATGTGGTTATGAATCAATTCTGTGAAGTGATTTTAAAGATACGTCTATTTGCTCTAACCACTGAGCCAAAGAGTCGACCCTCTGACGCAGTTGTCAGTGATTGTAACGCAACGGAACAGGACTACAAACTCCCCATATAGCCCCCCCCCCCCCCACACACACACAGGCAGACAGACAGACATCAAAAACTTGCTTTGGAATATAACCAACAACTCAAAATGGTAATCGTCAAAAGCAAATCTACGTTATCAAATACACATGCAAGTAAATGGGATTTCACTAAGTGTTCTTACCGGTATCTCATGTTTTATGGCGAATTGTTAGTAAAGGTAAATTTGTATTGACTCCTATTAATAGCGACAAACATATTTTACATTTTGCCCCCATTTGAATCGGTCCAGCGGTGTTAAGTTTCATGGTGTAGACCTTTGCTCACTTAGCGTAGGCGTCTGACGTAGACAACAGTTTGCGTATATCCTATGACAGACATAGTAATGAGATACCCTTTACGCGTATGAAAGTACATCGTACTGATTTCGCAGCATGATGAATTACCCGGATGACTGTATTTCAGTTTTACCACACGAAACCTCTCACGAAAAATATCCATGACACCGATTGAAAATCAAGCGTTGATAACTCTGAGAGGACATTGTTCATAATATGATTATATTGCATTTCTTTTGTTTATTGAAATAAATTCAGCAAAGGAGGATAAAATATTCAAGCTACATCGAAAAAGCCAATGTTATAACCTTGCATAAATACGGTCGTATAACAAGAAAAGATGTTTCAGTTTAACTTAAACTTTAAAATGAACACCATTTCGTGAAAAGAAAGAAAACGAAATTTGGAACTTTATCTCCACGTAGTAAAAAAAAGGGGGGGGGATTTACTGTAAATTAGAGTAAATTTAATATAGCCCTGAATCTGTGTGCCACCAAGGAAAAAAGAGCTGCAAGGAACCGTATTCAATTATTTCATCCTGCAAGTTATACGTGGTTTAATCGTGTTTGATAAAGCTGGACTTATTACATATATTTCTATTTTATCTTGATTTGATATGATTTATAATAACGCATTGTGACGACCGTTTCCTTGTCCGCCGTAATACTGAATCCTCCGTATGCGCTATTGAAATATATATATGCGTCCGTTTGCCCTATTAACCCACAACTCTTCAGAAAGGAGATGATTCTTCTTCTTGTATGAGAATGTAGCCCGGGGTATAATTTAGAGAAAGCGAAAAGCATCGCGACTTTTTTTTATGAAAAAGTTGTCTGAAATTTCAAACTCCGTCACGATTTTGGCACAAAATATAGACTGATACATTGATATTTATTCATTTCATAACAAAGGCCCCGCTTGAGCGGGGCAAAATCCTCCGAAGGCATATCATATTTTTAATATGATGAAACAGTTTGTTGCAAATGCCATGGAGATAGGAGCATCGATTAATTTAAGTGCTGAATCAGGGGTTTGTATCTAAATTGCATGTATAAAGCAAATGTTGAATATTCGAAAACAAGAATCACATTATTATAATGTGCACAACCTATAAAGATATTTTCTCTTACGACAGAAGTTTATGATCCGTATAAGAAATGCTTCAAAATACGCACATATCCCGTAAATATCACATATATATATATGCCTCAGCGAACACCAAAATCGGTGTAGCAAATACGGAACGATTTATTATCTATTGTCAGTTATTTTCATCCGTTAAAAGTACATGTAGGCCTACATATGTACATGTACTTAAAAAAAAAAAAAACTCTTCAGCTAGCACCCCGTGTACACATATAATAAGGATATCTTATTTCTAGATGTATACTCAAAGGACAAAGAAACGCAGAGCAAACTTTTGTGTCAGTTTTAAGTAGGAAGCATTCGACGGTATAACAGTTTAAATTATTTTGAAAAAGATTTAGAATGATATGGGGTCTATCATATGAGGTTTATTGCAAGGGTAGGAGGTAAAAACTAGAGTCTGGCTACTACAGATTCCAGTTAGATCTACCCTAAGTTTTTGTTTCATATATATGACACTGATCTTCTTTAGAACAAAAATATATCGAGAAATGTGTGTGTGTGTGTGTGTGTGTGTGTGTGTGTGTGTGGGGGGGGGGGGGGGGGGGGAGAGACACAATTCTGGTATAAAGAAACCCCAAAAATAAATGGAATCCACACATAAACTGACCAATCAGACAACAACAATAGCAGTGTTAGGTCATTCTACATTTCTGACAAATACTATAACTACTCCGGAAATTCCCTGGACATCACGGGAAATTTCGAGAATCGCGTGGAACAACCTTTTCGAATTTGGCCGAAACTTGGGATTAAGACGATTGTAGTAGCTTTTCGTGGCCCTGTATTTTGCTACGAGCAGCGTGGGAAAAATCATATCTCGCGAGACCTTCGGTCTCGCGAGATGTCATTTTTTCCTACGGTGCGAGTAGCAAAATCCAAAGCCACAATTAGCAACTGCAACATAATTTTCCTTTTATTATATAGTTATATATCTAAATATTCAAGACAAATGACGTCAATTTACACAGATTTTAAAATGAGATAGTGACGTCACGAAATTTGAAAGTGACGTCACGCTACCACCGTATTAATACGGAATTTTAATCTGTATTTGCGCCGCGTGTTTTGCATGTATTTCAGCCAGAATATGTATAGGTATATGATAAATAGAAAAACCGGTGTATTGCGATTTATACTTGAGCGATTTGCGTATCGTTACGCGGGGTCCGTACCGCGATACATTGTGTATCTAAGTTTTGTCAATACTTTTTATTTAATGCTTTTCGGTGGATTATAGGAAAATATCAGTGAATTAAAATGGTAATTTCACTGTTTAAAACAGTGAAAATTACCATTTTCATAATTTTCAATCTGGAACTTAACCCGACCCTACGTTATAAAATGATCGGAGCGTCATTTGTGCTGGGTTTTACGCATGAAATGACGTCATAAAAGCGTCACACACGCGAGGTAATCCAACGAATTTTGACGTCTTTTGTGAAGAAAAAAAACACAGCTAATTTCTGGCTTTAAAAGCATTAAATAAAAAGAAAAGTTGTTTGTTTTGGTGAAAGATCGATTTATATTTTCATTCGTGAACATAAAAAGATGCATTTTCACCCATGGCTTCGCCACTTGTGAAAATATCCCTTTTTATATTCAGTCAGTGAAAATATAAATCGATCTTACACCAAAACAAACAATTATCCTCTATATCACCTTATTGAAATCTTTCTTTTTTTTTAAATTAAACTATAAATGAGAGGCCTATCTACCGTGAGTTGAACTAATGCAGTTCGGAACGGAGAGCGCCAAAATATGCTTGTATAGACATGTATATAATCCTATATTGCTTTATCTTTTGACTGCGAATTTGAGTTTTTGTATTAACATTTTTTTTATATTTCAATAACTCATGGTTTAAAAGTTATTTAAAATATGGATTTTTCATTTTCATTATTTTCCTCATCTTTCTTTTATACATCTTTCATTTCAATATTATTATTTTCTTTCTTTATTTTTTCCTAAATATATTATTTGAGTATTATTTCTTATGAAGACATTTTTTATCTAATAAGATGAATTGACGTTGTTATGAATAACAGTGATTCGCCTATATTTTAACACGTTTATAATAAAACACTTGTACCCCACTCCATTCGTGCATTAAGTGCAGCAGTGCGTGTGTTTAATGTCTATCTTTAAGACATTAAATATAGGTGACAAAATATGTTTAAATTAACATGCTCAAAGGAATGTGCGTTATATATGCGGCAACACGTGATAAAAATACATATCAAAACTAACTTTCATTAAATTTTATCCCTGTAACTGATTACCCCACACGAGGTTCGATATCGTGGGGTGCAATTACAGGTTCAAACAGTGAAACGCTTATATTTCACCGTCTGTAAATTTTAAAATCACACGAATTAAACAACAAAAATATATATGTAAAAACAATTTTTATTTGAACACCTGGAAAAAACAACAAACTGAATAAGCTTTTAAGGTAAATCCCTGAAGTGGTTCCGCTACGTCTTGGACCACTTAGCTTCAACCAAAATAACCAAAGGTAACCGATGAAACATTAGGAAACCCTGGTTATCTCCGTGAAAGGCCACGAGGTCCGAAATGTAGCGGAACAATTACAGGGACTTTGCCTTAAAATTTGAACTGTATCACATACTGAAAAAAAAGATGTATCGTGTTTCTTATCCCTATTTACGATTTAGTTTGTCATGTTTGGAATATGTCAGATACAGGGGTATTTGAAAATGGAAAAAATATCACATGATCACGTGCTCGGTATTGACCAATCATACAGCGGCATTTTTATAGGAGGTGAAATATAAAATTGCTATCTGTACATGTATGTACTCTTAGAGCATTAACCTTCTGATTTTTTTTAAAATACAAACTCGAAACTTTTCGTGTATTTGTTATTATTTAAGCTGTAAAAATAAAATTAGGCAGTATAATCAATGTTTTGAAGTGTTATATTTAACATGTTAATGACTTGACTTGACTTGACTATTTGAGTTTACCGTCGCTTCGACAGTATTTCAGTCATATAGCGACGTCCAGCTAATTACAGGTGGAGGAAGACCCCGAATGCACGGAGGCATCCAGGTAGAACCACCGACCTACCGCAATCCAACTGGAAGGCTTCCTCACATGAAAATCCGAATGACCCACGGATTCGAACCCACGCGGTGAGGGGCTGAGTGAGTGTTAAAGTCAGCGACTTTACCCTCTCGGCCACGGAGGCCCCTTAACATGTTAATGACATCTCGTTTTATAATTATAGTAAGGCTTGAATTGCAGATGATTTAGTTAATCAATATATAAACTACACTGTTACAACAGTTCACGAGTAATAAACAGGGTCGAATTCCACCAACAATTCTTAGCGCTAAGTAAAGCTTAAATTCTTTAGGGCGAATTTCATTAGTCTTGTTTCTGTGAAAACAATACCCAAATATTTTATTTCTTAACAATTTTGTTAGTTATTAAGGTAAAAATTCATTTCAGCTTAGTCATGTCTTGAATATTTCATAAAATAGCAACGGTGGAATGTGTATCTAACTAGTTTAAGAATTCAAGTATTACTTAGCGCTAAGTATTGTTGTGGATTCGAGCCAGAATCTGAATCACCTCTGATTATCAGAATATGTCATTCATTATCGAATAATATGAAAACATCTTCATCTATAATAAAATTTGAATGGACTCTCGTATAATTCATCTAAATAGTATTATGTAATGGTATGTAATTCATCTGTAATCTAGGAATATGTAATCATTTTAATAATCAAAATCTGTAATAATCGGAATGTGTATATGTATTGCAATGTATTCATCGCAATTCTGTGTTAAATTCCAAATACCGTCATCTTTATGCTGAAATATAAGTAACCGTGTATAATATATCTTGGCACAGAGAGTGCTCTTGAAGACTTCGACTGTATGTTTTCTTTCCCACGTGAATGGTTACTTAGTAATATCATAATGCTGACTTGAGGGGTGTACATTCATTATGACAAAACTTGTGTCGTTTATATTTTTCAATATGACATTATATGAATGCAATACACAAATCACAATGCCATCAAACGCTCATAACTCTGTAGGAACTTTGACTGTTTGTTTTGACGAGTAATCTCCCTTGGTACAACACTAAGTAGATGCTCTGGAAAATCAGGAAAACTGACAAAAATATTAAGATTAAGAAAATCCTTGAAGATGAATGAATACCCCTAGATACCACTTTGTCACAGTTAGTGTTGCCTTGTCAGACAGTCTTGACACGGTTACAGACACAAAAGCAGGTAGGGCTCTGATACACATATATATGTATTACAAACATAAATACATTCAATAAATACAACAAAGAGAAATAACTCAATTAAAATTAAGAAGACCGACCATGAATTGCTAAGTATATACGTGTTGGTATTCATAAATGCTGTGAAGTTAAAATGGTAGCCGAGGAATAGAGCAGACAAAATATGTTCCAGATATATGACAAGGGGCATAACTCAGCAAAAAAAGAATCAGGCATGACATACCTACAATATACTTAAGAATGTTAGGATTTTTGCTTCAAAGCTGAGTCATTTAGTCAAATCAATAAATTTGAAAGAGAAACTTGTATATATACGTTTTACAAATAAAAAAGAACAAATAATTATACAGCTCAATGGATGAAATGTAGGTCCTTAAAGAAGATAAAAATATATCAAACGTAGACATGATTATAATATAAAAATATTTTAATGTTGATATTTATTTTTTCATTTTCGTATTTTGTTTTTCACCTTTGAGATTCGAACTCACGCGGTGTAATACTGGATGGCGGAAGGCGGGAGTTGTCCCTGCGCCACTTTGGAGCCTTATTGTTTACGGATTAAGAACTCCTATTTAACATTATTCTAGGGCTCTCTTTAAAAAAAAACGACCCCATTTCTTCTTCTCTCTCTGCATGTAACCTATAATAGTTTTAACACGCCAGTAAAGTAGCCTTTACTCAATATCCCAGAATTTGTGCACGTATCGAATAGGCGCTAGTGACGAATTGTGCACGTATGCGCTCGTTTTAGTCCTAAGGAAGATTTAGTAGGTCCATACCTCTACATTCAGCAAGTGTATATACAGTTTGTTATGAACTTGTTTTTCATTTAAAAGACAAAAATGATCGCTAAATTCCCAGAAAGCCTGGAGCATCTTTACATATAATAATAACATATTTAAACTTGAAACGTGACAGAAAAGTGGAAACACAGTTTGATGCTATATGCAGGGCTGCTAGCAGAAATATTTTTTCGAATATTCTTGTGTTACTTTCTTATATTCACACTTCTATTTTCGACACCTTCCAAATTAATATTGTTTATGAATGTTTATTCAGATTTTATCTCAAAATCAGTTCTTTCCATAAATTGTTTGAAATGATTCTGCAAAAACAAAATAAAATGATAATACCTTCTTGATAACATACATTCATATGTTGACGATATTTTTAAATGATTTTCATCATCATTTATCATATAAGATCGTGATAAATAATCTTTTCTTATTTCACGTTTAATGTTTGTTTGTTGGGTTTAACATCCCATCAACAGTATTTCAGTAATTTGGAGACGATGTCTACTTGAGACAGATGTAGTGCTGCCGCACTGCAGTATTACGCCGTAGGCTTGTGACATGATACCACATCCAGTCACATTATCCTGACACCGCGTCAACCAGTCCTGCAACTACACTTATATGCTGAGCGCCAAGCAAGGGAGCTATAACAGTACACTTTTTTTTAACACTTGGGCATGTCGCGGCCGGGGATCGAACCCACGACCTCCCGCTCCCGAGGCGAATGCTCTAACCACTCGGCCACCAGGGACGGTGATTCACGTTTTATACCAACAAATTTTATTATATTATTCTAAGAGGACCATGGAAGAATGTTCCAAAAAATATGATTATTATTATATAATGTTTATAAATGCAATGTACCTCTAGAGAGGTTTTGAAATTCCCAATATCTCATTTTTCATTTATGGACCTATTTTAAACGGCTCTTGAGAAAAAGATAAAAATCGACGAAACCTATTCACCATCAGAAACAATCATTTGTCCATTCAGCCTTTTCCCCCCGGCCACTAAATGCTTTGGACAGTGTGTTTCAGTTTATCCCTTTCCCTCATATAGACTCATTTTGACGCACTCAATAGGTACCACATAAAGCCTGATCTGTAGAAAACCACAGTTAAACCTTACCAAATTTAATTACAAAATCCTCATTTCCAGACCACTGAGGAGCAGCGAACAGCTTAAAACCTGATCAGCGTGCGAGTTACTCGCAGGTTGATCTGGTTTTATGCTGTTCGCATAGGTCTTTTCATGGTTTCCTCTATGAGGGAAAGGGTTAAAGGCCCATCATTTATACATAATGTACATACTTGTTGATGACACCATTGCTACAAAAAATGAATAAGAAAAATATTTACTAAATATCATTCATTTGTTTACAAAAAAACCTGAATTGCATACACATCTTCGTCAATTTTCTGACGTTTTCCATAGACTTTCCGTATGTCTCCGTTAACGAAATTGATGAAGTATCAGATAAATAAACTGTGATTCGACGACAGTTTATTTCAAATTCAAATTATTTCCGATCACGAACCATCTTCGGGAATACTCGCCAATGCAGACTGTAAACAATGAGAGTATTTTGACATCCACACAAAAAGCTTAATGGCATAATTTGATCAACATTTACAATGTGGTTAAATGTTATTTTACAGCAGAAATTTGCAAATTATGTACCATTTGTGTTAGTGTACAATATGTAAATGTTATTTTGTCTTTCTTTTTCATGAAAATTGTATTATTATGAAACATAATGAGTCTTTAAAATCACCCATAATACCAACCAAAGACTAACAAAAACATGTTTCTATTATGTTATATGGAGTCATTCATTTGCATAAATCAATGATCAAGATACTAATAGGCAGCTAGTGGTTCCCTGCAATTATGCTTTCAATTCACCGAAACCGTAAAGTCCTTAACAAAATTCTATCCCAATATTTTATTCAATTTTCCTTAACACGTCTTTTTTAAATCGCTCTGAGGTCAATAAACGTACAGTAAAATCTGTCTTAAACAGTCAGTCAATGGAACAGGAGAAAGTGACCGCTTAAAGGAGGTGACCGCTAAATGAAGGTTATGTGCAACAAAATGCTAGTTTAGTAATATTAAAACTGACCGCTAAATGAAGGTTGACCGCTTAATACAGGTTCAGCTGTTAATGCAGGTTGTTCTGATGAACATGCATCGCCTCTAGGATTACGGTCTGAATCACTAACTCTATTTCAGTCAGATTTACACCTCTATCCTCAAATCCATGGTCAATTATCCGCACAATCATTTCCAATGAACATAGTGGCTGCACTTTATAGTCACGTGAAGACAAATGCTAAGCTAGGCTTAAACACCAATCCAAATCTGTATTGTGTAATCATACATACTTGCGTGATGAAGTTTCGAACTCTTCGGTGTTCAGTGTCAAAGTTCATATTTTATCTAAGTTCTTGAAAATATTGAAATTCGTACTTATACTCTTTTTTTCCAAGTTTTATTAGATTTGGTGGAGATAGTCTGTATTTAATATTATAAAATTTCTGTGGATATGAAAAACTGAATGTGATTTTCGAGACCAAAAAAAACAACAACAACAAAACAAAATAAAAAAATTATAAAAACAAATAAAAAAAAAAATTTCCTAAAAAATTTTTTTTTTTTTTGGGGTTTATCGAGGGGAGGTAATAACAAAAAGGTTATATAAACTATATATATATATAATAACTTGTCTTTTTGCCCCTAAGATTTCCATGGTTTGACTTTAAAAAGCTTACATTGAGAAGTTATATGCATGACTTTGATGAAATTTGTGGCTAGGGCACTAATTAATTAAAACGCTAAGTATCTTTCGAGAACACGGGATTTGTTATAACACGCTGGATCCGCGCATGCTGTGGTTGGAAATAGTAGTGATGGAGGATAAATAGAAGGACTTGAAACAACGAAGTGATCAGTCTCATCAGGGTATCCCTATATACAGTAAGAGACCCTGGTCTCCTGAAACGTTAAAGCCGCAGTAAAGCCACAGTAATCACAAGGTCGGAATCTAAATTGATAAGTTTTACGTATTTTCACAACCAAGTCCTTCGTTCGAAATAAAACGTTGTGAAATTTTAAAAGCAAAACCAAACATTGTTTAATCATTAATTTTCGTGGTAGTCTTATTTTCGATGATTTACCACCCACGAATATCGTTCATTTAGTTTATCCCACAAAAGTCACGAGGAACTCCACGAATAAATGTACCAACGAAATTCCATATAATATAATATCTATATAGTTAATGAATTTTTATGTCAGTCTTAATTTTTTTTTTTTTTTACCTTTCCGCCATTAAAAAGATAGTTTCCCTATTTTTACCTTTCGTTTATGTAAAAAGAAATAAAAATGAAAAATAATCATGACCTAACGACCCTCTCTTTTTTTTTTTGCTGCTGTAGACAAGAAACGGAACTATTATTTCATTTTTTTTTTTTGGCCTTAATTTTTCGAGAACAGAAATCCACGAATAAATGTACCCACGAAATTTACATAAGTATATAAAATCAACAAACTTTTTCATATCAGATATTGTAACGTTACTATTAGCAAGTTTATATAGCGTTTTGGGTTCAAGGCCAATTATTCCTGGGGCGTTTCTTTCTATTTTTCATTTATTTTGATATTTCATGTTGTATTTAAGTCGAAAGAAGAAAATATTCGATAAAGTGGACAGACATTTAGGCAAAAACAAACTATAAGTAATATATGTGCAGATGCCTACGGTTTCATCAGGGATTCTGTTATATATAGAGTCCCTGGTTGTATAAAGAGGAAAGAGGACATGGATGATGATTTTTTTTTTTTTTTTTTTTTTTTTGGTTATCGTGTGCTCACACAGTAGATATCTTGTTCACGCACAATATTTATCGCGTGCACATGCGATATAAAATGTATTCAGTGTTCCTTTCATTCCACCGTTGATACTCCATGCTAAACGGTGGGTTGTTTGATGTTGACTTGAAATAAAGAAAACCTTTTTGAAACCCTGCCAGAATCCGCCTGTTTAAAAACAACCTTTCGTGAGAAGGAAGACGGGGCGGGAAATAAATGGAGTAAATAAAGATTGTGTTGTATGAAAACGATATGATTTACTTAATCGCACGCGTGTATTATATAATACATAAGATAAATGTATCGATCAATATAACACAGGTCATTTTTATGTTACCGTATTTTTAACTTGTCCCACGTGACGTCACTCGGACCCAGCAACGATAAACAATATGGCGGATACACTCTGTCTGCCGTGTCAATTTACATGATTTATTTGAACCATTATTATCTTTTAAACGGCTCAGTGAGTAGATCACAAGAACATTGATCTGGAATATTTTGCTTTATTTCACGCAAGTGAAGACATCAAAATGTTTACGTTTGTACAATGAGGGTCGTTAAAGACCGTTACTTTTCAATTAACTAGTGCCAATTAAGGAGTAAAATTTGACAGGAGTGAAAGCGCACCTGTTACATGATATGGCCGCAGGAGGAGCCTTAAATCTCTCCTTGCTGTCCCGAGGGGTCGGGGAAGTCACGAGGAATGGCTCAGAAAAGGTGGATGTCATCTTTGAGCCACAGGTTTGTATTTTTTACCTTTAAAACTATTATAAGCATTTATTTATTTTTTAAGTAATCAGAGAGTAATTGACAGCTGTTACCGTTATATCTTGTAACCAAAACAATTAGAATCTGATTTTTTTTTATTTAGTAGATCTCAAAACAGGACTTTATACAATAATATAATGTGTCTCATGATCTGTGAGTTTTTATCCTGTTAATAAAAAAGCAGAAAATCAACGTGCATATACAAAGATTCATATTTAGTCCTGTCTGTTTTGATATATTTATGTTTTGTTAATTTTCATGACACAGTATTTTATATGAAAAATATGAAAAAATAAATTGTTTATTTTCTCACAAAAATTCAGGTCTAATTAAAACTTAGCTTCCATAAATAATGTTTATAATAATTATTTTTTAATGAAAATAAACCAATAATTAACAATGTAAAAAGGAAAACAAAATAAACAAAACATTAGTAATGACAGAATAGTGTATGTCTAACAATACATTTCCATTCAGTGGCGGATTCAAGGGGGTGGGGGAGCGCACACGGTGGTGCCCCCTCTAAAATTTCCCGACCATACATAAATGTAGACACACAAGTGATACTTACCCCCCAAAAACTCACAAGAATGTACTGTTTTATAGTTTCAAATTAAAAAATATCACAGGTGAGTTCCCTGGATCGCAAGTCCAACCAGAACTACACCTTTTATCATGGGTTCAGACAAAGCGGCAAGCCGCTTGCATTGTCACTGCCTACATTTTTTTTTTTTGAAATAGGGCCCCCCTAACCTGAACTCCTGGATCCGGCTCTGCCATTAACATATAACATAGGTCTGTGAGGTAAATACCTTTAGAAAACACTTGCACCAACTTTTGGTAAGCAATTCTAATCTAACAGTAGACAATAGCATGTGGCCATAGTATTTGGTATGTTACATCATTTTAATCTGTCACAAGCAGTAGATTTTGAATTGACTCTGAGAAGAATTTTCTTCATTTTTTTAATAGGATATAGCGCATTCAAAGCAAAGAAAATGTGCCTTGCTCACAGGCCCTAATGACTCTTTGTTTGATGTAAAGAATTTCCACTCTGGAAACCCTTCAAAGAACATCACTAATAATGTTCTCCAAATATTAGAAACTGACAGATTTGGTTCACGGAATTATTTCAGATCCAAGGTCAAACGCGAAACTATTTCAGTACATCCTTCACAATTCAAATTTGCGCAAATGTACAGAAGGCGCCGACATATGAGGGTTGTTGTTTTTTTTGGAAAGAGTTACTTGATTGGTAAAGAGAAATTTCTTTTCACTGATTGGTCATTTTCAAGGGGTTAATTCTCTTTGATAGGCGCTCTATATTTGGGATCATGTGCATAAAAAAGTCACAAGACCGTAGTACCGCCTCCTTCCTATATTTGGCCATGTTACAAGACATATATTGCACTGGCTTCACTCGCACTCGTATAGTGTGCAGGTTAATCAAGATCTACTCGTAAAAGCCGTGCAATATATATTACATAATCACACATAAAAGATCCAACCTCAGTTTGTACATGCAGTCTAACCTGTCTTAAGCAGCCAAGGGAACAAGGGATAGTGACCTCTCAACAGAGGTGGTTGCTAAATGAAGGTTATAAACATATAACAAAAAGCTAGTTTAGCTATATCAAAACTGACAGCTAAATAGTTGGGTTGACCACTTAATAAAGGTGGCTGCTAATAAAGGTTCAACAGTATTTTTCTACCTGTCTTATTTGTGTAACAGATTCCAATCAACTAGGATATCAACAGATTTAAGTAGATTATTCTGTAGAAGCAAATACAAGAAACAAAATCAGTAGAGATAAGTTTAATCCATGCTTTTGTCTCGCATATAGTTAAATCAGATTTTTTTGTAAAGAAGGTCAGCTTTCTTCAATCACTTCATGACATAGACCTACACATATATGTCATATGTACCACAATCTTGTTTGTTAAAAGTTGAGGGCTTTTATTCTTTCTTAATCAGGGGCTGTTCAATATGGCTTCTTCCACTCTGAACATTTCTTAAGATTCATGATGTAGTTTCCCCCAAAATTGCTTTAACCCCACAATTTTCCTTTGGTTCTTTAAATCTCCAATATATAAATAATAAATAGCAGTGCCCCTTTCCCATCATTAGGAAAAGGCCTGAAAGCAAATAATTAAAAATGGGTTTACATAAAATCCAGTTTGACCGTTAACACTTTTTTTTTTTTTTTTTAAATTAAAACATTTCAATGAAAGAAATACAAATTTTACTTTAATCTTGCTGCATTTTCACTGTATCTTTATCATACAAAATTAATGTTTATTACTTACATATTAATTTTTTTCGGTTTAAAATATAAATTTTTTTTTTTTTATAAAGCATTTATTTCAGATGTAAAACTAAGAAAGTAAACAGTCCATTAAAAAAGCATCAATTGACTCCACTTATGTTTATTTAAGTTGTCTTTACATGGGTAAAAGACCAAAAAAGTTAAATTAAATTAATGAATATTTAAATTATACTATGTTTAAATTTTAAATCCACTATTGTTTGTGAATGTTTCCCATTTTCAGTATGATTAATATAAAATTCTGTCAGGAGCAAAAATGTAATGATCTAAGTATACCTTCTCTTTATTATGAAAACTCAAGTACTTTTAAACACATGACATCTATTGAGCACATGGTCAATAGGGTTCTTTCATGCAAAAACCTAATTAGAAAGTAAACTTTGTGAGCATTGGCTTTTCTCTTTTCATTGAATTAAGCCAGTACCTTGAAATGGAAAGTTTTCTTTGATATCACTTTCAAGTAACAGTATTCAAGTATATGTATAGAATGGTTTGATTTATTTGCAACAGTAAGATGGGTTTTTTTCTATACATTATCTAATGGAAAAATATCTCTGTGTATCATGAAAACATTAAGCATGACACAATTTTTGGTAATAAAACTTATCTTCCTTGTTCAAAGTGAATAAGACTATACTCCACTAAGCATTCTTCAGAGATTATTATATAGTTTTGGACACACCGTTTTCTACATACAACCTTAAAAATGAGAAAATCAGCATACATTTGTGTGTGTGTAAAAATTGCTTTTTAAAAATATTTTTTGGTGTTTTTTCTACAAGTTAATGAGGTGACACATACTGTGAAATCATTAATTTTTTATAGGAGGCTAATTTTTGTTGATTTCGTGGAGATTCTACAGTAGGCCTAATGGGCTGGGCATGGATAGTGGATATTTGTCTCAGTAAATGTATATAAAAACACACATATCACCATAATTGATTACTTACGGTAATTATTTCCTCTTCTGAGAAAAATTGACATACATGTGTAGGGGAGAGATATGTATAAAGTTAGATAATATGTTATTATATGCTCATATAAAGACACAGATTTCAAGTGAAATCCAGATGTAAGAGCAGTATGACCGCACAAGGAACTCACTACGGTATATGATCCCAAATGGCACATACATTTAGGATAAAACCGGATCAGCTTGCACCTAAATGCTCTTATCAATAAGTTAAAAGTTAATTTTACATCAATTGGGAAACAAGTTCTTACAACTTGTATTACTGTTGTCACAGTACCCATAACTCACAATAGGGGAGAGTCATATGTAAGCAACCAGGTAGCTCAGTTGGTAGAGCATTCGCCCTGTAAGCAAAAGGCCCCGGGTTCAAGTCCCAGTCAGACTGCATATTTTTCTCACCCTGTGACATTTGGTGCCCAGTGTGGGACTGTGGCATTTGTGCTAGGTATGTTTAAGACTCCTGCACATGGTTATATTTACCCTGTAACTCCTAGAATTCTGAGACAAATTCTAAAATGGAGGGGGATAATGTCACAGTACCACTAACTCAGAATAGGGGAGAATCATATGTAAGCGGCCGGGTAGCTCAGTCAGTAGAGCATTTGCCCTGTAAGCTAAAGGCCCCGGGTTCGAGTCTCGGTCAGGCTGCATAATTTTCTTACCCTGTGACAATGGTAACTCCTAGGCTGGACCATTACTTCAACAGGGTTCAAACCAACAACATCTGGATCAGCATTTATGTATGTTACCACTGCACAAAGGTGCTTTTTTCACTTTTATAATGTTTGCTACTCATACACTGGAGAAGTAGGGATTGGGTGGAGACATTTGCAGATAGGCAGTTATTAAAGGGATTAATTTCATTTTTTCTTTCCTTTTTTAATACATTGATTAATTCTAATAATAGCACATTCTAAATTTACTTTGTCATCTATTTAGTTCATAGTGCCTTCATAGTGGTTCTTAGGCAAAAAAAAATGTTCCGTTTCTGGTTTCCCGACCGACTCTCTTTTTTAATGACCGACACTAAAGTTTTTTTTATCTTTCCGCCATTAAAAAAATATTTCCCATTTTTTTACCTTTTGTTTCATATAAAAAAAAAGTGATAAAAAAAAAAAATCTCGACCTACCGACCCTCTTTTTTATTTGCTGGAGAGTACTTACGAAGTTCGTAAGTGCGAGTTTCGTAGGAAAGTTCGTACGAAGGTGTTAGTGAAACGCACGTAAGATTTTCGTAAGATCTTCGTACGATAGTTTTCGTACGACTACGAATATCAACTTTGTACAAAGTTTAGTGAAACGGGCCCCAGAAACGGAACTATACATAAAGGAAAAAGAAATGCAGGTTAAACTTTTGTGTCAGTTTTAAATAGGACGTATTTGATGGTTACAGTTTAAATTATTTTGATAAAGATTTTTTTTCAAACAAAATAAATGCTTTAGAATGAGATGGGGTCTATCATATGAGGTTTATTGCAAGGTTACGAGGTAAAAACTTGAGTCTGGCTACTACAGATTCTTGTTACCTTGCGTTTCTTTTTCCTTTGAGTATATTTTTTCTTTTTGGCCGTAGTAGTTTTTATGGTTTTTAGTAGGACCCATAGCAGAGGAGACCTTGATCAGAAAACTCCTGGAAGAAAAATTAAGGGGTGGGGGTGTGGGAGGTCTTAGCATTTCGTCTTTATTTCTATAAATGATAACTGTGCTGCAGTGAATCAGAAAAACATCAGTATCAGTGTATCTTTTAAACAAAGTAAAGAGGGGAAAGAATATTATCAAAATGTTTTTCAATGATAAAGTTTAACAAACAAAATAACATTTTTAAAAAGAATGACACCTCCAAATTGCAAAATTATACACAACGTCAAACAGCTGACCCCATACTTAACAATAACTATGTGTAAAGTCACATCAAATCTGCCGAGATAGATAAACAAGCCCTAGAAATGTTTTAAACGACACACATGCATTCATTATTTCACTTCAAGATTGCTCAGTTATTCGTTCAAGTATGAAAGGAGGGAGCAACTGCTTTGATAGGCGCAAGGTGATATCGCGTTTAAATCACCATAAAGATCACCGATAAGAGCAGTTTGATTGTGGCAGGCCTTATCTTAAACGATCATCAACTCAATCAAGATAAATAATTCATATGCCTCAATTGTTTGAATCAATACAATTAGTCACAAATCCTGTTACGTAAGCCTCTGTTTCAGCCTTGTGTTTACGCTTTAATTCAAACTAATGAAGAATTTATGATCAGCAAAATAATTAATGCCAAACTTTTTTTGATCATTATAGTGTATTTTTTGTTCTTATTTATGATACTATTCCTCTCACAGACACTTTCCTTAAACACTGTATGCCTATAAAAGCAAAACATGGAGGTAAAAAAGATTTAAAAGCTGTGAGCTGTATATTAACGCATACCGGTACATATGTTCTTCTCATTGTAGATAACTAATCAATGTTGTTCACAGAGGGCTCTTTAAAAAATTTTCATGTTTAACATAAATAACAAATGAGTGGCTGACATTTTCAAATCAACATGCAACATAAAGCTTTCAAAAGACTTACTAATTTATTTATGAACATTTTCATTTGCTCTTTACTTTCTGTTATCCTAACATAACTCTTATATAAAGTCAATAAAGTTACATGTAGCTATTGGATTTTTTCTCAATTTCAACATGTCACACATTTATAATTGCACATTTATTTAGCATTATTATACACAAAGGCCAAAAAAGTTAAACTCAAAACAATTAAAAATGGTGGGTACAAAAACCAAAGGGTGATTTTGGAAGAGTATTTTCCTTTCAGACACCTGGTATTAGTTTTGCGGTAAGCCTTAAGCACCAGAAAATGCAAATGACGTGATATAATTTTGGAGTCCATAGATCAACCGCAATAAATTAGTCAATGCGAAAAAGCAGTCCGCGATATAGCGGCGTCACACTGCATTATTCATAATGAGGGTTGTAATTAAACATTTTTGCCCTTTACCTCATATAGACTCATTTTGATGCATTGCCAAATAGAGCAGACCCATACCATGAGTCCGTTCCTTCTAGGATTTGTCTGTTCAGGGTCTCCTCTGTTTGCTCATGCAATATTGTAGCTTAGATGCTGCTCAGTCTGTATGAATGTGTACATGAATATTCATGAGGTAAAGGGTCAATTAATCCTTGTCTCATTGCAAGAAATGTTAGAAGAAACAGTTGAAAATGAAGGTCATTTCCTATTATGATATGTACAGAGTAGATTCTAATGTGAATGCCAGTATAACGGAAAATAATTGTATATTGAAAATAATCACAATGGTGTAAGATTATCAGAACAGATCCAACACTTAATTAATCAATATCCCAAAAATACCGTTTCTTAAAGGTTCATTATTCTTCCAAAAGCAGTATATATTCTTCAGACAGAAAAGCAAAATGTGTTATAGATTTGTCAAGAGCTGGAATCTGTGCATACTCGTTGACAATAACATTACTACAGTGCAAAAATAAGAAAGAATCTTCACTAAAGATTATTCAATTGAATACAAAAATACCTGACTTGCATATTCCACATATCTTCATTATTTGTCTGACATCCCCATCAACGAATCGCAAGTTTATAAATTGGTGACGTAACACAAACACAAATTGTAATTCAGGACGGTTTTTCAAATTCAAATTATTTCTGATTCCGGACAGCCTTTGGGAATACATACCAGTACAAAATGTAAAAAATGAAAGTATTTTGACATTCATACAAAATACAAATTGGGGTAATCTGACCAACATTTTCATTTCATTTAACTCTCTTTACAGCAGATATTTGCACATTATGTACCATTTGTGTCAGTCAGCAATATGTCAAAGTAAATTTATCTTTTCTATTTCATGAAAATTGTATGATTATGAAATATAATGGGCCTTCAAGACATGTACTTTTTTAAACTGTGTGCATAACTTGTGAAATCATTGAACATCCATGTCTTGGGTGTAGGACAACACACCATGGGTGTAAGACAACAAACCATGGGTGTAGGATCATATACCATGGGTGTAGGACAATATACCATGGGTGTAGGACAATATACCATGGGTGTAGGACAATATACCATGGGTGTAGGATCATATACCATGGGTGTAAGACAATATACAATATACCATGGATGTAGGACAGTATACCATGGGTGTAGGGCAATATACCATGGGTGTAAGACAATATACCATGGGTGTAGGACAATATACCATGGGTGTAGGAAATATACCATGGGTGTAGGACAATATACCATGGGTGTAGGATCATATGCCATGGGTGTAGGACAATATACCATGGGTGTAGGATCATATGCCATGGGTGTAGGACAATACATCATGGGTGTAGGACAATATACCATGGGTGTAGGATCATATGCCATGGGTGTAGGACAATATACCATGGGTGTAGGACAATATACCATGGGTGTAGGATCATATACCATGGGTGTAGGACATATACCATGGGTGTAGGACAATATACAATGGGTGTGACAATATACCATGGGTGTAGGATCATATACCATGGGTGTAGGACAATATACCATGGGTGTAGGACAATATACCATGGGTGTAGGATCATATACCATGGGTGTAGGATCATATACCATGGGTGTAGGATTGTATACCATGGGAGTTAGGACAATATACCATGGGTGTAGGATCATATACCATGGGTGTAGGATCATATACCATGGGTGTAGGATTAACATGGATAGGACATAACATGGGTGTAGACAATATACAATGGTTCATGGTATACCTGGTCTATGTAAGCATGATATGGATAAGGTGTCAGACTATAAACACAGACATAATAACCCATCAATGAGTGGCAAACCATTTTCCACAAACAAATCAATCATTCAAACCAAATCACTGAAAAATAACTGGCAATCCTAATTACAATGTATATGTTTCTTACATTTCAGGACTACTTCAACTTTGTGGAGGAATCCCACGAACGGCCATTT
>CM037780.1:44737073-44787073 GCA_021229015.1 Solen grandis | reverse complement strand
AAAACAAATAATGAAAAAAATCATAATGGTTTATAAAATAGATTAACATTTAATCAATTATTTAATCAATTGTTTAAGTTTACGGCCGGGAACCATTAACACAATTTTGATAAGTTTTGTTTCAGCCTTACAACAAAAAACATGTTAAGCATACTCAATAATTGATAAACTAATTTATCAAAAAGGTAAAATAACTTTTTTATGTTCACATCTTTATCATTCAGAAAACAAATTAGAATAAATATACTCGTATTTGATGTTAATTGATAGGAAACATGCTTAAAAATGTTGACTGTTTCTTTATTAGTTTGCTACCCTTTAAAATTATTCTGGAAAAATACATTCGTAGAGGTCATTGTTTTTAATACGTCCTTGTGAATTAAACTGCAGACATAAGGGCAACCAAGCTCCTGTGCAATAGATTGACTTTGCATTAGTCGCTGCCACACTGAGTTACTATGTGACCATTGTGTGTACCAAAAGTCACGCTAATGATTACCTGTGATTTAGCTAAAACTCAGCTTTTTTTAAACTCACTGTGGCAGAGTTCTGTGCGTGCGAGATCTCCTGCGTTGGAGATAGAATGAAGGGCATCACCTTAAACAAAACCATCTATAGTCGATTCTGTACTAACAGTACCTGTTTTAAGCGGTCAATCAGAATTCAGCGGTCAGTTTTAATAGTTCCAAACTAGCATTTCTTATATGTTTAACCTTCATTTAGCGACCCGGCTATGTTATGCGGTCAAATTCTATTGCGGCCTTTGTTGACCGCTTAAGACAGGTTTGACTGTATATGGTCAACCCAGTCAATTAAACTTAAGGGCTTACATGTGGCTATTGTTTTGAAAAAAAAAAAAAAAATGAAAAGTATCGATTTTTACTTCTGAAAATTGTCAATCAGTCTGAGAAGTGGAATTGTAACACACATGCTTTCACATGACCCTTTACTCGATGTATCACGATATATCGTCATGCCGCCATCATGTTTCGATGTTTCACGATATACCGTCACGCCGTCATCAATGTGTACGTTTTCTTCGTCAAAAAGTGTACATGTAAGCACAAATCGTGGTGTCACTCCACCCCCCCCTCCCCCTCAAATCAGAAATTTAGAAGGTCTAGTCGATCATTATCTTCTGATCTGCCTCGATACCATTCTGATTCCTGTCCACTTTGCCCACTTTCTCTTTTTCCTGCTCGTTCCCCTGTTGCTCTCCTTCGTCCTTTTCATCTGTCCCTGGAAAGCAAATTGATTTACTGTGAAATAATTGTTTTTCGTGGGGCACACATTTTCGTTGATTTCGAGGAGGCTTTTATCCATGAATGTAAACCCCCCCCTCACATACACAAACACACACAAGAATACCGTTCATTTCATAGACCCCACGTTTCCTAGGAAATCAATCCAAGAATAAATGTGCCGAATAACTTCCCTTGGTACCTAATCAGCGAAATTTTATTTCAGCGGAAATAAATGAATGTCCAGTATTTATTTCAATAATATGCCTTTACAGATAAACAAAAACTCTTTTGAAGAAAAGTGAGATAATTTGATCCGTATAAAGAGGTTCTGAATGTGTAATGGGACACGGTAGTTGTTGGGCAAGTGAGTTGTGCAATGTTTTGTATGATAAATCCAATATAGCAATGCTCTCTCTCTCTCTCTCTCTCTCTCTCTCTCTCTCTTGTATACGCAATCAGGTAAAACTGACGCTTTTGCCCATTTCTACTGTTCCACATTGATAATAGCACATTTGTTTTAACCATTTTTCCTGTATATAAATCTATATATATTGTTCTTAATAATGGACACAATTAAGATCTATAAATACACTTTTATAGATCTACTTTTTATATCAAAAAGCGATAACACAGTGTTTATTGCCTGTGTCACACGGCGTTTTGATGGCATCTCAGCGCCCGTAAAGTTACCGGAAGTTTACTTCCACATCAGCAGGGTATCTTTTTATTTCGAAAACCCTAAGAATCGACTACATCATGGAAAACTTTGCTCGCAACAAAGGGTTGCTTTCGTCACTCCCACAGACCCTAACGGATAGAAAATATTTATCTATCGAATATTAGGCATGGACTCTCCAGGGACAAATGCGTGGCGTCTGATTGTTGGTTAATATATGCATAGCGCGTATGTTTTGTGGCTTGAATCTATATTGCTTTCCCACTCAGATGCACCATAGTGTTCCCTAAAATAAATTCAGATCTTATTGATTTGCTAAGTCTTTCAATGTAACCTCCTGATCTCCCCGGGTATGTAGCGAACATCAATAAATCTGGACATTGGATTTTGCTCTTTCAGTAGGTATTTGTCCATCGAAAATATAGCTCTGTCCAAAGAAAAGTTTCTTTAAAGTGCAGCCATATTTCATATCTGGTCACTTGATGGTAATATTTTTATGACTCTTTGTCATCTAAAAATAATAAAAAAGCGCTTCACCGAGAGTTATTAAAGTTTTGTTGGATTTAGGGGAGGTAATCCATAATTAACGTTTGGAAATACACAATTTCTTTAGAGATGAAAGAAAAATCTTAAGAAAAAAACTCATGATAGAAAGCCACATTACATGTATATAATTCTGTGTAATTATGTTTCGTATTTCAACAAAATATGCATACTTCACCGTAGACAAATGGAGATAACCAATCTTTTCAAGTTTTCAGGGGAGATAATTAATATGTTTTGCAAGGGAAATAACCAAAAGGAACAACATTATCAGGAGGATGTTATTTGAAGAACTTCAGCCGCTATGTCTTAATATGTTCATTGGTTTTACAAAGTTCGACATCAAGCTTACCTTGTCAAATTAAACTAGTATGTTTTTGGTGGTACTGATGGATATTACGGTGGGAAGACTTTAAGTAAATCTATGTTAAAGGTTACATGGCCCAGAGCAAAATAGATGTAGACGGTTAGTGGTTTGAAACCTGCTGGGGTTGAAAGCAGGTGTATGAGCTGCAATCATTCGGCCCAACCTTGGACTGAACTGATTTTCCAGTTGATAAAAAATACTTTTAATTTTACAGCGTCGGAAATAGGACGATACTGCTAATATCAATTCAGTTGCTACTACTTCTGCTTCTTCGACTTCTGTTGCTGTCTCTGCTACTACTAATACGCCTATTATTACTGCTATTTCTACTGCTGACAACTACGCATATTGCTCTGCAGTAATTACTATTTCTACTGCTGTCAACTACGCCTATTGCTCTGCAGTAATTACTATTTCTCCTGCTGTCAACTACGCCTATTGCTCTGCAGTAATTACTATTTCTACTGCTGTCAACTACGCCTATTGCTCTGCAGTAATTACTATTTCTACTGCTGACAACTACGCCTATTGCTCTGCAGTAATTACTATTTCTACTGCTGACAACTACGCCTATTGCTCTGCAGTAATTACTATTTCTACTGCTGACAACTACGCCTATTGCTCTGCAGTAATTACTATTTCTACTGCTGTCAACTACGCCTATTGCTCTGCAGTAGTTACTATTTCTACTGTTGTCAACTACGCCTATTGCTCTGCAGTAATTACTATTTCTACTGCTGACAACTACGCCTATTGCTCTGCAGTAATTACTATTTCTACTGCTGACAACTACGCCTATTGCTCTGCAGTAATTACTATTTCTACTGCTGACAACTACGCCTATTGCTCTGCAGTAATTACTATTTCTACTGCTGACAACTACGCCTATTGCTCTGCAGTAATTACTTTTTCTACTGCTGTCAACTACGCCTATTGCTCTGTAGTAATAGCCATTACTACTGCTATTAAAAATACCTATTGCTCTGCAGTAATCACAATTACTACTGCTATATTTTCGTCTTCTTCATTCTCTGTCGGCCATTTCCATTTACACAACGCGCTATTATCGCGGTCGGGGATCGAACTTCCCATGCCCGAGGCTAACGCTCTTATTCTTCAGACACCGGAGACGGTATATTTCTAATGTAATTTTAGTGGAAATATGAAGCTATTCCCTTCTTGTTAGAACTATGAATACCACAATATTTGTGAACTTACCGAAAGCGGTATCGTCGTTGATTCCCGTCACGTCCCAAACACGGACACTTCCATCGTACGAACCCGTGAACAGACGTCCACTCACCACCTGCGCAGTGATGTAAGAAACATGTTTACATACGTATACTTTAGTAAAATTAATTCTACGTGCAAATATATCATCAAAGTAGCTCTAAGGAATTACTTCAAAAGCAACATATCTAAATCATTTTAATAATCATATTGTCCTTTTATTCGTTTTGTCTTGGTAGAAAAAATAAGTTCTAGTGAGAAATAAATATATGTTATCTTGTTAGTTAAATATTGAAACGCAAACAATACCAGATACATTAATGGAATGAATTTTAATTATGTTTAAGTGCGTCTTAAATCAACGATATTTACACAATTAAGAAAGATGTATGCAATATAAAATGATAGGTTAGATACTGGAAAATATATCACTTCGTGGCTGAAATCTTTTCCATTGCAATGAAAATAAAGAAATTAATTAAGTTCAGTAAATGATACGAGAATTAATTAAAAAACACACACAATCTTTATTTTTAGAGAATAACGTATTTGACAAAGGCATTCTACCATATGGTCCTCTAAAAAAACATTGTAACACGGCCTGAATATCTTACATTTGGTCATGTTACAAGACACATATTGAATTGATTTCACGAGTTGATCTTGATTAACTCGCCTACACCCATTCTAGCGCATGCGCGCACTCATGTATAGTGTGCGGGTTAATCAAGCTGAACTCGCGAAAGCCTTGCAATATATATTACTTAGTTTTGTCAATAACATTGTTTTGTTCCTTGAGGAGTTTAGTGTTTTTATTACACTGAACTTTTGATGCAAAATATAATGTTTTAATAAACTAATCGTCGCTGTGAAGAACTAGGCAACACACCTATTTAACAAAAGATACACATGTCAGACGTAAATGAAGTGTCCGGAATAAAGCTAATTGCTATAGCTGACTGAACTAGTGACCTCATTAACTATGCATGTGCTCTTATTCAATGTACGTTCAAAGTGAAAATGCAAGCATACATTAGTCCATGAATATAGACTCATTAACAGTGTCATTGAGGTTAATTTAAACATTAAATGGCAAGGGAACGCTGGAATAGGATGATGGAATTCATCTGCATATTTAATATTCTCATTGTTTTCATATGTTGTTCTTGTTTCTATAGATTTCATATCGATCTCGTCGATGCATCACAATGGATTACACACAAATGATGACGACTTGCCCTGTGAGTGAATGTCTACACTAACGTGCATCGTGCTCTTCACGTTATATCAAAGAAACAGTTTTCCTTCCCATTTTCTGAAGTTAAGTTTAAACAGAAAAGAAAAAATGTGTAATTGGGTTTAACTATATATATATATATTTTTTTTTTCAACTTACGTATTTACATTTAAATATAGAAGCAAATGCAATAGTGTTGCACAAAGCCTTCGATATGCAAATACCAAAATGGTACCAAAATTTAGGTCATTCATCGGCCCAATTAACATTATTGACTTCAGGCAAATTACAATAAAAGAGACAAGCAATATGTATACAGCTGAACCTGTATTAGCGGTCGGCTGTATTAAGCACTATAAGCATTTGCAGTCAATATTGAGACGTAAACCTATGTAAACCAACGAGCACTTCCCGAAAACCTTAAACCTATGTAAACCAACGAGCACTTCCCGAAAACCTTAAACCTATGTTAACCAACGAGCACTTCCCGAAAACCTTAAACCTATGTTAACCAACGAGCACTTCCCGAAAACCTTAAACCTATGTTATCCAACGAGCACTTCCCGAAAACCTTAAACCTATGTTAACCAACGAGCACTTCCCGAAAACCTTAAACCTATGTTAACCAACGAGCACTTCCCGAAAACCTTAAACCTATGTTAACCAACGAGCACTTCCCGAAAACCTTATCTACATGCTGGTGTATAATTCCACATCTTGTTCAATGGGAAATAAACATACATTTGAGAGATTTTCCCCAGTCACTGATTCGTCAATTAAAATCTGCGAATTATACTGGTTATTGCCGATCCTCTTGTGAAAGGGTCTATTACATGTTCCGGGTTCGAATTTCTATTTCTAAATGCAACTATGTATTAGTATAAGGACAGATTTGTGTTTACTTAGTACGCACCAAACTTTGGTAATAAAAAAAAGAAAAAAAAGAGAAGAGCAACAACAAATGTACAAGAAATATAAAACATGCAACATTGACACCTAAGTAGTGGTAGAATATCACGAGACACAATTGCTTGTGTAAGGAAAACAGTATTACCCGGTTATATTATGCACGATGGTAATTGAGAGTATCACTATGACTTAAATATTGATAGTGGTTAAGGCTGTAATGCTGCCTGTTATAAGGTTTTGTTTTATAGTACGAATAAGACTGTGGTAATGTTTGTTGTTTAGAAATTGATTATGGCTGAAATAAGACAGAATTATTGCTTAACTAAGCGATGGTAATGGGTGTCATTACACGGTGACTTATGCAGTGAGCTAAGACCACCGTGATATTGGCTGATTAAGAGCAGTGATTATGGCTAAGATAAGACAGTGATTTCGGATGATTAAGAGCAGTGGTTATGGCTGAGATAAGGCAGTGATTTCGACTGAGATGAGACAGTGGTTATGGCTGAGATAGGACAGTGCTTTCAACTGAGATGAGAGTCAGTGTTTATGACTGAGATAAGACAGTGATTACGACTGTGATAAAACTGTGACTATGGCTGTGATAAGTTTGTGACAATGGCAGTGATTATGGCTGAGATAAGACATTGATAATGACTATGATAAAATTATAACTATGGCAGTGGTTATGATTGTGGTAAGAAAATGATTTCGGCATGAGATAATACTGTAGTAATGGCTGATATTAAACATTGATTTTGGCTGTATGTGATTGTGGCTAAAACAAGATTATCCTGAAAATAAGACACTTTTTATGATTGAGATAATGGCAGAGATAAGACATTGATTATAACTGAAATTAGACTGTAATAATGGCAGAGATAAGACGCTGGTTATAGCTGGAATAAGTCCGTGATTATGGTTGAGATAAGGCACTGATTAGGGCTGAGATATAACGTGATTATGGCTGAGATAAAGCAGTGATTGTGGCTGAAATAAGACAATGATAATGGCTATGATAAGATACTGATAACGATGAAGAGAAGACCCTGATCATGACTGAGATAAGACTGTGGTAATTGCCGAGATAAGATACTGATTATGGCTGAGATAAGACAGTGATTATGGCTGAGATAAGAAAATAATTATGGCTGAGATAAACCGATGATTTTGGCTGTAATAAGATTGTGATTATAGCTGAGATAAAGCAGTGATTATGGCTAAAAAGACACGGATAATGACTGATATAAAATGGTGATACGGCTGTGATTTGAACTGTGATAAAGAATATTTACCACGACACATATATGTTACCTGTAGGGATGTGATAGCTACTTTATGCCCGACAAAAGTTCGCTTAAGGGCCCCTGATTTAGAATCAAAACAGCGGGCGAAGGTATCTCCTGATCCTGAATATACTAAAACGAACAAAAAACAAAGGGAAACGATGAAAAACAAGGCGTAAGACTAGCTGTTTCTAAGCGAAATAATAAAGTCTAATAATGGTGTCATCTGTCTTTGTCATGTAGAATCAGAAATATGGAGCGTCAAACTGGCCGGCGGATTTTTATTTTAACTACGAGTTAATATCTTCCGTCGGCATTATCTATTTACAACAAAGATGCTAGACAAAACTGTTTCTAATTACCAAAATATTGTTACAATAATGCATAGTCTCTCAGTTTCCGATTAGTAATTACGAATGTCAAAATATAAAATATCGACCAATTTAAAGGGTTATATAAAAAAAAAAAATGTTTGTTTTTTAATGTTTATACATCTGGTATAGCAGTCTATAGTAATGAAAAATGAAATTAATGAATTAATTAATTATATTTTTTAACTATTGTATAATTATCTATTTTCACCATAAAATGATGAAAACAAAGTAGGCATCAAAAATTGAAAGTTTAACTAATTTACTTATTTTTAGCTCTTTAATATCGAACCTGTTTTTTTTTATTTTCAGTCATTGCATGGGTAAAACAGAATTTGGTCGATTTTTTTTAAATGCATTCACTTAATTAGCTTGAAAAAAGAAACAGCGACAGTGAATTTATTGGTTAGGTAAACAAAGGCACTAAAATTCACTGTAAATGATATCTCGTCAGAACCAATTCTTCCATGCATTAAAATTCCTGGCAACTAATGTCAAGAATGTAAAGGTCATTGCATAAAAATCAAAGGAGTCAAGGTCGCTACAAAGAAAATCGGGACATGACTACGTTTGGTTCAATCTAAGTGCAGGACTAGTCTACAGGGTCTTTGTGTAGGGCATAGCTACGTCAGCGAGTTCACCGGAAACCAACAGTCATTGGATGCGCACGCATGTAACGGAAATACTCATTGATTCTCTTTTGAGCAGATATGAACAAGTAAGATACGATTTCTTTTCTGTGTTTTAAATATATGCTTTGATTACATATATGTCTGAATAGGCTGCTTGCAAGCCTGTGTTCAATTTTTACTGAAATAAATCGTTGATATATTTTTTTAAGTTTCTGATTGACCACAAATTTAGGATGACTTCTTAATAACAGTACCTATCGCGACCTGACCAGAAACAGGGTCTCTGTACTATTGTATATTAAGAAAACCTGCCGGAATCTATTGGGAAATGCACTGCATCTATATACATATCATCATCGGAAACCACGATCGCTCAATACTCTTTGTTACTTATCGACCGTGGGTTATTTGACTGACATAACATTGTACTCATGATTATTTATTAATAATTTCATTTCACCCGTGCTGGAGATAGCCCGGATCATTTGACCTATGAAATGGCACGTTTCATATATTCATTTAGATTTTGAAAGTCAGCTTTTGCTTTTGCATTTCAATAAATGAAGAGTATTCGAAATATTACTTCATTGGTCAGCAACCAGTCGATTCGTATTCATGAAAACGAAGTTTTGCCAGTTGAAAATCCCACGGTATATATGGTAGAGATAACGGAATATATACCGTGGGTTCCGACGATGTATATATATATATACACACACTTGAATATTCGTAACAAAAAAAAAAAAAAAAAAAAAAAAAGAAAAAAAGAAAGAAATGCATTTGACTATGGGTTTCGTCTGGAACTTTCGCTGTATTGACTAATGGGCATAAGATTGGTTCTCTGTTTGACCTGTAGCGCATTTATTGCCCCTTCGTGGCCTGTAAATTCCCTCGCGAGAGAACCCGATTTCCCTGCGTAAACTCGGGCTTTTGCATCCCCGCAGCCTGTATAAGCTACAACATATCGGCATGGTCAGTGTCATATTGTAAAATCATTTTTTTCTTGAACACTAAATTTCGTTGAATCTATATTTCAGGTTGTTTCGTGGGTACATGTTTCCGTGGATTCTTGTTCAAAACATGAGTGATCCATATAAAACAGACCAATTCACTCCGAAATGAGATTTTGATCTATGTAAATCAACGAGCACTCCCTCTAATACCCAATCTACATACTGGTGTAATTTTTTCGATGGGGAAAAAACCCCCAACTTTTCCCAAGTCACTGATTGGTCAATTCAAATCAGCGAATTATACCGATAATTGCCGAACCCCTGCTGAAATGGTCTATCCTGTGGGATTTACTTTATAGTGGATAAGAATTTCATTTCCACAAAAAAAAAAAAAAAAAAAAAAAAAAAAAAAAAAAAAAAGAACAATCAAATTCAAAATAGGCTAGGCCAGATTAGGAATGAAAAGCATTATCACACTCGACGTTTTTAAAGACCAAACTTGATATCAGCAAATTGATGATTGGCGTAAAGAAAATACTTACAAGAAATGTCAAATAGTAGAGTCTTTAAATAATTATGTCCAACATATTTAAATGTGTTAATCAAACCACACACCTGTTAACAATATCATCAAATTAAATTCTATACATTGATATAAACATTAAACTAAAATTCTAACGCTACCTTTTGTCTGTACTCAATATTTTGAAAACTTCAGTAAGATTTTTTTTTATTGCAAAAACTATCCTATAGTCAATTAAATACGCTCGCTCAAAGACCCCCCCCCCCCCCCCAAAAAAAAAGAAGAAGAAAACCACCGTAATCGGAAGTCGCAACAGTTGCCGTTTCCGCAATATGTTAATGAAACGAAATAGATATTTACCCAACGTTCAAATAAAGTAGTAATTCACTACAGGTTGACAGTTCACATGTGAAAATACGGGATTTTGGAATTTTGATATATTAAAAAAAGGAAGGTAGCGTAAGAATTTCAGTAATGTGTATACATGCACAACACATTTACTTAGGAGAAAAAAGACGTGTTTCTGGTAGCCTATGCATAAACACTTATTTTTGAAAACGCATTACAATGTGTAGCTAGAATCAATGATACATTTTTATCGTTTCATTAAATTTGTATTCAAATTTTCAGGAGCACATCGCAATTTGCTTTTTATTTCAGAGTAGATTTTGCTTTTTATTCTTAGAGCCTAAATAGAGCATAGCGAGCCATATGCTACCAGACACCCATTTTTAAATTTATATTTGCCTTAAAACATCATATAAATAATATATATACGATCTTAACAAGAATATGATATGTGGCAAAACAACTGTTTAAGAACAAAGAAAGGGGAAAACTGACAATAAGGTCTGCTGTTTACATCATTTGACCCATTAACTCATTCATTTGTCAAACTTGTCATTTGTAAATCTTACCACCGACACATTGCTTATATCGTCCATTGAAAGCCAGATTGGCTGATCAGCCAATTTATATATATGATAAGTCCTTCTGGCGTTCAACGGAGGAAATAGTCAATGCTTTTATTATAACTTAATAATATGGCTGCATTATGTATTCAAGGTCTATTGTTGATACATATGCCTTTGTAAACATCTCCAGAGTTTATTGCTGAAGACTCCGGTCAATACCTGGGCAATCATTTATCAATCAACTGTTGGCACAGACACAACACCTTTATAATCAGTCTATTGTTTCAATGCAGTAGCATTGCAAATCTGTAAACTTCTTATCGATGAGATATCAATCATGATTGATGAGCAGCGAAATTAGTTTTTGAGATACTGACAAGGCTGATTCCATCTTGCAAAATATCGAATCGTGCTTTACTGACTTTACGGAACGTGACTTTGGCCATTTGATGTATCAAGTACCCAGACAAATAAGCAATCTGCAAGATTTGTTGACCAATAACAGCCAGGATGATTATGACTGAAGGAATGTTATCCTATTGTCGCCTGAAAAATACCCCATTAAAAACAGCTTAAAGGTCAAGGCTGACCATGCCTAAAACTTTCTCATATGAATAATATTGGTAAGTATACCTGGCTTGAGTTCCACTAACCACGCTTAGCGTTGAATAAAACTTAAATAATTAGTAAGGAATTTCATCGTTTGAGTATCTCTAATAAAAATACCACAAATTTCATTGCTTAAGATAATATTCCCCGGTACATCACTTTGTAGAATATCGTAAACTGCTAAGAATGAGTCAGAACTGAGTGCATGTCTGTTTTAGGAAACCAGCTACAGATTCATAATTTATTTTCTTTTTTCCGCATAAGTTTTATTGTTGTTTGCAATTTAACACGGGACAGTGCGTCTGATGTTTAATTAAATCAAGCCATTTCTCACCTAGACCGTCCTTCATCTTGATCACACTGACAGTGTGCTTGTGGCCCTTGTATATACGAGTGCAGTCCCCGAATTCCGTCACCCAAGCTCTTCCGGTGTGATCCGAACTTCCGGAATATAAGATCTTGTTGACAACCTGTAAGAGAAAAACATGAATGTGACTTTTTTGCGCATTTTTTGGCAGACTAAAAGGGGAGGGGGCGAACTCGGCGCGCCCCCCTCTAAAATTCCCCGACCATACATCAATGTAGACACATAAACAAAACAACAACATCAACAATAATAATAATAAAATAATAATAAATAGATAAAAACTCACAAAAATGCACCATTTTACACCTTTAAATAATAATAATAATAAAAAAATCGAATCGCGACAAGCCGCTTGAATTGTCATTTTTGATATAGCGCCTCCCACTTCCTAACCTGGATTTCTGGAACCTGCCCTGAAACGTCCCACCGATTTATTTTAGACTTTTGGAATTCTGTCCACTTGAGACAGATATACAATTCAGTGCTGCCACAATATCACGTCATATACTACCACAAACAAGTCACATTATCCTAACACCTGGTCAACCAGATTTGGAATTACCTTGCATATATATTATTTCGGCTGATGATAATATACAACATGGTTGGGGGCCGCCGTGGCCGAGCGGTTACAGTCGTGGACTACAAATCTCTCAGCCCCTCACCGCTGTGGGTTCGAATCCCGGCAGGGACTTCGGATTTTTCATTTGAGGAAGCCTTCCAGCTGGCTTGCGGTAGGTCGATGGTTCTACCCGGGTACCTCTGTGTACTCGGGGTCTTCCTCCACCTGTTATTAGCTGGACGTCGCTATATGATTGAAATACTATCGCAGCGACGGTAAACCCCAATACAACAACAACATGGTTGACAAAATTTTCACAGATAAAATAAAATAGTCTATAAAAATTTTACTACGCTCCAACGATAACACAAAAAGACAACTTTTCCAATTTTCAACGACTGTTATATGTCTTGCTCTGGGATAATGCACTTGTTAATTGGTTGAAACCAGTGCAGGCTTAAAGCCCCAGTGCGTTTTAGCTTTGAAAAATATATTTTTCAAAATTTCTAATTAGCAAAGCCTCAAATGATGTTTGATTAACCTCTTAATGTTAACTTGAGCCCACATAATGAAATATTCACCCGGAAGCCTTAGTTGTTCAGACAGGGCAAACTAGTGAGAAAAATGGGCGGAGCTTGTTCTGAAACACGCTGTTCAGTAAAACCACGGATGTTTCGGTGTACATGGGGTGTTTCAGAAGTTAATGGACTTTTGCTATAGACTTGATAAATCTTGAAACACGGAAATAGGGATGTAGGAAGAAAATCTACGAACTTCTGAAAAAAAAAAACAACCTTGTATGTTAATTTTATGCTGTCATTGTTTTGAGCTAAATATAGAACGAGACAGCCACAATTTGTATTTTTCTAATAGAATCTTTCCTGTAAATTAGGCATTTCTCAAGGTCTTTCAGTGATGAAATTAAAACTGAATTATATATGCTGTAAGTGAGTTCAGATTTAGGTCAAACATTTATAAGATACTGGGACTTTAAGCTGATTTGGAATACTACAGTGTTAGTAAGAACGAGTAATGTCAACAATTTCTGATACGATTTTCACTACAATATATGAAAAGAAATGAAATTCCGAAAAAAAAGAAGAAAAAAGACTTTAAGGAAGTTTTATCCCTTCCCTTTTTCGCCATTACCATTCTTGCAATATGATGTATAAATAACCATAGGCCCGTGAAACCATGTTTTCTCGTCTCTCCGAGTCTCGCGATATTCCAAAGCCTTTAATCCCCTTACCCTTTGATCGCGAAGAATCGGAACTTTGATGTATTTTATTTTAACAATTATGTCACTGAAAACCTGGCTCATTTTATTTTAACGATTATGTCACTGAAAACCTGGCTCATTTTATTTTTATTTCATTAAACTGTGACCGTGGTCCATCAAGAGGTTATGGGAATTTTATTGTAAAAAACAACAACAACCCTATGACTCCAAGTCAATTGCATATGCACTGTGGTCTTTTTCAGCAATTGATGGACCGTGACTGAAATTTAATGGTGGATAGATTTCCTTAAACACGTGAAAATCGGTGAAGTGAGATAGGAAGTATCCGCATTATTATGGTCCTGAAAAATTAGTCAATTCCCACTTAGAAATTATAGAAGTAATTTATCACTTTAGATCTATTTTTCATAAATTTTCGTCTTTGAAATTCCCCCAATGGAGGAATGGAAATGCGATCATTCATAAATAAACTACGAGCGTATAACCGTTTTTTCTCTCTATAATTTTTTTTTTACTTTTTTTTTTTTTTTTTTTTTTATTTGTTTCTGAGTATAATATCAGTTTAAACAAACACGAATATTAAAAATTGTCGCAGAATTATTATTCATTAATATTCATATTGTAAAATCATATTAAATTCTGCTTGATTAACTCACAAAAATAAATTTCATAATATATAACTTAGACGTTTTGTAATAACAGACATATTAAAGTTACATTTACGATAGAATATATGACTGCATTTTAACACTTATTGAATAACTATAATCTACATTTAAACTGACATAGCCATAAGGTAATCCACCCATCATTAAATTGAGATCATGGTCCATCGAGTTATCACCGTAATTTTATAGTAAATGCAAGCCTTTGTAGACTTAGAACAAGAACCTATAACTCCAAGTCAGTGGATGCTTGCATCTGCACTGAAGCATTTGAAGGACCATGGTTATAATCTAATGTTATCTATGTTACCTTAAGTCGATCTGAATGTGACGCATCTGTAATTTGACATTGTCAAATACTTTAACTATGTAAACACAATAAACGCCACATTCTATTTGGGTTTTAATTGAGACGTAAAACACAACGGTTTAATTAATACATAAATAAATAAATTGAGAGAGATATTTGATACATGGTGTCTTGATGTCTCATGTTTTCGTGCCTCCAACTGTCTAGTTTAGCTCTACTCCACTTTATTGCAAACAGTAACCTTATAATCTCTCCTTTAAATTATGCCAATTCCACATGTCATGATATTTTATTAAACGGGTTAGTTTCGGTTCACTGAGATTCATTAACCATATGAATAATAAATGTCCCGCGGAGGTCAATGTTTTCCACCCTATGGATTTGCGATCTATCTCAAATGGTTTACTAAAGCAACAGCACTAAAAAGTCATTTTAAGTACTGACAAAAATATATACATAATTAATCGTATAGCCAAGTCGTTTGTTGAGATTACTGAAAAGACGAATTTAAGACGTTTTGAAAACACACACACGCGCACACACAGAGCTTGGTAATATCTTTCCTACCCTGCCTCATACCTCACTAGGAAGGTTTGTACCTCAAATTGTATATACAGAGTGTTGTCATACCGAGGTATACTTGTTGTACCAAGGTGTAAAATTCAACTTTAAACCAACCTTTATTTCAATCATTATTTCAATCCCTAAACCTTATAAAAACTGTCTATCTCTGACCTTCCTTCCTAAAACAATAAGAAAAAAAATGAATACATTAAAAATAATTTTAAAATAAAAAAGCGGACCAAGGAAAACAATCAGTTTAAATATTCATAATGTCAAATAACCAATTCATATACGTGCCGCTTGAACGAAAATACCATGTCACCGTGAATAATAACTTATTCGCCCTACCCACGGATCAATATGTATAGCAGTTGTCATAAGAGATGACAAAACATCGTTTCGCGTAAATAATTCAAGATGTTTCCAGAGGTGTTGACTTTAACGATTGTCCTGGATTGTTTCGATCCTCTACGGTTTTTGTGGTAACAGTGTCAGGTCATTTACATTTTGCATGCATTAATTGATTTCTAATACGAGTTAATAGGCAAAAACGAAATCATCATGAGAAACGTTAATATATGTGTTAATAATGGATAAGCATGAGAAGCGTCAATTAAATGATCAAACATGAAAAACAACAACAAACACACAAAAAACAACAACACGAAAACAACAACACCAAACACCATCCCCACCGACAACGTAAACAAAATCAACTAAAAATAATAATTCGATAATTCGTTTATGTCGCAACTCCTTTCACAACAACTGAATTAATAAACCATCAAATTCGGTTTTTACCAGTATTTCACAATAACAGCATGGCGGCTGTTCGAAAGTATTCAATATACTAACTTTAAGATTCATGTTTATTTCCTAGACAAAAGCAAAGTTTGCCGAAATATTTGTAAAGAGTGACTTGTTTATTGAATTATTTCTCGCTGAAAATTCTATCTTTTAATGTTTGTTATTTATTATTACCATCATTACTATTTAAATTGTGTCACTGCACTAATAAGCAATAGACACTTTTGGAAATTCCCACCCTCTGGATCCGCGCATGGTTCATGATAGGAATGTCCAATTAAACATTCTGAAAAATGTCATGAAATATTAACTAGTTAGCCAGTTTCACTGTCCCTTGATGTCTCTAATGACAAAGAGACTATGAATTTGGGTTAACTACGAACATAAATTCAACCGTGTTTATAATAAAATCCCAAGAGGCCCGGTAACTCTAGCTGCCTTTTTTGGTTCGTATAAAGTTATTAATCAAGCTTGATTAGAATATCAACAAGTGACTCATTGCCAAATGAATCCTTTTTGACTACAAAAAAAGGTAAACAATAACTTTATATAATATCCTAATTTTGAATTTGTTCTTAATTGGCACCTTTATCTGAAATGAATTCGACATAAGCGGCCTCTCGTAAATAAAAATGGTACTTAAGTATGGTTTTCATACTCAGACTCGCAGATTGCCCATTAGTTTAAATAGAGATTTGTGTATGATACTCAAACCTGAGCCTGAAATTCCAAGAACACGTGGCCTGGTAACCGAATGAATACTCAAACAAACATTGGCCACAGTTACTGTCTCCCGAATCCCTGAACAAGTGGGCTTTGTTTGAGCCTGAAAATCATACTTAGGTACCATTTTATATTGGGCCAGTCCTTAGCAAAAGTTTTTTTTTTTTGTCGAAAAATGTATTTTTCTAAATTTTGAAGTTACTTGAAACTAAATCAACAAAACTTTATTTTTGTCGCGGGGGACGAACAAAAACAACAACATGATGCCCATGTACTTTTCAAGCTCTCGTATCATTATGCAATCATGATGGAAATTATTTAGAATAGGCACAGAACAAAGAATGTTCCCGGGGCAGAATCCCTGCCAAGGACACATCTAATTTCCCTGAGCAAGAAATAAACACCGCATTGTATCACTTCACCCAGTTTTAAATGGGTACCTGAGAGGGCGGTATAATTCCGTGCCGCCATACGCCATGATATGGGCTGCCATAAGCGGGGTGAAAAACTCCCTAGGAAGATCGCGAGATACAACCAGTAGCCTGATGACCAGGGGATAAAGCTGTAAAGTCGGTAAACGTGTCCCACGGCATGAAACTTAGACTGTAAAATGCATTTACTTTACTTTGTCCCAAAGAAAATATATAAAAGATGTTTTTTATGCAAAAAGTAGCCCACGAAGCAGCATTTTCATTTCAAATTTCATTAAAAAACAAATTTCAAGAATTCAGCCTAAATTTAATAGCTAGTTTTATCGTAGAAACAGATGAATCAAAGCGCTCAATGCACCGAGAGACGGCAGCCAGATTAACATGAAAAAAAAGCAGTGATTCTTAATTATTGATACAATAGAGGCAAAAGCCACATAACGCAAAAACTCCACACACTCTCCTGCAACTAAAGTCGGTAGTAAGACAATCGAATTTGTTACAAAACAATCCGGAATTATGGTCATGAACCTGACTGTATGAATTTCAGAAGTAGGTCATTCCCTAGGACCCAATTTATATACACTATCTACTGTTACTTAAGCTTAGACCTTGACAAGGTACTTGCTGTTTTAGATACTTGAATGTTTGCTTCTATTTCAAAGTTAAGAAATGCTCTTGGAGAAACCTATCTCGCTTTCATGCAAAATTACGCGTGAACTACTTTAGGTTAATTACAGACTTTCGAAGCGCTACTTTTTTTAGAAGTAGATCTTCAACTATGGGTTGCTGTTCTTATTTATAAGTTTCACAGATATATTGTTCACGCTTAAAATGGATGTTTACAGAGCAAAATAGCACGTTTACAAACAACAACATGAATAGCGGTTACGATTATGAATAAAAGGTCTGTAACATATTCCATTCGTATTCACTCGCCAAAATGACAAGCTCAAGGCGCGAGGTAAAATAAAATCTTTAAATCAATCAATCCATTCGTATCGTGAGTAAAGAATCGCATTGCGTGGATCTGCACTAAGCGCGGAGAGGTACAGTTAAACTTGTCATGGAAAATATGCAAATTAGCAAGGTCAGCGATGCCTGGTAAGCGTTTGCAGCTACTAAAGACGGCAAGCTGCCGTCTAAAAACGGCGAAGCTATGCCAACGAAAGACATTGTAACAAATAAATTGTGTAAAGACTCTGACAAGACACGGTAACGTAATAGACTGAATGAAAATAATGTGGAGTAAATAAGTTATATAATGACATTGCGAGGGACTCTATAAAGACATGATTTTGTGTAAAAATATGGCAATAAAAAAGGAAATAGGGTTTATTTAAAGACCTGGTACTGTGGAAAGACTTGCTAACGTTTTGTGTTGCATTAAGACATGATAGTGTGTAAAGACATGATAACAAAAGAAGTTGTATCAACCCAATCGCAACAACTCGGTTGGTATTCGACAGATTTGGAAGAATTCCACATCACCGGAAAATGCCGGAATTTTGAAAGGGTTACTTTGGTGTTATTGTTCGCAGAATCATTGACTAATGTAGTTTAAACATGATTATGTTTACACACGGCATTGAATAAGGGATACCGTCCGTTAAATCAATTGTGTAACTGAGTTTCGCCCCATGAAACACAACTCTGAATATTGAATGATTAGAAGGCGCGGAGGTGCAATCAAGCATTCATGTCACACAGTCCGCTTACGGATGTTCAAGACGCTCCTTCTTTAAGGCTTTTTACAGGAAAAAACATAACATAGAATTAATAAACTAATATGTTTACATATACATTGTACCTCAAATGCGGGGCCGCTGTGGCCGAGCGGTTACAGTCGTGGACTACAAATCTCTCAGCCTCTCACCGCTGTGGGTTCGAATCCCGGCAGGGACTTCGGATTTTTCATGTGAGGAAGCCTTCCAGCTGGCTTGCGGTAGGTCGGTGGTTCTACCCGGGTACCTCTGTGTACTCGGGGTCTTCCTCCACCTGTAATTAGCTGGACGTCGCTATATGATTGAAATACTATCGCAGCGACGGTAAACCCCAATACAACAAAACAACAACAACAACAACAACCTCAAATGCAACCTGAAGGAAATATAAATACAACCTAATTATCTTTCACATGCATCACGCATGCGTTGATTTTGAATACATGAATACCGGTACTTATCGTGGATTTTTGTTATTGAAATGGGTATATAGACATTATGTTTATTGCAAATAAAATTGTTTTGGTAATCAGTTATTCCGCCTCTTGACGCAAGTAGTAATTAATTTTATTTTTTTCATTTTTTTTTACGTCACGGCACAGGATATACATGTACTAAATATACTAGTACAATCTTTTAATCTCCGAAGACCTCTTCCTATTGACTTCTTTGTTCCCTTGTTCGTTCTTTTAAGTATCTGTTACAAATCCAGTTTTGTAAATTTTCTTTATACAAAAAACTAGATCATGTAACCTTGTTTACGTTCACAAATAAAATTATTTGAATCTTGAATCTAGGTTATATATCACAACACAACGAGTTTTGGTTGGATGCTTGCTAGCTTACGTCCCACCTTTAACGTTGGAGTCTTTTTCCAGAACTGCTTATACATGAGGCAGACACTTGCTGCCTCGTTGAGACATTTAAAAGACATAGACAAGTAACCTGATACCACGCCCAATGCAAAGACCTACACTACAGAGATATGAAACGGTCCGAAATAAGTAGTGACGAAAAAACAACAACAGGTGAACGAGATCTTGCTGAGACTCTAAACGTATTGCAGACGATTGAAGACGCTTAACAGACATACGATTACAGTATCACCCATAAAAAAGATCTGTGATCTAATGAGAGACATCATACGTATTTGATTTAAACGACGATAAATTGATAAGTTCAGTATATTTGTATTTGATATGAGTAATTCTACAGATCTCACGTCATCGCGGTCACGTGATCGTACACCTAACTTTATGAGAGCTTCTCTTGACTTCCTCTTTACCTTTATCAGTGTTGTGGATTTTTATTTTTAATTATAAGGTCTTTGCATTTTATATAATCTATCTTCTAAGTCCTTTTCTGGTCTCAGACTGAGATTTGGTCACAGAATTTAGAGAATATATAATAAATGACTAAATTACCTTAATATTATCTAGTAATTATTTCCTCTATATATTAAATATATATTAAAACATAATTGTGTACAGTAAACTTTAAAAAAAAATGAGCTTACAAAAGGCAATGACGTATTTTTCTTTACAAATCGTCACTTTGAAACTTCGCATTTCTAAAGTCTGAGTCTAAATTACAGTCCCCCCCCCCCCCCAAAAAAAAAAAATAATGAATTAATAATAATAGCAATAATAAATCCAAGCCGGGAACCATCAAGGGCGGATTACTATAAGTTGCTAATGTCTTACATATAAAATGTTGGTTGTAGTTAACTTTTCAATACTTACTTGCATGCATATAACCGACCCTTGATGACCCGAAAAAAGTTTCAATTGCTCTCCCTTAAGGAGGTTCCACGAGCGAATGCTGTTGTCCGTACTTCCGGTGAAGAGTATCCTCCCCATAGAGTCAGTGGACATGCAGGTTACGGCCCCTGTATGACCCTTAAACACCTTAAGGCACTGACCCGTTTCAAAATTCCACGATCTCGCTGTAAAGTCAGCTGAACCTGTGAGAAGTAAGTCCTTGGAACCATCAACATTTTCAATGTCCTCATTCTGTGCGTCGTCATCTCCGGGAATGAATATTAGGGGATAAACCCCACGTTTGTGGCCCCTGAAAACCCTGATGCATTCTCCATTGTCAAAGTCCCAACAGCGAGCCGTACGGTCGTACGAACTTGTGAAAATGTAGTCCCCTGTGCAGATCATTCGGTATATCACAGATGTGTGACCGCGCAGAATTAGCACACACTCGCACGTGCTCACGTCCCACTTCCGGACTGTTTTGTCAGCACTTCCGGTTATGCAGAAACAGTCCTCTATCAGAATGCAGTTGATGTATTCCTCATGGCCTCGCAGTATACCTATACATTCGCACGTTGAGGTACGAGTGCTCCACAATCGAGCGGTTTTGTCCTCACTTCCGGTCGCCAGGACGCTGCCATCCTCGCTGAGAGCCATGCAGTTGACGCCGGCTTCATGACCTTCAAGCGTCTGCAAATGGTACGTAGGGGCAGCCTTTTTTGATCCACAACATCCCATTTTTGTTGTGACCTTGACCTTTGGTCCACTGTCAACTCATAAAATCTGCTGACTCGTCTGGGTTAGAAAGTCTGAAAATAAAATTCAAAAATATCTTTCCTTATTTTCAAGAGAATATTGATGTCTCTGATGATATGAATTTCTCTGGATTTAAAGAATAACAGAAATTAAAAAATTAAAGATAAAAGCATATAGTTATAATTAAACTAATAGACAAAACTGAACGTGCAATAATTAATTTCACGACTCGGGGGTTAAATAAATAATAATAAGAAATGCTGGTGGGACTTCACACATTATCACGGCTCAATCAAACTCTTAAATGTATTCAGTGTCGACTATGTCTGTACTTGTTTGATTATCTACCAGGGTGTTTTATAAAATTGCGACAATATAATTCAACGCCCCATCGCGGCATTTCAAAGTCAACAAAATGACTTCTTATTTGCGCAAAACCCGCTAGGATTCTCTAAAAATTTATCCGTAGGATGCCAGTCAATGGGACAACTTGTAGTATTATAACATATATATTATGGCGTGATACCACGGTTGTAGTAATATGGATAGCTGAAACATCGTCCGCGAGATTTTAATCTCAGCACAAATAACGATCAAGCAAAAAGTGAAATAGAGTCGTAAAATACTTTAAATCAGCTTAGATTAAACTGAAGCAAAAACTAGAAGAAACAATCTATTAATTTGCCCTAGGACATACACAATCTTTTCTAATCGTGATTGGCTTACACAGCCTATCTCTGCGAGGCTAATTTGTCTTTCGTTGTGATGTTTTTTTTTGGGGGGGGTTAAACCACACCGACATCATTTCAGTCATTTGAGGACCTTTGTCAACGTGAGACAGATACAGTGTTGTCATACTGCGATAACACGCCGTAGACAAGTTGCATGTCATATGAGGGCACAGGGCAAACCAATCCTGGAACTACCGTTATATGCTGAGGCCAAAGAATGGAATATAGACTATGATAGGTACAGCCACTATTCAGCAACGTACAAAAACGTCATATGCGTAGGTTTACGATTTGTTGTTAGTCGTGAAACTGGAGTTCGAGGTTGAAATGGATATACACAAATGCAAGATTCTGATCTGTCAATATATCTGAGTTAAAGGTAAAAATACATATGCAGACTTTTTTTTCTTCAAAATACGGTTATGGTAGAATATTTTGGTGATATATAATTATATATATATATGGCTCGTAAAAGGATATGACATGAATTTTAATGTTGTTATTAGATATTTTAGTTCAATGTAAAGTACATAAATTAAGACTATGGTAAGCCATTGAAATTCACGGTAAAATAAGCGAAAAAGACGTAACTCGCTCTCATTCAATACCAAATATCCTTGCGACTATGAAAGTATTCAGCTCAGAGAAAAAGGAGAAGAGACAAAACAAGTCCTAACGAATGGTTTCGAATGCCTTGTAAGCTCAACACATGTACTGCGATGATTAAGAAAAGCGAGTATGTTGCGAAACAGTTAAGAATATGCATTCCTTGCTAACTTTAGTAGCACTTTGCTAATATTCGCAACAATAAACAAGTAGCAAGTGGTCCAGAACATATACGAATGCCCATATCCCGGTCATTATGATTAACTCACAAAGGGAATCAATCACAAGGATTAAAACATGTTTTATTAAAGTCATACTTTTTGTTTGAAGTAACAAGACACCAAAGGTTGGAAATTTTTTTTTGAATAGAAGTGGGATTTTAAAAGCTATAAACATTGTTTGTTTTTCTGAGCACGTGGTAGTTAAAAGTGACTTAAATAAACACGAGTCATGAACTTGAAAAAAAAATCCATACATTTGTAAGCTTTTATTGTGTTAACATGACGTGAGTTATGTCTTATCTTATTCTAAATTGAATCTAAATTGATTTTTTTTTAAAAAGGGTTAATTTGATCTTTATTTTCTCTACACTGGTTACATTTTTATCATAATGAAAAAGAAGTTTTAAAATAAATCAAACTGAAAATATTTTTTTGCAATAGAAAAATATGGCTCCTCGTGATTTTTTCGTATTTGTTTTGAAAGTTCAATAATCTTATGTGTTCCTAATGCTACGTTTAAACTATGTTCCCGGCGGCCACGGCTATCCCGTTTCAACAAAACGTAACGCGCCGTGGGACTTTGGTCATGTTTATCTCTGTATACAAGTTGTGTTTAGTCCTGCCAAGTTTTCTATCGCGGTATATCCGTGACGAGCCGTGGAGGGGAAACGATGGCAACAAGGCGCACCACGTTGCGGCCCGCGGTCTACCACGGACGCCAGTACGTTCCCACCCGGTCCGCCACGTTTTGATGGGTTCCCTCACGTTTCTCAGTATCTGATCAAGGCCTGACACGTACCTTACGTTCTGTCAAGGCTTTCTACGAATGTAACGTGGACGTCGGGCAACTTTGGGACACGTTCGTAATCACGGTATAAATCAAAGATAACATATTTTAATGCACTAAAGTGGCATTTATTCAAATTTTCAAACGATGCCTTAAACCCTATATCATAAAGACGTTTACGTTAACATAGTCGTATCAAAACATGATGAACACAAAATTTGTTTTAATAAGCACATTGTCCCTTTCTCTCTTTCTTGCATTAATATTTATTAGATATATATGTTTTTTTTTTTTAATAAAAAGCAAACCAACGCACAATAATAGATGGCAATGTATAAAAATAATCTATTACAAATTTAGCCCAATATTTTTTAAATAGAACCCTAAAAAGTGAATGCAATATTTCATTACTGTAATGTTTGTTTGTTGGGTTAAACGTCCCAACGACAGTATTTCAGTCATTTGGAGACGTCTACTTTAGACAGATATAGTGCTGCCACACTGCAGTATCAGGCCGTAGACATGTGGCATGATACCACAACCAGTCACAATATCCTGACACTGGGCCAACCAGTCCTGCAAGGGAACTACAACCATTACTGTAATGTACCAAGGAAAACAAAAATATCAATTGTGTATTGTGTATTGGGGTTTACCGTCGCTGCGATAGTATTTCAATCATGCAGCTATCAATAAAAATGACTTTTTGACAATTTCCAATATTCTACGTTTGGGTTTTAGACTAAAAAAATAATGTTAAAAATTCCACTAGGTCAGCTCGCCACTTCCCCGCATAATACCATTTTGATAACATATATTCTTTTGAATGAATTTCATCATCATTTATCATATATTAGCGATATAAAACATTGTTTAACCTTTAATACCTACAATTTGTATTAATTATTGTTAAGAGGACCATATGGAAGAATGACATTGCCAAATATGTTATCCTCTAGAAATAAAGATATTATTATTTTTATTATTTAAATGCTTGAAAAGACTTCAGCAAATGAAGCATCCATTGACTTGGAGTTATATTCGCTTTTGCTCAATGTCTAAAAAAGCTCACATTTACTAAACAACTCCAACGATCGTTTGATCAGGGCTAGGAATCAGACCAGCGTCTTGCCCTTCATTTTGTAAAAAAAAGCCGCCACTTTGGAAAGCAAAAGTTATATTTTGTCCATTACTGATTTTTGAACTTTGAAACTGTCTGATAACAAGATACACATATGAACACGCTTCAATTTTTCTGCTTTTTTAGTATATGTAACTTTCAAATCCATTTTGCAAAAAACAAAAGTTATAGCGAACTGGAAATTCGAAGTTTGCGAAAAGTTGACAGATAAGACACAGTTGAAATTGCTTTCGCCAGTGTTTTAAACCTCAAAATGTATTAATACTCGTGTTTTTGCTAAATATGAGGTACAAAGTACAAGTTCACGTCATTAATCAAAGGGCCATTTGAAGCAGAAAAGTGTTTGTCAAAAAACAATGATTTTTACGAAATTTAACACAATTGAAAATTGAGCATGGTAATTTGCGGTTGTCTTTTTACTGCAGACTTTCTAATGGGTATCGCTTCGCTTTCGTACGATGTCTTGTGTTTGATAATGATTAGTGTGCACGCCGATAATTATTTAGTTTATTTTGCATTGTAATAATCACATAGATTAACGTTGTTTAATTTTTTTTTTTTTTTTTTTTTTTTTTTTTGTATTTTGGAAATGAACATATTTGGGATTGCGTGGTCATACCACGTGGTATGTGATGTCCTTTTAAGCTGTCGCAAGCAACATCTCGCCTTCGATTCGAAGGAGGAGAAAACAGCGTAAGTTTTTAGTTTTTTTCATTCCCTCCGCAATTTTAATATGACATAGGGCATAAGAAGTAGGGAGAATTGTGTATACGCATAGGCCTTAATGATTCTTTTGTAAGAAGTATTGCCTAACTTTCAGGAAAACAATACATTAGTGATGCGATTTTTGCGATCACAAAATTTCACGAACTCTGAAGAGTCAGCCCATGTGTAGGGCAAACTTTAAATTGCTGAAGAAATACAACACTTCCAGTAGTTGCAGTTTACTCCTCTAATTCGAGGCAAATGATCCTGCTTGCGACAGCTTAAAATGACGTCACACACCACTTTATATGGCTATTTTTCAGATAGAAAATACAACATTTTTGTCTGAACATTGTCATTTTTAATAATAACTAATAAGAAATAAGAGTTTGAATTTAAATTTCAATTAATGACAAGCAGATAATCAAATAATATTAACTTATGACGTGTAAAGGTTGTGCTTGGTCATCGAATCAGGTTTTGTATAGATTTATCTAAAGATCTGTAAACTAACTACACATTTGTGGCGTTTTATTGAAGGAAATAAACAATATTTTCTACATGTATGACTGACAACGTTTGTGTAGTTTGAAATAGATGAAAGTATCACATAAAGGTATACGGTACTGAAAAGTTTTGCCGAAATTTTAACTTAAACGACACAATATCACGTGTATAATACTACATTTTTAACGTGGCATAATACAACAGTTAATGGACGTTTCGCACTAATGGCGAAATAATATTTGTTCATATTATAAGTAGACGCCAGGTAAACAAAATAAATATATGGCCACTATATTGCCCTTCTGAATATTAGGAATCGCATACAGAGATAAAAAGAAAAAAAAGTACAACTTCACAAAATTAAGGACTCTAATCAAATGGAAGGGTGTAATTTATTATAACTAACATGACTCAGTAGAGCTAGGATAGCTACAGATGCACGATATACGTATATGTAAACTTCATGATACTTGTAAATAACATTTATAATAAAGAATATTGAAATAAACTGCGTGCACCCTAATTATCATCAGAGACAAGAAATGATCGAAAAGGTTGGTAAAATATGCACACATTGTCGAATCGAAACCCGTTGAAAAGGTTGTCAATAAAAGCGAAACTGCGTCTTACCATATTTAACTTTCAAATGCATCTTACCATTTTGTAAAAGTCATTGTTTTATTGACAAGTACTTTTCTGCTTCAAATAGCATTTTGATTCATGCCGTGAAAATTAATTTTGTACCAAGCAATGAGTATGAATACATTTGAGGGTAAAACTAAGGATAAAACAATTTCTACTGTGACTTTTCTGTCAAATTTTCTCAAATTTTTGTCCACCTCGAATTCCCATTTCGCTAAAACTTTTTTTTTTTCAAAATATTTTTGCGTACAGCAAATGAATATTAAAGAGCGTAATATTAAAAAAGCGTATATATATTTTGTTATCAGGCATTTTCAAGAAAAACAGTAATGGACAAAAATATACCTTTTGCTTTCCACTCAGCAATGCTTAAGCGTATATTTGTTTGCAAGTAAACCTACATGTAATTAACAAAATTACTGGATGAATACAAAAAGCTACTTACCACAGCTGCTCCTGAGCGCTGTCACATAAGAACACTCGCATGACTTGAAACCAAAGAACAATATATGTGCAATACTTCAACTCAATACCAAGAGTATTTTAGCTTTCTCAAAGTTATTCCGCTTTTTCAAGCCGAGTTCTTAAGGATATTAGAAATCATACAACGACTTACAAACAAATATAACACATTGACTCCCCGTTTATGGATACTAAAAATAAACGATTTAAAATCACCGATTATGCCTCGTTCCTAGAGAATTTCAAACTGTTCCAATGAATTATTGACAAGCTATGGTCCATGTGTTCCTCAATCAATAACACATATTTGATGACGTCAGATGGGCGTCTTGCTGCAGATATTTCTTCCCAGGTAAAATTTCCATTCCCATTTCCATCAGTAAATTTAAGTGTGTTTTTTTTTTGTATTTTTCCCAAAATTTCGTTGGATATAATTTCCCTAAAGACGCTTTCTGTGGGATTTTTACCATTTAGGACAGGTAAATTTGAATGAAAGCGTCTGGCAGAAAGTCAATAACTGGGTCACGTGATTTCTCCGCCCCAGGATGCAGTCGTTAAGCAACCGATAAACATATCGGACTTTCCGCACGGTTATATTGCAAAGGTATTGTAACCGGCTGTAATATTGTCTTTCAATCTTTGTTGGAAAATATCGACATTTCAAGAGGCAGTCCATATTGATTTGGTGGCATGATGACGTCACGCAGGTAAGACTTCAATTGAAGAGTAGGAAGAATGCGTAGTCTTCACCTACCGTGCTTAAGTGTTGCAGTATTAATGTGCACGGCTTTAATTATGCTTCATAATACTGCAGGACTTATCCTTTCGGTGAGTTAATTACAGACTTCAAATTGGTCACCAATACAGAAACTGGGGTAGGTCTTAATAATATATAAATCATCATTTATTTACCTGGACACACGTGATGATGACGTTTGTTTCGGTGACGCTTCTTCAAAAAGATGTTTTTGTCGTTTTCTTCCTCGAATTTTAAAAAAATATATATACAAAAACCTTAGGCCTACCTTTCATTCATGTGCGTCCATATCTTTCTAAAACCAAGAGAGGCGCTATTTGAACAAGTCCTTTGAAGGAAAAATCGTATATTCTCGCTGCGACCGCGAAAAGTGACATCATTTTTATTATTTATATTTTTTTAAAGAAAAAGGCCGATTGAGACTATTATATGGAGGATAATTATTTGTTTTGGTGTAATACCGATTAATAATTTCATTGAGTGAACATAAAAAGAGATATTTTCACGAGTGCCGAAGCCACGAGTGAAAATGCATCTTTTTATGTTCACGAATGAAATTATATATCGATCTTACACCAAAACAAACAGTTTTTCTTTTTATTTAATGCTTTAAAGGCCAGAAATTAGCTGTGTTATTCACAAAAGACGTCAAAATTGGCGGAATTACCTAGCGTGGGTGACTTTTTTTTTCAATTGGAACTGCTCGGGTAATTCCGTCATTCTTCATCATTCTAGAGTGAAAAATATGAATATGGTAATATTCATTTTTCAACATAAATACCTTTTAATTTAGTCCCTATAATCCACCGATTTGAAAAGCATTAAATAAATGTATTTCTTGAACATTTTCATCATTTAAACAACATTTAAATCGTCAGCTATCCATTCAGTAAGTAGATAATCTTTAAATAATGTGTGAAGCGTATACATTTTCTTTGTAGAATATTAATAATGGTAGCTATTGTAGAAATAAATCATCGAGGAATTTTAACTAAACCCCCTTTTTATTGTCCAATCTTGTTGCAATAAGCTTTCCTAAACTCGGTCCTGAATAATGTCAGTATGAAGTAAAATAACACACATACTTAAGCTCGTATTCTAGGGATGGATTATTACTCTCATTCTCACGTGTATCTATGAGACTTCGCGACGAGAAGTTACGATATCTCGCCAAGTGGCACATATTTTGGTATTAAGTCTTTGGTCTAAAAGGTACGTCCCACTGACTTTAAGACAGAGTGACGTCAACACAGAAATATAGTGACGTCACATCGTTAGGTAATTCCGGTTCCGGTTGGAACGGTCATATTACATGTTTAATGTATTACATAGCAATGAGGCAGCAGTTTATATGCCTTATATAAATACAGTTTCCATAAAACTGACACCTTTTCTGTAGGACTCTTTACCCAAGCAAACAAACATTAAAAATCATCCGCATTAATTTAATTAATCGGGGATAATACATGCATGAATAACCTGTATGTCCCGCCTTCATCCGATGAAGAGTGCAAATTGCATATCACCAAAATCATGGCACTGGTTTCATGACATCACAAAATGTAATAAATAAACAGACTTAGCACGAGATGAATGGATGCACCTTGTCGAGCCAGGTTTGTTCCAGTAAAAGTGCTTGTTTAACGATGGGTCTTTATTCCTGGAACACAGGGTCATCATACAATTCTGACCTAGTCTGGCCTACAAGCTGAATAAATCTAAATATATAGAGCTTACATTGGACTTTAGCACGAAACATTTCGTGCCCTGTCGATCTGATTCGTTTTTGGCGTTCATTGAAGACACTTGCCACAAACAGATTATGCGCAAAGGCTTGGCGGAAGTACGGACAATAAATCTGCTGACATGCGTCAATTAATCAGGAAAGCTATGTTATGTTACGGTTTATAAAAAGTCTATCTCTCTTTAATGCTCTTTTACGGTATTGAATCTGACTAAGGTGAATTTCTCACTAACGTGCTGATGTTGGATAACAATTGCATTGTAAACAAATTAATCATGTATTACAAACACCAAATCACTGAATTTCATTTATTTTTGTATACACAAATGTACTTTTTAAAAGAAAGTGTAATGTTTTTTGGTAAAATATTTAAAACCGGTCCCATGGCTGAGTGGTTGGAATATACGCCTCAAGACGGAAAGTCCATGTGTTCAATGCTAGAAAAGACATAGCAAAGTCCTAAAAATAGTAGTGGTATAATGTATAAACCAGTTTACTCCGAAATGAGACGTAAATCTTTGCAAATCATCGAGCACTCTCCGAACGCCTAATCTTCATTCATGTATAATTCCACACATTAAATATACATTTGAGATTTTTCCCCAGTCATTGATTGGTCAAATTAAATCAGCGAATTATACCGAGTATTGCCGGTGACAGAATAAGGATAAAATGTGTGTCATGTTTGCGCGTATCTCATGTAGACAACGTCTCCCAATTTATTGGAAAACTACCGATGGGACGTTCAATAAGGTATTGCTTATAGTTGTGTTTTTTTTTTATACAAGTGGCTTAACTTTGTCTCTATTTTGTCACGCAGGCCACATCGGCATTTTTGAAGTATGGCAGTAAGAACACACGACTCATGTAACCGTTCAAAACAGACATATTTTTTCACATAACCTGCGAAAAAAAAATACGAAAATACGTAATATATTTTTTAATTTGAACTGAAAAAAGGAGTACTTTATTGGCTGGAGAAGTGGGACGAACGGTAAAGCCAAGATGGGAACGTTAAACAATAATATTTTTATTAAACTATAAGAAATCACTCTGTAAATTAAGGTATATCATGAATATATAAAAAGAATTGTACAAAATCTAATAGAAATTTCAACAAGAGTATAACATATATTAAACACACAATTGTAAATAAAGTGATATTTATTTTATTTTACAAGGTTTGCTACAATGTCCGCATGTAGTTTTACCGGAGAATGTACTTTAATGCATGAAAAACACCATCCCGTTTAAAGATATCAGATATGCACAAGTTAGCAGTGCAATTATAGAAGAAAAACAGAACCACCATTTTTCATCATTAATTCATTCATCCATCCATTTTTAAAATGTGATCATGGTCCTTCAGATGATCATGGGAATTTTATAGTCATTGCAAACCTTTATATGCTTAGAGCAAAAGAGCCTATAGCTCCATGTCATTGGATGCTTGTATCTGCAATGAAGTCTATTCATGCATTTGACGGACCTTGATCATGATTTAATGAAGGATGGATTACAAAAAAGTATTTAAAAAAGGTAGAAAAATCTTTACATATTTTTTTTGCCTGATAAGCATGATTTGCAATGGCATCTTTTAAATTTGTTCATGAGTAAACTGATAACAAAGCCCTATCAGCCCGAGAAAAACTGTATCAAAATCTCTTTTAATAGATATGGCAACCGGAAACCCGATTTACTAATTCCATTCATTAGCAAGCAAAGCGTCGTTTTACAGCAGTCATTAAAATATCGACCAATGAAAACACGCCTTACTGTAGTTTATAATTATCTGATTACACCGTGATGGAACCAATGAAATGGCGTAATTAGACACTCCCTAAAACAACGAAATACAGGCATAAAATCCCATGGTCGATCGATTTCATCTATCGGCCAACGATGCTGATAGTAACACATGTAACAGTACCTAATACACAGTACGTTTACACATCACTAGCCAACTATTACTGCAATCTACAAATAAAATTAAATGAAAATGGATGTATATATTTTGGCAGTAAATCATTGAGAAAGGCACTGATAGCTGGACACAAAAATAGCGGACAAGAATAACAGGATGTCATCAGAACTAGGCGTATTTATAAATGTCTGCGTGGAGAATAATACTACATGACATCCTCATTTTTACACAAATTAATCGAAATAATATCCAGATGTCAATGTATTTAAAATGTGATTATGATTGTGGTTAGTAGAAACACATTTTCCCCTTTACTCATGGATATACTGTGACTTTATCTTTTCGGTTTTGAGAAAAAAAAGACGAATTCACGTATTAAGAACAATTTTCAACACTAATTTTTAGAAATACTCTTAGTGAACGAAGTAATAAACAAAGTTGTATGTGGACAAATACTTTGTGATAAAAGACATCTGAACACAAAGGTAAATCGTCCATTTTGGTATTAAATGTGTCTCACTTCCCACAAAGAAAACTATGAGCAAGGGAAGTAATAGACATTAGATGGGTTCTTAAACATATATAGGTTATCTCCCTCTCATCTTTAAAATTATTTTTTATAAGCTTAAAATCATGTGTATTCTTTTATCTTAACTGTAAATTTAGAATAATATGAACCTAAGAATCGGTAACATTGATGGTAAACTTTTATATGACAATATACCACCGTAAGTGACGCAATGCCCGTGTTGCACGTGTGTGATAAATGTATATATTCGTAATTTATGCACAAATTCCTTATCAGTTTCTTTACCTTTATTCTAAATGGTCATGTGTAAATCGCATTCAGGGCACGTATAACACTTGACTGTAATTAATAAAACAACGATTTCATAACTTTAACCTTTTCCCTCATATAGAGGATACCATGAAAAGACCTATGCGAACAGCATAAAACCAGATCAGCCTGCGAGTGCGTCAAAATGAGTCTATATGAGGGAAAGGGTTAAACGAATGAAGATGCTCTTTTAGAATATCATGACTGCAGGTACAATATATATATTTATCACGTGACGTTCCTTGTTTCCCGTGTAATATAATCATTACATGTATTTTAGATTATGTGGGATCATATATATATATATATATATATATATATATAACTGTTTCATTTTCTTTGTAAGCTCTCTTTATATGTATAGCTATCTAATGCTGACAACTAACAAACTGAGCCAAAACAAAAACAAAAAATTATGCAAGTTCTTGAACACTTTCCTTCAAAAGGCTACCTCTGTAAATAATCACCTCCGTCATTTACTTCATGAAATTCTGACCTTCAGTCACTCAAAACCTCAACCTCTGTGAAAACACTTTCATTTTCCGCAGCTGGTCACAAAGCTGATTGTACCCTATGACGTGAAAGACTCTTATTAGTTCGTCAACTGTAGCTAGAGGTCCTTTGTGCTGCTTCCAGAACAACATGGAGTTGTAAACACGGTCCTGAAGTTTGTCCTTTCCATGATACGTCTGCTCGATCTCACTGACTTTGTCTTCTGGAAGTTTGAACTTCTTCATGACGTATCTCAGCTCGTTCTTATTGAGTGACACTTTGACGACATCAAACATTTGCATTAGAAGTAGTTCTGTAAAAACAATAATGGGGGTATTGATTATGGAAGTGCAATAATATAGCAATGTATACATGTTTAGAGAGAGAGAGAGAGAGAGAGAGAGAGATGATATAACATAGGGCAAAATAGTAGGGCAAAATCTCACTGTCTGCAATACTAAATCAGATTTTCTTTTGCATTGTTAGGTATTGTAGTTACTGCGTAACTGAGAAAATGTATCAAATTTAATCAGGCCCTTTCCACGATAAAAAGGAGAAAAACAAACAAACAAAAAAAAACCGTAAGAAAATCACCTTCTCTTTCCAAGGCACGTCTGATGAATCTGCCAATCGGCTGTACAACTCCACTAACGCAGACGTCCATCGGTGGCGTCCTGAGTGGGTTGCCATCGAGACGAAGCTCTTTAAGACCAGTCAGCTGATCAAAATTTTCCGGAAGTGCCGCCATGTTGTTGTCATTCAGATGCAATACCTTTAGACCCTTCATCTCACAAATAGTGTCAGGCAGAGTGTAAATCTCATTATGGTCTGCCACCAGAGACACAAGATTCTTTATCCCGTTGATTGTATTCGGTAATGTCCTAAGCGTGTTGTTGGACATTATAAGATGTCGTACATTGGCAAACTCAATTTCGTTAGGTAAAGCAGGTACCTTGTGACCGTTTGCTTGATCAAATTTTAGACGGTCTAGTGTGGGTATCGATATAACAGGTTTAGGGAATTCAAGGAAAAAGTTATTAGACATATCCAGCTCCACAAGACCTTTCAGCTGTGAAACCCCCTCTGGTATGTCGTCAAGGCAGTTGTTTGAAAGGTCAATCATCTGCAGTGTCTGTAGCGTGCAGAGCTCAGTTGTGAATATCTTGATCTTGTTTTTGCTTAGGTTCAGCACTGCTAGCATTTGTAGTCCACCTATATCTGTGGGAATGGTTTCTATCTTGTTATCTTGCATGTCAAGGACTTCTAAATACTTAAGCTGACAAATCTGAGGCGGGAAGACGGTGAATTTATTTCTACCCAGGTTCAACTGCCGCAGTTTCGTCAAATCGCCAAAGTTTCCTGGAAGTTCCGACAATTCATTGCCGTCGGCAGAAAACAACTGCAGTTCTATCAGCGAGCCAATGGCATCTGGAAGACGTTTTATTTTGTTTTCAGTCAAGACAAGTGTGTGCATTCTTTTCATGTTTTCTAACTCAACAGGCAGGTCAGCTATACTGTTCTTAATCAGACTCAGCACTTCGATATTTGAACACCAAAATAGATCCTCTGGAACACTTGTAAGGCAGTTGCTTCCAAGATAGATTTCTTTCAAGCACGATAGTCTGGAAATGTTTTTCGGAATGGCTTTAAGCCTATTGTTTTCAATTCCAATGACCTCAAGCTTTTCCAACTCACATAACTCATCTGGAAGATTTTCTAACAAATTCCCGTTTAGTCCAAGAACGGATAGGTTTTTCAGATTCCTAATTTCGGGTTGGATCTTCTGCAATCTATTTCCGCTGAAGGCTAGTTCCTGTAGAGTATCTAGACGGAATACTTGAATAGGGATAAATTCAAAATCATTGTCGTCCAGAAGAAGATTTTCAAGCCACACAAGGTTTTCGGACTCCCGAGGTAAATTAGTGATATGATTCCCCGAGAGACCAAGCTTTCGTAATTCCTCCAGTTTGCAAATTTCTGGGGAAAGAAAATCAAGCTCGTTCCGTTCCAATCCCAAGACCTCAAGATTCTCAAGACACGAGATTTCTTCTGGTACTTCTTTAATTCTGTTTTCGTTCAGAAGAAGTAACCGGAGGTTTTTAAGGTACTCTATTTGTGTTGGTACTTCCGATATTCTGTTCCCGTTAGCCAAAAGTTGTGTCAGATTTGGCCAACCAGAAATATCAGATGGAAGTTCCTCAATATCATTGTTTGAAATATCGAACACCTGTAGCTTGTACAGCGAAAACACCGCAGAATTTATATGTGATATCTTATTATTTGCTAACACGAGAACTTCCAGGTTTTCCAGTTCACTTATTTCGTCAGGTATGTTAGTTAATTCATTTTCGGCCAACAAGAGAGTATTCAAAGCTTCCATTTGGAAACTGCTGGGAGGAACTGTAGACAAAGAATTCCCATTCAGATCAAGGACTAGTTTCTTTCCGTCAGCGTAGACGTGTTCAGAGATATCTATTTCCTCAGAACTGCCAGGTATGTCATCAAGAACATCTTCATGTTCAGGTGAAGCATCTTCCCCGTTGACATTCCCGTTTACCAGTTCTTGCTGTGGACTCCATTATCTGTTAAAAGACACCATTAAATATATATACAAATCCTGTTTGGGGGAAAAAAAGATCATAGATTAATTAGAATACTAGTATGCTATGATTATACGTACATGCGTTTATAATTAGTGTGAAAATAACTTTCTTAGCGATTATGGTTCGTTTCTGTATATATATATATATATATATATATACACACACCTGGCATGATCTGGATAAGATTTGGGATTAACAATGTATTAAAGTACAAAGTGCGCAGGCGTTATGGTTGTTTTAAAAGTTAACAAAACAGTTATTGTGGTTGAAGGGACGATGACACATGACGTCTGAAACGTTTGGGTCACAACTCGGACAAAGGTCAATATCGTGGTAGGGACAATGGCACTATATAACGTGTTAAAGAAGTTCTTAATATTCGTAACAATGCACTTTATCAGTAACATGTTACTTATTGAAATACCTATAAAATTTAATCAGCCATCTTCCTCTTACGATGTACCGTTAAAGATACAACGAAACATCAATGATATCATTTGATTTTTTAGAAGTATTATTATTTAAACGTTACGTATAATGTGATAGTTTGTTCCTTTATGACGAATGTCAATTCTTATATCTATATTTCTGCTCACTATTTCACTTTCATTGCATTTTCATATTTATATTATGTTGCACATCTCGCCAAAGACTTTATTGTTGACATCCCAATAAAGATTTGAATTGTTAAGCATTGTGGCTCACAAAAAGGACAAAAATTGGATATCGTTTTTAATTGCTGGAGGCTGATTAATGGTCAGTGATTTGATTGTACTGTAAAAAAAATGACGAGATAAGCTTCGTATTTAAAATCAAATTAGACATTCAAAGACACTATCGGAGCGTCTTTCAAATGCATTACTGATAATTAACTAATAGAAAACATTATATGAATCGCTGCATAGCAAACAGCGAATGTTTGCACACTACTTAAGGTCGGGCCGATTGTTGCCAACCAAATTTCATTGTGATTTGAAATTACTAGGCCTTGGTCACAGGTCTTAAATTTGTTCTTTATACACATTGATAGGTTAGAGTATCCATATTGTGTGTACCCTTACAGTTGAGAGTCATTGTCAAACGGTGTAATTTATAAAGCTGTCATATCGCTCAAGTATGTTTGTATAGACGTAATATATACAAGAAATACGATCATGTACTCGTAAATGTATGCAACTACCTCTGAAAGAGGGCGCTTGAGTATTTTATCTCATGTGGTTTTGTACCGTAATGCTGAGCTCTTCCCAAATTCAATCAGGCTTTATTTAATCTTTCATTATTTTCGTTTTAACTCTTTTTATTTACGTTCCAGTCAAAGGTCTTTATCAAAATATAAACAAAAGAAAACTTAAATCGAAAATATAATATATTTAAACAAATTTTAACGTCTTTGCTTTTAGAATGCGCGTTTCTTGAGGTAGAGACAATGAAATTAGCAAGTTAATATCATGCTGATGCGAAGCGAAATAGGTTCCATGTATGTATTTAGACAGCATGAAATCCCGTCTTACAGTTGGTCTAGTCTTATGTACTTTCTGTGTTGTAATACTAATCCAGGTTAATCACTATTGTAATCGTCTTACAAATCAACAACGACAATTGTTTCTTTTGTTCAGGTCATGGAAATCACATTTCGGTCATTAAGCAGGTATCGGATTTCATTTGAGCGTTCACAATATAAATCAATTAAAGAAACACTCGCCGTCGTTGGTCTATAAATTTCAAAATACCACACTATTGCTTGACTTTAAAGAGACATACATAAATATCTGCTCATGATTTTAGAGGTTCCGATACGTTTCGGCAGTTTTATTTATACGATAAATAGACCCAACTGAAGGTCAAACCTCCATTCGGCATTTAAGAGATAAAATAATCTGCATACCGGAATGATTAACTAAACATTAAATGGTCCCTTCACCTCGATCGATTTTAATATCAATGTGTATATAAGGATTAAGCGATCGCCTAGTTCACGCGGAGAATTTGTTTCTTGCTTGTTTGATAAGGCATAAAAAGAAATGTGAGCTTCTGCATTTTTACCGAGTTCAATGAGACTGTTCTAAATAATTTGGATTTAAGATGATACAGGTTTACAAATATTATCCTGTTGCTATAGACATTTACCTGTTTTAACTTCTGGTGCAGCTCTAACGTCCTTACACAAATTAAACACTGTTAACATTTTCATCTTTTATCAGTTCATACGTAATAACGATTAATGATAACGGTTTTATTTTGTTTCAGTAATGTATACATAATTACCAAGGAGTTTCTTGCTTGAAAATTAATCAGTTATGTATTTAAGCTTTTTTTTTGTCATTTCATCAAGTTTTAGCGTTACAATTTATTCAGTTCATATAAATGAAACACATGTTATTAAACGGAAAATAAAGAATAAACGCACAGTTTAGACCTCATATGTCATGGATATATGATTCAAAGATTCGACCAACTCTTGATATTTTTATATAGGCCTAACATATGAAGTTACAAGTGCCCGTGTTATTATGTACAACGCATATATAGACGCCTGCAAATAGCAGCAAACAATTTTATGTATTCAAGTTTCTCTCTATATAGACCTTAAAAATGACAATAATAAGAACCACTCCGAGAAAATCGTCGCCGCAACATTGATTGGAGAGAATGCCAGTACAAGCATACCATTGAAATTAGATAAACAACATTTCCAACTAAAGCCATCAGCATGGTTACCTGAGTGGTCGGCTATTCAATTCTCACTCTGACAGAAGATTATTGGATATAGAGCTATATGTTTTTTTTTTTTCAACGATAAAATGTTTTCTCTTTGCTTTTTAGTCCTATGTAGACATGATCAATGAATAACAAAAGAGAACTTCATAATTAGATCTAGTATTGATTTGACTATACATAACATGAAAGGCCCTTAATTAATAGAAATAATGAATGTATATGACGTTCACATATAAATCTCTCTCTTTTTCTTTCCATATATGTATGTGTACTGTATTGCACGCACGCGTTCGTATAAATGTGCAGCTTTGTCTGTATGTATACATTTATACATGTGTTTTTAACATGTGTTTATGCTCGCATTGTGTACTCATACTTCCTTGATCTACATCTTCTACGTGTTTGACTATAATCTAGACACAATAGATCAAGTTTAAACTTATCTATTTTACGTCTATTGGGAAACAAGTTCTTAAAACTTATACTAATCCCTCTCGGCGGTTCCTGGGTTGGACCAGTACTTTTTTGCCCGGGAAAGTCATGAGAGTTCTTGCTTCCAACGAGGTTCGAACCCACAACCTTCGGACCCGTAATCGGATACGTTACCGCTGGACCACGGCGCCCTTAATTTAGATATTTAATTCTATAACAAAGCCTCTGAAGTCACAAACTGACATATATATCTATCAATAACTGTACATACAACCCCGGTATTAACTGAAAACAGTAATTCCACAATATATTTATAAACTCAAAGCATGCGGTACTTGTATCCTGTGTAAATGCATATAATATACTTACAGTGTAATATGACACAAATCTAGCCTCTATATGCATATCTGTATAGCCCGGGTTTCTACGAAACCGCGGTAGGTAAAGTTCAACAGAAAATACTTGATAATAAAAATCACAGCTACATATAAAGATCTATCCGTATATAATGATATTATTCCTTTTGTGATAAAGGAATTTGTCAAAGTTTTATTGAGACAGATCAATTCTATCTACACAAACACATCTAGATCTAATCTAGAATCTCTATATATCATTTAATTATCATTCTACCTTAAGCACAGCTTATTTAAATATCTGTAAACTGTATAGATCTAAATATAACGTTAAAGGCCCTATTTGTATTAATTAAAATTGATAAACTAGATTAACAATTTAGATGTGTATGATATTTTAAAATAGTAAATATTGTTGCATGTTACTGTACACATCTTTCCATTTACTTTTTCTTAATACCGAACATTGCCTCTTTGTGGCATAGTTAATATGAAGTTTAAAACTAGGGCATGTCATGGGTTGTATACACTTAGATAGAATAATTTGTTACAAATATAAAAAATCAACATGCAACTTCGAGTGAATTGTCATTATAAAGAATTAATACTAAATTAAACTCTCTTACTCTTGTCTTGTGACGCTAAGTCACTTTTCCCATTTAAGTCGTCATTTATATAATCTCATGTAAAAATCACAGGTGCCCGTCACATAGGACGCTTTTGTTGCCAAGTGTCATTTTGAAGTCGCGCGCCAAACGTGATACTCGCGAGAGGTGGGAGTTAAAAGTGCGCATGCGTACTGAAACAGGAAATAGAAGTAAACAACACGGCAGTTCTTGAAAACATTTAATCCAAAATGATGTTTCTAGAGGAATTTAAGTCATCCTAGCACAGATTAAAGTAATACAGCGTAAGATAATTAATACAGAGCTAGTTTAAGTCCATAAAGTAGCTGTCATAATAAGCACTGCAAGAGAAAAGCCTTAATCGAAGCAACAAAATTAGCCCCTCCCCCCACCTCCTTCATTTAAGGGGGATACTTTCACTTCAGCCTTTGTGAGTTAATATGTGTCACTGGCTTCCGGGTTACTTGAAATTCGAGTTTTGTACAGAAGAGCTGCAAACCATGGATTACATATTCCCAATATAGGTTGTATTCTTTCATGGATGCTTAAAAATACACTGAAAAAAAATGCAATTTCCTCTGAGATCCTTAAGTTACAGATTTTATCACTTCAGATTTCACTTTAAATTACAGGCTCTTCACCTGCCTAGCATTTCTGTTTTATTAGGTTTTCATTTAAAATATAATGATTGCTTCAAACAATGACACAGGTGTAATACTGTACAATTGCTTTACATTTTAATATCTAATCAGATCTGCTCGGGTTATTTTTTTTCGTATAGGCCAATACGGCAATATGATATGGATATTGTAGGAGAGGGAATTTCCTGTTATTTTCATTTTTATGGTATTATCCATTCGGTTGAACCAAGGGACATGGCATGCCATGTACGCAACACTCTTTATTATTTTATGTCCCTGTCAATTTCATTGTGAAATTTGATATGATTACATAATAAACATGATCACTGATCAGGTTAAAGCCATAATTTATATTAAATGTATATGAATTATTCCTGTGTTATACAGATATTCTTTAGATATTTTCATGATTTATTTTTTTAGACATAGGATTTTCTAGTTATCACATTTAAAATGCAATCCATTTAGATACCAGTATATCTCTTGAAAGTTAAAATCATTTACAGATTGCAGTATACTTTTTGAAAACTTGTCTTTATAATCCAGTGTTTCCAAATACCCTCACATGGGTATTTTACCCCCAAATTGGTCTTCATTACCCCAATTTTGAGAGTAAAGTTACATTGTAGAGAGGGTACAAAAATTCAAGAAAAGCACAAATTTTACCCCCTTTTTCAAATCTTAGTGGGAACACTGTAATCAGTACATTATAGAATCTTCATATCATACAGCACAACTAATTAATTATGCCTCTTTTAAACTCGTGTAAATGTACACTGCTGAACCATATTTCATCATCTAACTAACCATGTCAACTGTACTCAGAGATGTAAAATTCCACTCATCCAGGTGAGTGAAAATTTGTCAGGGCAAGTGAAAAATCTGATATTTATTTGCAATTTTATTGATTTTTACCCTCTGAAATTTTGGAATTGCAGGGCAAGTAATAATTAAAGGAATTTTACATCCCTGGTACTTGTCTAAGGATCATGCAACTTTTGAATGTCATAGGCAATATCTGTTTTGTGACATCATGTATTGTGTTCATACTATATAATGATAGATAAATATGTTTTAAACAAACATAAGTTCGATAAAGCCAGCTCTATGTCCCAAAATGTTTGTCCTTGGATTTATTATATGAAAAATAAAAATTGAATTGTAAAGAAACTAGGCATGAGCATAATTGCATTTGTCAGTAGCTTTCAGAAACAATTCTTCCAATTTTGTACTATTTCTTATAATTAAGGTATCTATATTACTTTGTTTGTTGAATATATTTTCAGACAATGGGCAGTTTAAAAGGCAACCGAGACATTGCCTGCTACTTCATTACAAAACATTCTTGGAAGGGAAAGTAAGTACACAAATTCTGATTAAACATATTAAGATCATGTCAGTGATGGAAGGTAGCATAAACTTGAAGCTCAAGCCTGATGAAGTGTCTTTTTTTTCTTCAAATTTGTTATTTTATATTGTCGGGCTTGTTGCACCTTTTTATTTAACAATATAGGAATGTATAGAGGATATTTGTTTCTTTTTAGTGAATATGGAATATATCTCATCAAGGAGTGATACAATTAATATTTTCACGAGCCTGCAGCGTAAGTGAAAATGGGAAAATTCAGGGCCTTTTTTCCAATTTTGGGGAAAGCGCCCTAGCCCTTTTTATGGGGAAAATAGCAAGCCACTTGTTTACAACTTATTAAGGGATTTTTTTTTTACTATATTCATAAATATAAGCATAAACTGGTCTTGGCACAGCAAGACATACTAGAAACTAAATATAAAGACTAATCAAATATTTTGTTTAAGAATCAATAGAGTTAAACAGAGTTAAATTAGTGTCATGATATTGTTCTCTAGGTTTCTCAATGATCAGCTACCTCCTTAATGGGAAATTTTATTTAAGAGTGGGGAATTTGAGGACTATTTTTGGGGAAAAAAGGTGGTTATTTGGCTTGGGGAAGCAGCCCTTTACCGGCTACAGTTAAGAAGGGTAAAAAGGCCCTGAAATTGTATCACTTCAAGATGAGATATATTCCATATTTACTCAAAACAAACAAATTTTCTTTTTATCTTATACTGTTTTCTATAGTTTTTGCATTAAACTAGTCAGACATTACCTAATATGGCTCCAAATCACATCAAATTATATGACGTAACCATAACGTCATGGAAATCTTTATCCGTTTTATGTTCTACTTTGCTATATATTTCAATGTGCAAAATAAGATAAAAAGATTTTGATGCTAAAAGCAGTATAGCAGATATGATTAACTATTTGCCTCACCAATATTCATGTCCAAATTTATGACTTATGGAATAATTGTTTTTCACAATTTTTTTTCTATGATAGGTACAAGCGTATTTTCTCAGTGGGCACCCATGGCATTACAACTTACAATCCTCAGAACTTGGAGGTCACCAATCAGGTTTGCTTTTTCACATTTGCAAAAGAGTCACTTGTAATACCAGTGTTGTCATAATATTTGGTTTCTACGAACTCTGCTAAGTTTGACTGTCTGTGTATCCTGTAAAATCTGATGAGAAGGTAATATCTTGTAATCTGATCATGATGTTAATATTGTAGATTATTTTTACCATCACATTTATGCCATTTAACACCATGTTGTTCCATAGAATTGTGCCATTTTATGTCTAGCAGAACTTCCTCGCTAGCCCCTAATTTGTAGTCCAGGACACTTACATAAAAACATGAGGTTTTGCAGTAGGAAAAACTACTCACATGGAAATATTAGGCAGCTTGTTTTCTGTTAGGAAGTAGTTATTCTTTAAAATTTTAATCTGCTTACAGTGGTCCTACAAGGAGTTTGTTTCCATAGTGCCCAATGTGAAGGCACCAGCTAACAATGAGTTCCTCATTACGATGCTGAAAGGTCCTAAGAAGACTGAGACTATGAAGTTCTCTACGGACCATAGAGCAGACCTGCTGACAGAGGCCCTGGTGTGTATATGTGCATGTGTGTTGTGTATGTGTTCTTGTAAATGGTACAAGAGAGGACATTATGCCTAAATAAGTTTTCATTCTAAGGACTAATTTTCTAACAAAGTCCCTTGTATAACAACAGGGTTTTGTATGTGTTTTTGTATATCAGTCCCACAGAACTAATGATGTTTCTGTTTATGTTCAACGAAAAATGACTTTATAAGTGTGGAGATGTGAAAAGGATTTCTTTTCTTTTTCATTGTTTGCAAAACAAGTTCATAAAACGTCCAATAGATCAGTGACACAAATTCTAGTGATGGGGTTATTATCTTTGGAGGAAACTTGAAGACTTTCATTTCTGAATGGGTGACCACTGTTTCCTCATGGCTACATGACCAAGAAGGGTGTTTATTAAGTGTTGCAGTGTCATATTTTTAGATAGTGTACAGTTCCAAATTATTATTCATATATAAAATTGTCTCTCACTTATTAATAAATGTATTAATCAGTTAATCAATCAAAGTTTGCAGTAGGTCGGTGGTTCTACCCGGATGCCTCCGTGCATTCGGGGTCTTCCTCCACCTGTAATTAGCTGGACGTCGCTATATGACTGAAATACTGTCGAAGCGACGGTAAACTCAAATAATCAAGTCAAGTTAATCAATCAAAGCATATCTTTATCTTCTTTTGACAGAGATTCAGAGACCTTTTTGCTGATAAGTCATACCAGAAAAAGGTAAGAAGTTTTTACTATCAGTATTGATTTTATTACTTGCATTGATTCCTGGTTTTCTAAGTTAATCCCTTTCTCAGGAGCATAGACTGGTTTCCTTTATGTATAATTTTTGTAAAATACTGTAAAATAATATTTTTCTCAAAATTTGGAAGTCAGCATTTATGAACTGCAAATGTAAATCTATGTAATGATTGTGTACATACAAAATGTAATTTTTGATGTATCCAATTTTTGAATTTTTTCCTCTTTATCTGGTATGTTTACAGAGGTTCAATGCCTACAAACAGCACTGGTCAGACAGCCGGGTACCTGTCATACTGGAGGTGTGTCAGAGTTCACTTGACCAGATTGACCCTTCCTCAGGTCGTGTTCTCTGTTCCTATGACTACAAGGACATGGAAGGCTTGGTACAGGTAAGATATTTCCCCACTATCAACATTAGTGTCTATATTTAGGTTTATATAAACTCTTTACATCATCGAATGGCTTCACTGGGATGACAGGTATTCAGTGGTTGACCATAACATGGTTTTGTTTGTGAGCCAGGCACAGATTCCACAACCATACTTAGTGCCAAGTAATATTTTAATATTATGAGGAAATTTTCATCATTCTTGTGTCTCTTGTATAATACCTAAAAATAGTTTGTTGGGTTTAACATCCCACCGACAGTATATCAGTCATTTGGAGACAATGTCAACTTGAGACAGATATAGTACTGCCACACTGCAGTATCACGCCATAGACATGTAGCATGATACCACACCAAGTCACATTATCCTGACACCAGGCCAGCCAGTCCTGCACACACCCTTACATGCTGAGCACCAAGCAAGGGAGCTATTACAGTACCAAAGTAATTTCTAAGCAAACATTGCTTGTAATTAAGGTGATAATATATGCTAACTTAGTCATGTACTTGAACATTTTTTAAAATGAAAACAGTGGCATGTATTTCTGCCTGATTTTAGAATTTAAGTATGACTTAGCTCTAAGTATTGCAGGTGGAATTTCAACCAGAGAGTCCATTGGACTTGTACTGTAAAATCTATATTACATTAATAAAATCTGTCTATTAAACCTATGTTTGGTTTTGTGTTTCACTTACCTATTCTCTCTAAAATGTATTGGAGTTGAATCATTTGATATGGCCACACTGTTTTGTGCTGTATTTCAGATCAAGGACTGTCCAGGAGGGGTAGCTGTGATATACGGAGGCTTCAATAGACTGGTAAGGTCATGTAAATGTCATGTAAGGGTCATGTAAAGGTCATGCAAAGGTCATGTATGGGTCTTGTAAGGGTCACATAAAGGTCATGTAAGGGTTGTGTCAAGGTCTTGTAAGGGTTATATAAAGGTTATGTAAGTGTCATGTAAAGGTCATGCAAAGGTCATGTACGGGTCTTGTAAGGGTCACATAAAGGTAATGTAAAGGTTATGTAAAAGTCATGTAAAGGTCATTTATTTTTCCTTGTTTTCATTACCTTCCCAGGAGCAAAGTACTGGTCCAACCCAGAAACTGTCAAGAGGGATTAGTACAAGTTGTTAGAACTTGTTTTCCAATGGACATTAAATGGAAAAGGTTAAACCTAATTAAGAATCTGTCACTTCTTTTAATCCTGCTGTGCTAGCTGTTATCCAGGCTGTACTTCCTGTTTGTGCCTACTCTAGGTTTTCCCTCTGTCTGTCTGCTTCATTATGCCCCCACATTTGAATTTGATTTTAGGGGGTAGGGCATATACATATAGGATTAACAATATCTGTTCCACTCTTTAATCCCTTAACTAAGAAGCTCATGCATATACATGTACTTTCCAGAAAGGTTGCTGATGACCAGAGAGTGTGACCCATTGTCACTTTCTCAAGGTGAAGGTCACAGAATTAAGTATGAGCATTGTAATATTGTGTCCGTCTGATAACTTTGTTACCCCAAATCATTAGAAATTTTACTTTTTTGGGCAAAATGTTTGCCCAGAATGTGTCCCATGACCTTGATCTAAGGTCATATGCTCAAGGTCAGGATAACATACTGGAGTATTTGTTTCTGCCCCTTAAACTTGTTACCCCATAGCCATAGATGCTCAGTCTAAACCAGTCCAAACCGAGGTTCTTTTTATTACTCATTTTCTATGATAAATCTTTGGTGTAACATTGTTTATTTAAGATAGAATGGGAATTCAATTGCTCAAGGTAAAAAGTCAGTCAAGAATCATTGCAAATGCAAATTTCAGTTAATTTTGAATCCTTCTCTTCAACACCTTCTTTCAAATTCAAGTCACAGTTTGCAAACTTAATTTCAAACCATGGAGGTTGAACATGATGATGATGATGATGATGAACTATTAGTTCAAAATTGTTTGACTTTTCAGCACATGTTTGCCCTTGAACAAAGAGAAGAACTCATTAAGAAGGTGATGGAGGAAGCCGCTACATATGTGGGCGTGGCCATTAAGCAGTGGAAGGAGTCAATCACATTGGACCAGTTTCTGACCCATCGACTGGGCAAGTACAGGTTGGTCATTAGTGTAATCTGTTATACCCCTGTCTGGCATGGAAATAAGATATTAATTGGTCATTTCAAATGTCATCAGATACAGTTAATATTAGGGCTGGGCCGATGGATCGGACTATCGATTAATTGCAATGGTTATGAGGACGATAGTACTGCATCGATAGTGGTTTCTGACCATCGATAATATCGCCGATAGTGTTCCTGACTATCGATAGTTCAGTAATATATACACCTGACCACAAAGTCTATCTGTTAAGCAAAAGAAAAAAACCAACAAACATTCCCTAACGTTGCAGTTAAAAGAGTAATTCATATCGTGTCGGTTTTTAGGATTTGTTGCCAGTCTAATGTACATGTAAGGGATGGATATGGCTAAATCACTGATGAATGAAGATAAAACTGACTCATTATTATAGCTTTTGAGTTCGAACAACAAATCAAAACAATCTCAATTTACAAGTCAATAACGTTTTCTTGAACTGTCTAAAAAGTATAACACATTTTATTTTCGTATGTTTATATAACATGATTAACATTATAGCTGAAAATAAACATTACGTTTATCGCTGACGTGAGCATGCTATGGTTCTGGAACTATACCGTACCTGAAATAAACATCATGGCGACTCGCTCGCGTGACATTCAGTTATTTTTGTTTTTACTTTTGAATAAGTTTATTTTTTCTTTACTTGAGATTATATATATATATTTGACAAAGCTGTCAGTTGTGGATTTGAAAATAAAAACAAAGATAAAAAATGTTTACAGTTAACTGATACATTTATTTCCCTTTTATAAGACATGAGTCAAAGGGTCATTGGTAAAGCAATAGTATCGCAATGCATTGCAATATTAATCCTGCAATAGTTGAACTATTGCAATAGCAACATACTGACTATCGATAGTATCGCAATAGTCATTTTTGGGGTCAATGGTCAGCCCTAGTTAATATGTGCAGAAACAGTCTAGTTTTGTTAGCTGTTGTTGTCGTTGGCTTCGTAGTTGTGGTGATAAAACTTATAACCTTAGCCATATGATGTTTTGTCCAGTTATTGACCATTACTTCTAAACTATTAAACTTTCTGTCATCAAACTTCGCATACTTGTTCACAATCACAAAGACTACATTCTCATCAAGGGCCTGAACTCTAAGTTTGAATTTGACTTAATTTATTTCCCCCTTTTAAAAAAACAACAACAACAAGCCATACAGATGAGGGTTGGCGTCTGCATGTGATGCTCATGTTAGGATGAATAGCTATTGGGTTGACATTCAGAACCATCACATCATCCAATCATGCACATTTTTCAGGCGGTGTTGTTAAATGGAGTTCATATGTTTGTGCAGGAAGCATTATTCTGCATAAGGTAACAGTGGATGTTTTGTTGAAGTTCTTAAGAGCTATACAGAAAATGACATGAGTCATAATTGTGTCATGATTATTTACCGTCCTTGGTGGCCAACTGGTTACAGTATCCACCTCAGAAATGGGAGGTCATGGGTTTTGATCCCTGGCCAGGACATACCAAATTCATAAAAAAAAATATGGTACCGGTATAGCTCCTTTGCTTGGTGCTCAGCATATAAGGGTAGTTCCAAGACTGGTTGGCCCAGTGTTAGGATAATGTGACTGAGTGTGGTATCATGCCACATGTCTACAGCGTGATACTGCAGTGTGGCAGCACTATATCTGTCTCAAGTAGACATCGTCTCCCAATGACTGAAATACTGTTGATGTGTTGTTAAACAGAGCAAAGCAAACAAACAATCATAATCAGCTTTAATCAACAATTATTTCAAGAGCTTTATAGTCTTTGTTGGTTTTGAATGAGGTCATAGACTATTCTTGAAACAATTTTAAGCTCTATAACCTTGGTATTTCTATAGCAATGATGAAGCCTTGACGTCATATGCTGAGTTCACAGTCCAGAAGATATCTCAGCGCCACTCTGACAGTGTGCGGCGGACCTTGTGTCTCACAGAAACCTGCCTCGTTGAGCGAGATCCTGCCACATATAATGTTACAACGTGTAAACCTCTGTGTGATGTAAGCATGGCTAGATTTGACATTCTGTATGCTTTTTATATCCCTGCCTCATATAGTTAAGTGAGGGCTCTAAAAGAATTATGCTCGTCCAGTCCTGTTAGGTCCTGTCCTATACTCGTATTACATGAAGTTTCGTAACTCTTGTTATTTATTTTAAACTTATTTATTTTATGTTGATTGGGAAACAAGTTCTTATAACTTATACTAATCCCTCTGGACGGTTCCTGGGTTGTGTTTTAAAACAGATTTATACTGAAATATTCTCTTTCACAGTTTGAAAATTTTTGGCATTTCAGATTTTTGCCATAATTAGAGACCCAGAAAATCCACAGGAATTCTCAGTAGAATACGTTAAAGGTGCAATACGGACATACAGATCCACTGACAGGTTTGGCTGGTCAAAGTCTTCTCTTTTTGTCTTCCTCTAGGAGTCTTTTATTCTCTTACCTTTTCTTTTTTGATTTTACTTTCTTTCTATTTTGTCTCTTTTTGTGGGAGCAGGAGGTTGTGGGTTCTCCGATCATGATATTCCGAAGTCGTTAAAAATGATACTGGTAACTCCAAGCTTGGCACTCAGCATATGTGTGTGGAGTTACAGGAATGGTTGGCCCAGTTTCAGGATAACGTGATATTGTGGTATCATGTCTATGGTATGATACTACAGTATGGCAATCTCAAAATGACTTAAGATCTGTGTGTGATGTTAAACCCAACGAACAAACACGCACATCTCTTTTCATTTCTTTTTCACACACTATTAGACAAGTAAAGATTTAAACTTTGGAAAACGAAAGAAGAAAGACTTTCTAATTTAAATAAAGGAAAGAAATTGTATGTTTGACTTCTGATGTGTTTAGACTTTGTTATGAGATAAAACTGTGAAAATAAAATGCAGTATAGAATGAGACCCTGAATTTGATAAAACAGGTCTGTGTTGTCTTTATTTTTAGAAATAAAAAAAGTAATGAATGGTATGCTAGTTGTATTTCAGAAGGTATGCTTAAGGAAGTATGATATTTTTGTATGGCAAGGATATTGATATAAATCTTTTATCTTATGATTTTCGATGAGATACTGAAATTTATCAGTGAGATATAATTCATATCTCACTGTTGAAACTGAGTGATGTAGAATTTTGGGTCTGTACATTGAAGTATATAGCAAAGTAGAATGTAAAACGGATAAAGATTTCCATGACATCACAGTTATGTAAAATAATTCTACATGATTTGGCGCCATTTTTATTAATGTCTGACTAGTTTAATGCAAAAACTACTAGAAAACAACATAAGATAAAAAGAAAAATTGTTTGTTTTGAGTGAATATGGAATATATCTCATCTGAAACTGATATAATTTTCATATTGTAAATGTATCACTTCTTGATGAGATATATTCCATATTAACTTAACCCTTTCCCCC
>CM037780.1:44726243-44736973 GCA_021229015.1 Solen grandis | reverse complement strand
ATTCATGAAGAGACAAAAAAAACGGTTAAATAAAGTCTTTTCAAACTTACATGTTATGTCCTTCATGCCATCGAATTATGAACAGCTCTGAATTAAAATACCTATGAAAAGAAAAGAAATATTTAGTCCCGCTAGAATTATCACTGAAGGTGAATTATATCCTGCAAAACGCTTTGATACAGGAAAAGACTCCAGTGTGCCGGACACTTCACTTCTCCTAGTCGCCATCTGTTCACGTTAATACCTTGTATAATTTTCGAGTTATGCTCCGGACAAGCAAAAACAATATATAAATAATAAATAAAAAAAAAAAAAAAAAAAAAAAAAAAAAAAACAACCAACAAATGGAGATAATTAAAAAATGAGACATGGTAAAATTACAGTTCTCTGACACTGCACTTCTCCTTGTCGCCATCTTTCTATATTAAAGTTCATGTCAATATAAAGTGGCGGGGTATATATATACCGGGACCCCAATTGGAAGTAAGGTACTTGCACTTTTGTCGATTATCCTTGACCACAGGGTGAAATAAATACGAATAGTAAAACAACAACAAGTACGCAATTTAGGGAGGAATAAAACGCTTCTTTTCTCTCTCTCTCTCTCTCTCTCTCTCTCTATCTCCGTAAGGCCGCTGAAAGGCTGTTGAATATTTTAGCAGCCTTGCGGCTTTTCAGCATCAAAATTTATACATCTGTTGCTATTTCTCCCTACAATCTATTGATAAGAAAAATGTTCAATAATCCAAATTTGTATTTCTGGGCAAAATAAAGTAGGATTTTTTTCTTCAAAACTTTGTTTCTCCATAAGCCGCCGTAGAGCTGTTGGGATTCCAGCAGACTGGCATCTTAAAAGCATCACAATTATATTTATTGAGTTTTGTTACCCATCAAATTAAATGATCAATTACACGAATCCGCAGTCTATTTGTTACTTTTACAAAATAACTTGCCTAGCAAAACATTGCTATTTTAGTTATGGGCTTCTTTTTATTTCTTGATCTTATTTTTACCTTTTGTATTATGTAAACTATTTACACACGCTCTAAATGAAAAATAAAAACATTGCTAAGAACATAAATATGCGATATCTTAAATATCAAAATATAATTGGATCTGATGATATCCAATGCTATTCAGTACTCATTGAGAAGGGAACTCCTGGCATATATATTTATAATTAAAAGCTGCGAAATAGTGTATTCTTGTGTTTTTATTTTTTTTTATTTTATTTTATTTTTATTTTTTATTTTTTTTGGGGGGGGGGTCTATATTTATGTGAGGTTGGGGAATTTTAGAAAGGGTGCGCGCCGGTTGGCCCACCCTTGAATCCACCAGAGTCGATATGGTCACTCTTAGGAGGGTATAATTTATCGATATCAAGTACGAATAGATATGTGATGAAGAAGCAGTGTAAGCTATATATGATGAAAAAGATATAGAAATCATGTCGTGGAGATATAAAGTCGGCTTTCAACTTCTTCATTAAAAAAACGCCGTGATTTACTTCATGAAACACTTTAAAGAGTCATTCATGGAATAAAAATGCTACATCGATTTCTTTATTTTTATAGTGTGCGTTGGGACGACAATTAGAACATGTTTCGTGTTCGATCACTTGCGTTGGGCATAGGGCGATTTTGCAATGAATAGAGAGGAAAAAAATCACAGTTTCGTATTAAAAATAACGTAAGAAAAAACGTAGCATAGTTTTCTCGCATAGTTAATTAATAATATATTCATGTAAAAATATCATCGTTATTCTCGCATAGTTAATTATTAATACATTCATGTAAAAATAGCATCGTTAATCTCCCCATAGTTAATTATTAATACATTCATGTAAAATATCATCGTTATTCTCGCATAGTTAATTATTAATACATTCATGTAAAAATATCCTCGTTATTCTCGCATAGTTAATTAAATACATTCATGTAAAAATTCATCTTTAAATCTCGCATAGTTAATTATTAATAATATTCATGTAAAAATATCCTCGTTATTCTCGCATAGTTAATTATTAATACATTCATGTAAAAATAGCATCGTTATTCTCGCATAATTAATTATTAATATATTCATGTAAAAATATCATCGTTGTTCTCGCATAGTTAATTATTAATATATTCATGTAAAAATATCCTCGTTATTCTCGCATAGTTAATTTTTAAATTTACATTCATATAAAAATAGCATCGTTATTCTCGCATAATTAATTATTAATATATTCATGTACAAATAGCATCGTTATTCTCGCATAATTAATTATTAATATATTCATGTACAAATATCATCGTTATTCTCGCGTAGTTAATTATCTCGTTATTCTCGCATAGTTAATTACCTCGTTATTCTCGCATAGTTAATTCCCTCGTAATTCTCGCATAGTTAATTACCTCGTAATTCTCGCATATTTAAATTACCTCGAAATTTTCCCCGCATATTTTAATTACCTCGTTATTCTGGCATAGCTATTACCTCGTTATTCTCGCATTGTTAATTACCCCAGGTAGGCACCCGCATACAAGTGTCAAACCTTATTTATTTGAGCACTTGCTACTACAAAAAACAACAACAAAAAATAACCGTCGTTTTAACTGTACCAGAAAGATGTGATGGTCAAGGGCAAGTAATATGGTGGGCACGTTTATCGGGAGCTCTCTGGAAAAAATTGTGTTTTTCGACAATAAATTGAGATTATGTGAGATTTTGTTTGTGTGAAGCACTGCTAAGTTTCTAAATGGGAAGAAAAGGGAAATGTGAAAAAGGGATAAGTCGGAAAATAAGCGTAAAAAAAAGCAGTACAGGTGAAGAATCAAAATCAGCTAGAGGAAACAAAGAACCTAAAACGGCGGGAAACAACAATAAAAGCAAGTGCGGTAGGCGTTTAACTTTTACTATTTCCATCAGAACAATATCAACCATATGCCGAAACATCATTTCTTTTGCTATTGTCAGATACTAGAAGTGTTTTTGATGGTTCGCAAGTATGGATGGGAAATTAAATTTTCAACAAAGGGAGGTCAGATTTTCACCGGAAGTCCCCCGCAATACGTAAACATGTCCATGTGGCCCAAATTGGGACACAATCATGAACACTAACGGTACGGTACGGTGATCCGAGGTCAAGGGTTACCTAGCGGCTTCCAGACTAATCAACACCCAAAAGCCAACTGTATAAACAACGGCAATACACAAAATCAGGTAAACAAATGCGGATTTGATGAAATTTCTCAATACAAATTTGATGAAATCAGTAAACGTTTAGATAAAAAAGACTTGCTTGACGAGAAAATAAATGCCGTGGACTCAAAATTAAATAAGTTGTGGGCAGATGTTTACAAACGATCACAAAAAACGCGGATGGGTTATCGACGCTTGAGGTGCGCATGGATACAAATGACTATGATATCGAAAAGCCCGGGATGAGGTTCGGAAATTAAAGGATCAAAACCAAAAATTGAAGGAATCAGTCAGCGACCTACAGTCAAAAGCTATGATGAATAATTTAATTTTGGGTGGATTGAAGGAGGGAGACAATGAAACAGATAGTAGTTTGCAGGGAAATCGTGACGTCATTCTTCAAAGACACATTGAAAATGGAAAGCAACAAAGTGACGGAAATACAGTTTGAAAGAATTCATCGAATTGGAGCCAAAAGACACGGTCGAACTAGAAATGTTCTGGCAGTCTTTAAACAGAGGAAAGACAAAGAGTATGTCAAGTCTCTGAGGAATAACTTAAAGGACACCGGATGTTACATGCATGATCAGTACCCACAGGAAGTGGTGGACCAGCGAAAGCGATTGTTACCAATCATGAAGAAAGCCAGGGAGGATGGACAAGACGCGTACTTGAAGTATAACAAAGTGATAGTGAACGGAAAAACGTACACAGATGGACCGTACGGGAGCGTATAGGAAGTAGCGAGAGCGGTGTTACAGTGGGTGTATGGAACTGTAACGGGTTAACTAGGGACAAATTAGCAGACAGTGAGTTTTGTAATATTTTGTCTAAGTATGACATAGTCGGTTTATTAGAATCATGGACAGGAGAATGTAGTAAGATTGATCTAGATGGATATCAAGCTTTTAATTTATACCGAAAGTTTCAACATAGAAACGCTAGGCGGAATAGTGGAGGAATTGTTATTTATATAAAAGATTCGATTTTGAAAGGTGTGGAAATTGTTAGAAACCATTATGACACAATTGTGTGGCTTAAGTTGCGACGTGGATATTTTAGGATAGATAAAGACATTTATTTGGGTATAGTTTACATTTGGGGAGCAGATTCCCCTGCTTATGACGTAGTAAATTGTGATCTGTTTAGTACATTAGAGAATGACATATATGATTTTAAAAATAGTGGGACCGTCATGGTAATTGGCGACTTTAACGGTAGAGTTGGCATGAAACCGGACTATATTTGTTGTGACGCATTGAACACGCATACATACGACGAGAACTACATACCAGAACAGAACAGAACAGAACAAATCTTTTATTTCACCCAGGCATACAAAATGCAACATGGGGTTATGTACAAAAATATATATAATTATACATATATTGAGAGTTCCGGTCAGCATACAATGATTACAGTCGTGGTGAAAATTTAAGAGGTGGGGGAACACAGATTTAAACAACAAAGACAAATCAGATATTATATATATATGCAATGTGAGGGTAAAGGGATAGTAAGACGGAGGATAAACAATTACATGTACATATAAATGAGAATGTAGAGATAGTAAGAGATACTCAACTAGTATTAGGACGAGGGGGTGTGTGTTTTTTTGTTTGTTTGTTTTTTTCCCCCTTCTTTCTTCCCTCTTCTTTTCTTTTCAGTAATATGATAGCAAAGAGAAGAAGAAAAATATAGTATTAAAAAGGAATTAAAAAAAAAAAAAAAAAAAAAACAACAAAAAAACAACAACAATATTTTCATGATGGTTCATTAATTAATAGGCGAGGCCGTGGTAGATAAAGACCTTGTCACAAGACAATGACACAATGAAATGAGCGCACGCTTTTCACAAGATTCCCGCACATCACGCGGGCAGTTTCTCCCACAGCCACGTCTATGTAAACAAATACCAAGTACCCTCCAGCAAGTCTTACCGAAACGAAATGCAATCCGAGCTGGGGGAATGAAAAGAGTAGCACAAAGTGAAATATGGAGGTAAGTACATTTTTCTTCTCTCTCTATCTCTCTCTCTCTCTCTCTCGTTAAATTATTATGTAATATATCAGAAACCATTTATAATTTATGTGTTTAGATAGCCTTATCTAATATACTGTTTATATAATGAAGAAAACATGTTTATAAGTCTATGGCATTAAGTTACAATTGATTTGACTTGAATATTACATACATCAATACACACACATAGACACACACAATATATTTATATATATATTTACTAGGAAGTATAAACAAGTAACATATTTTCCAGGAGAGTCTATGAGTATCGGTAGTTATTTAAATTTTGACATAATTATACCTGCGAACTTACTAACGGCTTTTAATAATGTAAAGTTTTCGCCAGACAGAAAGTATTTGATATGTGTATTATTAGAATTTGCGTCAAATTTCGACCACAGATAACGGTCACGCTCTGCATTAAAGAGGGGACAATGAAGCAGGTAGTGTTCCTCTGTTCCTACTGCTCCAGTTTTGACACATAGGACAGGTTCTTTCTTGAAAAGGGATAGTATCATAACGGCCGTTTCTACTGGAAGTGAATGGTTTGCTGTACGGTATCTAAAATATATTGAATATTTCTTTCCTAGTAAGATGTTTGAAATATGGTTCTATGTTATGAGTGTGTGTTTCTTTAATATTTAAGTATGTGTTTCCTTTATTTGACAATGATAATTCGGAATGCCAATTTTGCTTAAATTGGTCTATTAGCGTACGTTTGACAATCTTATGGACATTTTTAAGATCTATTATGTTTTGGTTTAACCAAATGTCAGGCCGCCCAATTTTTGAAAAATTGATTTAATCTTATATATCCATTTAAAATTGTAGCTATGATGTTCGTTTAATATAAATGAGTAAACTTTATAAGATATTTTGTTATGTTTGCCCATAAGAGACTTGCCCAAAATTTTACCATGCGGGTATCGATTAGAATAGACAAAGGGAATCTCCCCAGTTCGCCATACAGAAAATTTAAAGGAGTAGACTGTTTTGCTCTAGTTATTCGACGCAGAAAACGACAGTGTATGTTTTCAAGAATCGAAGTGTTTTCATAGCCAAAAACCTCAGATCCGTATAATAGAATTGGCGCGACTGTATGGTCGAATAGTTTCAGTATGAGGTCAGTGGGTAAATCAGCGTTGAATATTCGAGAATAAAGAAGATAAAGGGCTTTGTTTGCCTGCTCTGATACGTGTTTCCTGGCTTTACTGAAAGAACCATTACTAGAAAATCTTACACCTAGATAGTGGTATTCGCTTACAATTTCCAATATTACTTGACCCAAGGTAAAATAAAAGTTACTGGTTCTTCGTGCTCCAAATACTACAATTTTTGTTTTATTTGTGTTAATCTTAAGATGCCAATTAAGACAATATTCATGAAAAGAATTTAGACTTTTCTGGAGATCCTCTGGTGAATTAGCTAAAATAACAGTGTCGTCAGCATAAAGCAGGACTAGAAGTTTAAGCCATGTATTAATAGTTTGGTTTCTTTGTTCAAGCTCTATACCGACTGAATTATTTTGTAGTAAAAAATTTTGTACATCATTTAGGTATAGCGAGAAGAGGACTGGGGATAGGTTTTCGCCCTGCCTTACTCCGATATTACTTATAAAAAATTGATAACTGTCCGTTAGATGAAACACAAGATTTAATGTTTTTATACATATTATTTATGACATTAAAAATTTTACCATTAATATTATAGTTAAGTAGCTTAGACCACAGACCTGCACGCCAGACAGTGTCGAATGCTTGGGAAAAGTCAATAAATGCACAAAATAATTTCTTTTTCTGCTTTTTCATAAGTTCGATAAGAGCGTGTAATGTAAATATATGGTCCGAGCAAGAATACGATTTCTAAAACCTGCTTGATTTTCTTCAAGAATACAATTTTCTTCCAGAAAGACATTTAATCTGTTATTAATAACGGATGTGAAAAGTTTACCTAAGCAGCTTAATATTGTAATAGGACGATAATTTCCAGCATCATTACTACATCCCTTATTTTTGTATATGGGAAAAATGATCCCTTCTACCAGGTCTGTGGAACATACCCCGTGTTTAAGACTGAGTTAAAAAGCGTACAATACAATTTTAAGAACTGATCTTGCGTCGTTTTAATATATTCATTTAAAATATCATCAAATGGGCATGACGCTTTTCCATTTTTAAGGTTTTTAATACATTTTGTTATTTCTTCTTCAGTTATTTGAGTATTAAGATGTGTGTCGTTATGGATATTTATCAGGTTATCAAATCTATCGTCGTCAATGGTATCTGTGTTAATTTTTTCGAAATGTTTGTAAAAATCTTCAATATTTGGTTGAGTTTTAGAATTGGTGTTTTGTTTAATATTATTGATGAATTGCCAATATTTCTTTGGATTTTTATCATTTAGGTTTCGTAATTTGTTTTGATTATTGATTTTTTCTTTGTTAATAAAGTAGTTCATCGTTCTCTTATACAATTTACTTGCTTTGTTTAGTTTTACCTTGTTTTTAGTCGTTTTGTTTATTTTGTAACTTGTTTTAGCTTTATTATAGGCCTTCTTTGCCTTTTTACACTTTGGACCAAACCAGGGTTTATCGTGTTTACTTTGTTTGAAGTTAGTGTTGTTTTTAGTATTAGGGAAAGTTTTATTTGAGGCATCTTTGAAAAGTGTGGAAATTGCATTTGTTACTCTTTCGATTGTGTCTGGATTAGGATTATTATTCAGATCTTCGAGAATATCATTTATCATATCAGTGTTTATATTATCAGAGAACATTTGGGCAGATGAGCTTTGCCACTGGGGTTTTCTAGGCTTAACAGGATCGTTTGTGTTATGAACATTTCCCTCTGATTTTAAGCATAAGTTAATGGTAAGTATTATGGCACTGTGACCGTCAGAAAAAAGAGAATCCATATGGCAAATATCGAATTCAACAATATTATTAAAACAATCAGCTGAGGCTATAGCATAGTCTATGACAGACCTGTCGCGAAAAGTAAAGTTTCCTATATTATTAGATATTCTACCATTTAAAATAAAGAGATTATTATTTCTGCATATTTCAACAAGTCTGAGGCCGTTAGTATTTGTTTTTTTGTCAAGAGATTTTCTTTCTAAAGGAACGGATAACTGTTCGAGTATAATATGTTTATCAAGCTGGGGCGTTAAATTGTTATCAAACTCTGTGTATTCGTAAATTGTAGGATCAGACGGCAAATAATCACGGATGTTACCTGTTCGTCCGTTTGAGTCACCCAATAAAAAGACATATTGGAAGCGAGAGCAGATCTGCGAAATATCTTCCTCAAATTCATTCAAAAGGTCTTCTTTCAAAAAACGAGAGTTTTCAGGTGGTATGTATATGGAACCAATTACAGTGGGGTCAGCATTTTTGTCTAATTGTAACTTTATCCAAAGGACATATTCAGAAGTACTGTCAATTACCTCAACGTAAGGATCTAAATTGTTTCTTACATAAATACCGATACCTCCAGACTTTCTTTTATATTTCTGTTTACGAACTTTGGAATGAAAATGTAGCCAGGAATATCAACAATGTCGTGATCATCTAAATGGGTTTCTGAAATACAAAAAACATCAAACTTATTTATGTAGTTAACAAAGTCAGGGTAATTAATTTTGTTTTTGAGACCACTCACATTTATGGCACAAATATTTAAAAGTTTCTTATTTTGGTTTTTATTTATATTTTCAGAGTCAACAGATTCCCCCGATGGACCCTAAGCAGACGGATTGGGAGACACGTGTGGAGTTTCCGGGTTGGATGAGGGTGGAAGATCCCATGGGCGTTTAAAGGCTAGATCCGCAACAGGAGACTACTAGACCGCGCCATGAAATGTGATCTACTTGGAGGGCGGGACGCTGTCCACGAGATTTGGCTGGTGACCTAGACTGCTGACGACCACGTGGGATTGTAGATCTGGAACGTTCATAGTTTGCAGCGGAATCACGTGCAGGTTGTGGGGCATTTGAACTGTTACTGTGAGGACCCGCAGTAGACTGTGGCACGTCTCTATGGGGAACTGATCTGACCGTGTGATCACTGGAGTACCACGAGTGCACGTGACTGTTGTGAGCTGCCCGCGTGTCGTGTGCTGGATGGAGATTGACCAAAAATGCTGCGGGGTGTGTGTATCCGGGACTGCTCGAGAAAGTAATGAATTGGAGGCGTCTTTTGGAAAACCGGGCCTGTTACATTGTATACGGCTCTGTTGGTTAATGGGGCCCCAGTCGGGGAAAGCATTGGTATGGACTCTGCCACCAACAACGATCTTAGCCGGGTATACAACGTTGATACGGCTACCTGGAAGCTCCTGTTTAATCTCTTGTACTCAGGCCATAGTAACTTTCTCGCTTTAACTATTTCTTGTGGGAAGTCGCGGTTAATGCTGTAAGATGTGTTTTTTCAGACGATGTGCCCTGGAAATGACGAACTCTGTATCCCTTGTGTCAGAAAGTTTACTATAATGGGCCGTGTCTTACCCCTTTTGAAAGGCCCCAATCTGTGTACACGGGGGCAGGGGGGCATGGAGAAATATCTAGATTGTCCCTCAAAAAAGATGATATTAATGAGAAACAATTTTCATCTGGAGATTCTTTAATGCCAATGAAAAGCAAATTGTTCCTACGGTTCCTAGCTTCCATATCCAAAGATTTGTATTCTAACAACTGTTAAGCGCTTTTCATGAGTGTTGACGACAGTTTCAATGTCATTCACTCTGTTGTGTAGGTGGAGGCATTCGTCTATTTTTGTTTCAAGGGAACACATTTTGTTAAATATAAGATTTTGTTTTTCATCAGATGAAAGTTTTGCAAAATTATCAAGTTTAATTGATTCAGTGGTACTGCTAGAGCTCACTCTAGGGCGTTTTTTGGTGACTGACCGCCACTCCTGATCGTTGGCAAGTGAGAACTGTTGTTGGTTCAGAGAATGAGAAAACACAATTTCATGGTCGCCGCCATTTTGGATTTGGGATGTGTCTGTATCATCATCATTAAAATGCATTTCTGGTCCACGTACCTGTTGCTGGTTACTTTGCAAACATGCAGCTGCCCCAGTTTTTATTTGCCGACACTATAGAGGCTTTTGTTGACGAATCGAGAGGTTATATCACCGTTAATTCAATCGTATATTTGGAGCGATGAAAATGTGACTCGATGTTTTGACCGGAACCGGAAACCATGGACGTACCCCATGCACGGACCTCAATGGATAAACAGTACAATGCACAAGGATTACAGTTACTTGACCTTTGTAAGGCAACATCATTACGAATTTGTAACGGACGCTTAGAAAACACTGGCGGTTATACCTATTACGGGTACGCAGGGAGTTCAGTAATTGATTACCTGTAATGCGCAGATTACAATTTCGACAAAGTGCAGTCATTACAGATTAATACTTTTAATGTATATTCAGACCATGCAATATTGGAGTTTGCTATACCGGTAAATAGTGTTTCACGTCAGAATAATAAGAATATCATTAAGATAGATACTGTTAA
>CM037780.1:44676143-44726143 GCA_021229015.1 Solen grandis | reverse complement strand
AAATGTTTCAGTTTAACAACACTCTTTATTAGAGATGAGAAACGTCTTATTTCTTTCATCATACCTAAATTAAAGAAATACTAATAAACGCCATTGCCATTTCAAGTATCTCGATGTACAACATGAATCATAATTAATCACAATTTTCATCTGTTTGTTTGTTTGTTTATTTGGTTTAACGTCCCACCGACAGTATTTCAGTCATTTGGAGACGATGTCTTCTTGAGACAGATATAGTGCTGCCACACTGCAGTATCACGCCGTAGATATCTGGCATGATACCACAATTTTATCTGTTATATCCACACTGTCAATGAGTGTCATTTAGGAAATAGTAACGGAGGACTATCATAATTAAATCACATCAATCAAGATGAGCAATTAACCATAATCATCGCTCCGAATGGTTTTACCTCTTCAATTTGTCCTAGTCAAATGAAAATTTAAAAGATTTCAAATAAAAGCTACTGGGTCTTTTTTTTTTTAACCTGAAGATAATTTTGTGACCCCATTATAGCCTAATATATTTTCCACTAATTTCAGACTTTTTAAAAACAGTTTGGAAGCTTATTGGCAACAAAGTGTATATCGGGGTTACGTTAGCGTCAGCACTACAGATATTTTATACCATCGGCGATGTGTCGTTCGCCCCAAAATATCTGGAGGCTCAGTTTGGAATTCCTGCATGGAGAGCGAATATTCTCACTGGTACGTAAGAACTGGAGAGTTAAACCGAGCCTTAAGCGTGAAAAAAAGATCACGTACAACAGCATCTAGATTTAAACTGTAGCCCGTTATACAACAAAACAGTCTTTCAATTGTTATAAATAACAAAATTAACTTAATTCCAGTGCTTTTTAGTGAAAGACTAAAACATACATACAGGAGAAAAAGCATATCTACAACAGTAAAAAGAAAAGTTATTTCCTACGAGAGGAGATACAACGGGGACCGGTCCAGAATAAAAATGGTACTGGTATAGCTCTCTTGATTGGCGCTCGGCATATAATTGTAGTTCCAAGACTGGTTTACCTGATATCAGGATAATGTAGCTGTACGTGGCATCAACCTATTTTGTTGTTGTTGGTTTTGTTTGTGTGTGTGTGTGGGGGGGGGGGGGGGGTCAACGAAACCTATTTCAGTCTAAGTCTAGGAGACGTGATGTTTAACTAAATCAATAAATGTCTCTAGTTGCTATATCATGTTGCTTTTTTGTAAATAGATTTATTATAAAAGATGTAAATGGCTATCTCAAATGTCCTGATATCCTGAAAAAAAACACACTAATTTCTTATTTCCTAATGGATATACCTGCTTAAAGAACAGTTACAATTTCTCTCATCAGACATTATATTTTTTTTAATGTGGGGCACATAAATGGTTGTTGCTGGAACACATCTAATAAAAGCAACAACAAAATAGGAGACTAATGGTAAAGAGCCATTACTTAATACTTTGGCCGGTTAAGCTTCCATACCTCTGACGCATAATCGTAGTCAGCAGCTGCTACTACTGGGTTTTGGTGAAATAACATTTTTGTTCAACCCAGGTGGCATCAAGGTCGGGTCCGGACTTCTGGGCAGTATTCCTGTCGGGGTTTACCTGAAAAAGAAAAAGGTTACTCCTCTCCAGACCGTTCGTTTGTATACGGGCTGCCTTGTTGTGTGGACACTGACAATGATCGTATCTGCCACCGTCACAGGCTGCTCGAACCAGACGGTTCTGGGGTTACACAAGTAAGTGTGTGCTTGTACATTCTATTACTTTGCAATTAGGTTTACCACCTTCGTATTACAACCCGACGGACTGCTAATCCGAATGTTGATAGTTCGAACCACGACGGGATTGGGGAGGTGGCAAGACTTTATTCCGCAAATGAATATAAACTGAAAGATACAAAATAAATAATGGAAGCAAACCTTAAAGTTCTTATGAAATTATAGCAATGTTATAATAAATCATACCCAGTAGATAAAAGGCAAACCTAAACGATTAAATATACATACATAAGGCAATTAAAGAAAGGTTTATATATATATAAATATATATATATATATATATTCTGATCTTAACACAAGAAATGTTTCTTTAGTATGAATAAAACTGGGAAAGTCCTACGACTATGCAAACTTCGATGGCAAGGTTAGTGATAGCAATATATTACAATACAATGCAATGTTTTTTTACTGACGGAAAATACAACATGTAACGCATAAGGTATGTATAATTTTGACCGATACATTTGATATGAGCCCACCCAAAAAGACAAATTTCAAACTAGTATGTTCACCACATAAAAAACAAACCTCAAAGGAAGGGGAAAAAAATGATCGCTGCTGCATTTTCACTAAAATTATAGAAAAGAAATATCTGGTAAAATCTAAATTTAAAGTGCTGGTACTTGCATTCGCATTATGCAATATTGAGAAACGCATGAACTTTAAATGTAATGACAATTAAGTAAATATTGAACATATTCAACAATAAGACTCAAAATGATAACAGTTTTTACATATTTAGGAAATTATTCATATTTTATTTATTTTGGGTGGCCTCCGTGGCCGTGTGGGTAAATCCCTGACCTCGCCGCTGTGGACTCGAGTCTTGGCCAGACCATTTGGATTTACTCGTATCATTTGAGGAAGCCACTGAACTGGCTTCGGCGAGTCATTGGTCATTTTATCGCTCAGAGTCTTCTTGTTTTAACTAGCTTAACCTCACTAAGTGACTGAAATACTGAATCAGTGATGTTAAATTCCAAAATAACAGTATTTTCAATTTCGGACTGAATATACATGCATAAACAACAGTTAGGAGTTCTCACACAAGGCTAGATACTCTGTTTCAACAAAAGTGGTTCATACCGTAAAAGCAATTAATAAAAAGGACAACAAAAATTAAACAAATACAGTAAAACCTCACTCTGCGACTAACTCATTTTCACGACCAACTCAATATTACGGGCACATTTTGTCAGACCCGAATTTTTCTCTATATATTTCAATGGTCGCTCACCTCATTAAAGCGGGCAACTCAAAATTGCGTAAAAGGGCCACTAAAATCGGACCAAATCGTAAAATTAGTCTTGTTTTGACCTCAATAATGCGAACGATGATCCTGTGACAAAGTTGATTCAAGTTGTCATTTTACGACACCTGGTTTCCGGTACAGGTGAAGGTCGCACGTGCCGTAATTCGGATGTTTTGATAACACGGTAGATAAGATTCGTTGGAGAGTGAAAACAATGGGTGAAATGGGTAATATTACGTAACAGAGAGCAATCTTGGGATCTACGGATGTATTTCCTGTCAAGCTATCGAGTATTTGTTATATGTCCAGATGAGCTGCCCCTGATTAGCAGTAACAATCACCGTGACGCGTTTCGATTATCTAAAGTTTTGACAGTCGTTAATTGACACGAAGATTTCCCACGAAAACTTGACTGTTAGTGGAAGACAACCATATGTGCGTATGTTCATATATAATGATGTTGCTGATGCTATGGGGATACACACGTAGCTTGAGTATTTCAGTCATTTAGTGATGTTCAGATAATTACAGGTGGGAGAAGACCACGAATGCACAGATACACTTGGGTCGAATTCGATCAACAATTCTTAGCGCTAAGTAAAATTTAAATACTTAAGGTCGAATTTCATTAGTCTTGTTTTTCTAATAAAAATTCCCAAATGTTTCATTTCTTATAAATTGTTGTTAGTTATCCAGAAAAAAAATCATTTCAACTTGGTCATGTACTTTAATAGTTCATAAAAAAGTGATGGTGGAATGTGTATCTACTTAGTTTAAGTATGTTTTAATTAGCGTTAAATATTGTTGGTGGAATTCAAGCCTGTTTAGAAAAGGTGTTTTTTTTTATAAAAAGAATATAAAGCAGTATAGCATATTTGGCTTCAAACACTGGTTTAACTATGTAAGCGATATTACATAAAAGTTATTAGCTATACTTTGTATACCTTCAAATAAAAAGAAACATCAGGAGATAGTATGTTTCAAAAGTTTTGCTACTTATAAATGATAAATATTTTTCCGTGACTGTCAAGCATACTTGAAAAGTAATCATTTGGTTACATGTGATATTTTTTAAAACATCCGTAAAAAATAAAATGGATTATATTTAATACAGTAAAGATGAAGAATGTTTAATATTCATAGATACTGGTTCGAATCTATTTTACTTCAATGACGCTCCTGTCTGATAAAGATTAAGATTTAGTAAGTGCAGGTCCCACGAAAAAAACCACTGATGTTTATCTAATGATATTCAAATTAGTTCAAACTTTCAATGCATGTGACAACCTCAAATCATTCTCTCTTCGGTTGATATATCAGTTAGTATACAAATTTCATCAGAACTTGAGGTCGATTTCAATTCATTTAACACCATGTACTGATATCATTTAAGTTCAAATATAAAAGTACAGAAACAATCTACATATCTCTCCACGACCATTTCTGTTTCATTTCTCACCACTTATAAACGTATTTCTGAGTTCAACATTCCATCGACAATATTTCTTTCATTCAATTTAGAGCCTTTTTTTACCTGTCTTAAAGAAACAGGTCCATTCTTAACAGTTACATTTATTTAACTTTCTGTTATTTGGCGTCAATTAAAGCTGCACACTGTTAACCAGATTTAATTAATATGCTGTTTATAAATAAATCATTACGCCTGAATAGCTAGACAGATGTTATAAAAATGGATTAAGTGTAAAATACGCGCGTAGATAGAATGGTTATTGTATCTTGTGTTTGTTAAGGATGGTTGTGAAATTTCAAGAGATATGGACAAATATAACAGAAATTAATGCCATTTCAATGTTTCAGTGACACATGATATGCGTGGTACCAGGTGTGTGAAGTTAGCGCGTAGATCGTAGATCGTAAATCAACACTATAACTAATTTTCTTTGTCGACCTGGGTCGTAGATCGTAGCTCAACCACTCAAATAAACCAAAATAAATGGTTGAGCTGGGTCGTAGATCGTAGCTCAACCATTCAAATAAACCAAAATAAATGGTTGAGCTGGATCGTAGATCGTAGCTCAACCATTGAAAAAGTTCGCGGGATGGTTGAGCTGGGTCGTAGATCGTAGATCGACCATTGAAAACTTTCATACAATGGTTGAGCTGGGTCGTAGATCGTAGCTCAACCATTGAAAATGTTGATGGAATGGATGAGCTGGATCGTAGATCGTAGCTCGACCATTGGAAAAAACCAAAATAAATGGTTGAGCTGGGTCGTAAATCGTAGCTCAGCCATTCAAATAAACCTGGTTGAGCTGGGTCGTTGATCGTAGCTCAACCATTGAAAAAGTTCACGGAATTCATTTGTCGGAAAAAAAAATGCTTTCGTCGGGAAAAGAGTTTCCGTCCAAAATCTTTGTACTTGTCGGTAATATCTCATTCGTCGGAAAAGTTTCCGTCGGTAAATTTTTCTGTTCGTCGGGAAAAATTATATGTCGGGAATTTAGTATTAGTTGTGAAAATTGTATTTTGTTATTATGGGTTTTTGTACTCTCGGGAAAATTGCATTTGTCGGAAAAAAATCTTTCGTCGGGAAAAGAGTTTCCTTCGAAAATCTTTGTACTTTCGGGAATATCTCATTCGTCGGAAAAGTTTCCGTCGGGAAATTTTCTTTTTTGTTAATATTTTTATCTTCGTCGGGATTTTTGTACTCGTCGGGAAAATTGCATTTGTCGGAAAAAAATGCTTTCGTCGGGAAAAGAGTTTCGGGAAAAGAGTTTCTTTCGAAAATTTTGTATTTGGGAATAATTGTCGGAAAAGTTTCCGTCGGGAAATTTTCTGTTCGTCGGGAAAAATTATATGTCGGGAATTTAGTATTAGTTGTGAAAATTGTATTTTGTAAATATTTTTATCCTCGTCGGGATTTGTCGAAAAAAGTTTAAGTGATTACGATACAGCTCAAATTCCATGCACATTTTATGGTTGAGCTACGATCTACGACCCAGCTCAACCATTCTATGAAAGTTTTGAATGGTCGAGCTACGATCTACGACCCAGCTCAACCATTTATTTTGGTTTATTTGAATGGTTGAGCTACGATCTACGACCCAGCTCAACCATTCTATGAACATTTTCAATGGTTGAGCTACGATCTACGACCCAGCTCAACCATTTATTCTGGTTTATTTGAATGGTTGAGCTACGATCTACGACCCAGCTCAACCATTTATTTTGGTTTATTTGAATGGTTGAGCTACGATCTACGACCCAGCTCAACCATTCTATGAAAGTTTTCAATGGTCGAGCTACGATCTACGACCCAGCTCCTTCCTAATTTTGATCTAAATTCGTACCAAAAAGAAATAAAACACTTTTAGCTGGTAACCAAAACTCCGATAACTCATCGAATGTTATTTTGGGCCATATTTGAAATGTGTTTCTACCACATTTATCATTTTAAATGGTTCTTAAGCTTAGCAGTTTGGCGGGTCTCATAAAAACTGTATTATGCAATATGCAATAGGGTTAGGACTGGTGTGCCAACAATCGTTACTACTTGGCCTTATCTGTCGGTGTTCGGATACAAGGAGAAATGGGAGAGGTGTTCCGAATGGTGCGCCAAGTTTCAGAATAATGTGATTCTACGGCTTGATATCGCTGTGAGAGAAGACTATGTTTATCTAAATGTTCCCATATTATCAAAATAATGTTGGTATACAAGACTTTTAATCCAAGTTAACAAACAATTAAGCATGAATAAAATGCGAGCTAAATGTTTCAGGCTGGAACAAGGGGGAGATAAAAACTGTACGGCCAGTTGTTCTTGTGACGATGAGAGTTATTTTCCCATGTGTGGGTCGGACGGCAACACTTATTTTTCACCTTGTCATGCCGGTTGTTCCAGAGATCTCAATCTGGTGAGCAAGTTTCAAAAAGTTTGCATGTTGCTTATTGAAAATAAAAACTGTCTTTTAGATAGAAATCCGAGTAATGGGCAAATAGACGTTACATATTTACACTTCTTGTAGTAAGACTGGATAGTTTTAATCTCAAAGAAGTTAAGTCTATTGTTTTTGACACCGAGTTAAATCTGTATGTGTAAATAATAAGAAGGCTGCTTATTACATTTCACTACATCTACGATGTATGGAGAGTAACGGAATAATTCACGCGTGGGTTTCCGACGATGGCATTCGAGAAGTTGCAATTTCCCTCTTTACGGTGCGGTCTTAATGTATGTCCCCATATGAAGTTACATTAAAATCAATATTTTTCACCATCATTTAAATTAGATTTTGTACTAAATGACAAATGCGTTGGTAGATGAATTCACGATATTTGAGGTCTAACTGATCGTAGGGATAACATAATAATCCCTACAGACGTAGTCACCCAATGTTCAAATTTATTAATATTAGCAAAATCATCGAAGATTAATGATCCATGTGAAAATTATTGTAGGGTTTCTGTTGTAAAGAAATGGCATGTATCTTCTACCAATATTGTGGTCTATCCTCAATACTGCTGTTTCGTGATTAATTCTGACATTCCATTTATTCCACAAATGAAATTGAATACCTTTGAATCCCTACCTTTTACATTTTCCCCTCCTGTGTGTATTGTGTATGTGTGTGTGTTTTGTATGTTGTTTTTTTTTCTATCTTTTTTTTGGTTATTACAGTGTGACTATCATTTTCAAATACTTTATATATCGCGAATTCTATAGTTAACATATATAAGGAAAAATTGAAATGAGACTAATTAAAACAGATTTTATCCATTTATAATCAATAATAAATTTGATTGAACATGATACGGGTTCAGTAAAATTTATCGATATCGATATATAAAGTGCCATTAGTTTTATCATGGATTTTCGTTGACATCAATTTTCGTTGATATGTATATACGTGAGTTTCTTGAGTACATTGATTCGCGTTCTAGAAAACTTGAGGTCTAAGAAGTGAAAAGCTTTATTTTAGGATAAAATCCTCAATGAAAATTAGTTTCCCACGAAAATTAATGACTTCACAGTATACTCGTTTACATAACAAAGTGTGCACTCGGAACTTCTGTTAATTGAAATGTTTTATTTTTATTCGAAGTACATTATATTTGTCAAAATGATTTAAGTATAGTACGGCCAATATGGTGTGCATTTTCTTCTTTTTTTTCTCGAAAGTATTGCTATTTTAGTTAATAATACATTTAATAAACGAAAATTAAGAGCACAATTTCTTTCACTGAGATTTTATTTGAACGTGTTTTTATGTGTCTATGTGTTGATTCTTTCAGAACTTTGTCAATTGCTCATGCATCGGAAGTCCTGGAGGCACGGCCATGGCTGGTTCCTGTCCTACAAACTGTCAGATGCTGGTTCCCTTCATGGTGTTGCAGGCAATATCTACCCTCTGCATGAGCTGTATCGTCATCATGTCGTGGGCCATAAGTATCAGGTTCCTTGAATCTTTTTGTTACTTTTCTTCAAACCCATCTAAATATATATTTAGTTTACATCTATTGCACTTGTACATACTGACACGTTCAGCTTCGCCCTGGCATCGGGCCCCTTATTGCCGAAAATAAAAATCCTATTGAAACTAATGGGAATAGTCAATCTCATTAAAATTATATTCTAATTTGCACCCCTCTACTACAATACCCGCGATTAGGATCTGACCACATCGCATTAAGGGTTGCGTCAGATTGACCTTTTATGTAATTTATATGCATAAACAAGTGCTCGATTTTAAACTAATTAAGTAGCGCGTTTCTAACTGACTTCGGTAAAACATTTGTCACAGGGTGAAGAAAATGTGCAGCTTGAACGGGACTCGAACCTGGGACCTTTTGCTTACAGGGCGAATGCTCTACCGAATGAGCTACCGCTCTACCGAAATCATGCTACCCTATTGTGCGATTGATGCGGTTACTCCCCCCTGATATACCGAACGATTCTGTAGCCGCCGATTTGATTGGCTTATGCAAAGGTCACTCTGAGACGACCCTCTATACGATGTGGTCAGATCCATTTAACATACTGAATCTGATTTTATTGAGATTGGGGCATAGTTGAAGTCTGAGTATAAGAATCATACTTTAAATACCATCAGATTTCGAGAACACGAGGGCGTAAGTGTCCTTGACAGGTGCCTCTATCGAGTTCAATCCTGCTTAAAGACTAAAAACTAGAATTACATATATAGCTATTTCATCATGTAAATCCTGCCGACAGTCTTTCAGCGCATTATTGCTCTTTGATTTTAGAATTTGTGCTACAAACACTTGGCTGCTGGAACCAGAGATTTTCAAAGGGGGCTGAGGCGGAGGGGGTCAGATGATACGACGTCTGGAAAAATGATGCTGATGTGGATAACAATAATCATTTTTATTATACAGGTGTGTCAGCAATGACGAAAGACCATTTGCTGTAGGATTCAGCACTTTTCTTCATAATATATTCGGTAGGTGGCTATAGTTTGTCGTATAACTAAACAAAGAGAAAAGAGAAAAAGAAAACACTTTGAAAAAGAAAAGTGACTATTACTGAAATCCAAATTTAAAACTTCTTTTTATAGAAAATACATGAAATACGAAAACAATACAGTGTCAGCATTTAAAGAACAGTTGTGTCCTTGTCTGTCAGCCATGCCAGTGCTGGCTTGTTGTTGTTTTTTAGGATGAGGTTGTTGTTTTAGGAGTGTTTTATACACAGTATGTAACGTAGGTGAGCTATCTGTCCTAGTTTTTATGGCAAACTTATTTTTCTGATAATACAATGCTTCAGGCTGGTTGCCGGGCCCGGCCGTGTACGGCATGCTTGTGGATTCAGCCTGCGCCCACTGGCGGTCCTCGTGTGGAGACGAGAGGGGATCCTGTATCCTGTATGACCGCGTGGCTCTTCGCCACACCCTTTTCTTTTACGGGACGGGAATTGGCGTTGCTATGGTGGTTACAGTGCTGTTAGTGTGGTTGGCTGCACGAAGAAAACGTGACTGGTATATGGTGAAACTCGATACACATCAGAACTTGACATAAAGCATTGGAAAGTCTGAGATGAACTTCTTTAGGGTCTTGGGCGAGAAAAAAAGTATTTAAATTTCTTAAGTGTGTTCCTATGTGAATAAATGTATGCGTAATTTGACATGTTCTTTAAAGTTCTATTTCTAGATTTTTTCCTTCTATTCACACTCTTGATGAAGTTTTCCGATGTTTGCAATTATATATATATATAATCCTTATGTATAATACTACAGAAATGGATTAATTTGCGGAGTAACTAGGAGCCTGTGTCCCTAACCCCACTGCACATCCCCACCCCACCAGTTACCCCGGTGTTTGATCCTTGTTTTCCTTTTGGGAGGGGGTATGAAAAAAGATTAAAAATCAACTTTTAATTTTTTTCTTTATTTTCATTAGTTTTAACATTATATAATTGATTATAAAGGTATTTATACAATTCATATGCATGTATTACAATAAAAGATGAAACCGAAAGATGAAAGCTTTTCCCTGAGAAATTTTGAGATTACAGCGAAATATACAGAGAGAGAAATAGAGAGAGAGCGAGAGATTGGACAGATGAAGAAGTATAGAGAACATAACAAAGATTCTTAAATATATAATTCATATAATTTTGTTTAATATTATTTGTGATTTAAGTCCAAAGTGAAAAATCTCTCAGCCCCTCACCGCTGTGGGTTCGAATCCCGGTAGGGACTTCGGATTTTTCATGTGAGGAAGCCTTCCAGCTGGCTTGCGGTAGGTCGGTGGTTCTACCCGGGTACCTTTGTGTACTCGGGGTCTTCCTCCACCTGTAATTAGCTGGACGTAGCTATATGATTGAAATATTATCGCAGCGACGGTAAACCCCAATACAACAACAACAACAACAAAGTGAAAATGATTTCCATTTTTAATTAATCCAGCACAGAAGCGTTTGAATTTTTCAGTGCAGGTGTGAACTACAAACAAAAAAGAAAAGAAAAATATTTTAGTACTGCTATCTTTCAACTGTGTCATGTTTTCAAAGAGGATGCTATTTAGCGTCATTTCACAAGGACCATTTACCTGAACGAATGTTGTTATATTTTTGACAATCAAAGAACAAATATTTGTTTCTTGAACCTCGCATGCACAGATTGGAGAATCGACTTTCTTGGAATAATGGTAACCGGGCTTGCAACTACAATTAGTTCTTAACCCTTTCCCTCATAGAGGAAACCATGAAAAGACCTATCAGGCTATGCGAACAACATAAAACCAGATTTTATGTTGTTCACTGCTCCTCACTGGTCTGGAAATGAGGATTTTGTAATTAAATTTGGTAAGGTTTAACTGTGGTTTTCTGCAGATCAGGCTTTATGTGGTACCTATTGAGTGCGTCAAAATGAGTCTATATGAGGGAAAGGGTTAAATCTACGAAGAGTCATCGGACTCGAACGTTTACAGTAGTGCTCGGAAAAGGTATGTCCGCTTTTTGTTGAGCTTGAAAAAAATCTATATTGTTTGCAATTTTAATCGAACCAGGACGTTGTTTACAAAAAATATAACAAATATGAAACATTAGCATAATAACAACATAAAATATTAATATAACAAATTTACACTACTTTGTCATGGATAAAAAACTGTTTTCCATCTAATACTCGATGGCCTATAATAAAACTAGTTGTAATATTCAGATTCAGTCATATATGCATATGTCAACATAATATGTGACATCTAAAAAAGGCGGGGGCACGAAAAATCGACCATCTTCTGACCTGATATAGTTTACTAACCTTATTGCATTCTTTCTTTTTTACATTTCTAAAGAAAAGTCTTTATGTTTAAAGACAAAAACGAAACCAGACTAATTTTGTAAATAGTATAAATAAAATGAATGTCACTAAGTTCAATCTTGCGTTACAGACATGTGACATATAACGATGAATTAATGATATAAGATTGTATGGGATACACCAGAACATTCGGAAAAGTTTGGATGTATACGTCTTGTCGGAATTACTCCTGGCGGGGAATTGCTCGTAATTTATAGGGGACGGGTGTACGGGTAATTTGACTTCTGTCGATTTCAAACCCGTGCCGGACATCCTCGTGCTCTGGTTTGAACGTGAAGCGCTGCAGGAGACTTACGACAGTCAGGAACAGTTCCATTTTGGCCATGGACTCGCCCATACACTGTCGGGGACCTGAGAATATGTAAGATACGTTGAGACAGTTCGTTTGAACGATGAAAGATTTTGGCATTTCTATGTGGAAACAGTCAGGTTCAAGTGTTTACTTCAGTTACTCACAACTGTACTACTTATAACCACAGGAGTTTGAAATTCTATCAATAAAAAGTGTAATATAGTAAAAAAAAATAAACCCCGTATATAATGAAAAAACGTGTTTTTTTAATTATATACAAGGCTTATTTATCTTTTACTATACTATACTTATTTTTGATAGAATTTCAAACTCCTGTGTTATAACCAATGTAACTTTTAATTTTGATTTTGAGATGTAAAACCCAATCAAACAAATCACCAATCACTTACCTATTCCAAATGGAATATTTGCACTGATCTTTTTTATCTTCCCATTTTCATCAAGGAACCTTTCCGGATTGAATACTTCCGGTCTGTCCCAGTGTTCGGGGCTCATAGTGCAGGAATACAGATTTCCGGTTATCGTCGCGTGCTTAGGAATCACGTGACCACGAAACGTTACTTCCTCTCGACAGGTGTGAGGCACGGTGAATTCCGCTTAAAGGTAAAACAACGATTTTATTCAGTGACGTGTATACTCGTATACCTATATATGCATATCATCAGCAGAAAAATATTGCTACGAAACAACAGATCAGAACTATTTGTAGTTTCCATAGTACACTGTTGTAGAAATTACAATACAAAATTAAGTATTATAATATATTTATTAAATAAAACATTGCCCATGCTTAATTTAATAATGTTTTACTTAATGTTTTACCTAAACATAAACTGATGTTAAAATCATGTGAGAAACAACTTTCACTGACAGTTTTTCATTGTACTGGTAGAATTGCTGTTGATGATATAGCGGAAGCGTGGATAGCAGCATTATAAGCTGAAGTCATAGTAGCAGAAGAAAAAGAAGAATATTTAATCCATGTGTGTGTGTGAAAAGACTGACAAATACATACAGGAGAAAATCAAATCTTCAACTGATAACGTTATTAACTTCATGCTAATTATTGAAAAAAAAATGTTTTTTTATTAGAGTGGTAAAATCCAAATCATCATCACTGTGGGCGATATAGGTCTTCCGGAAATACTTTCTTTACTCAAAAAGGATATGTATATGGGAAGTATTTACTAGTTACCTCCCTAAACAACAACAACAACAAAAAACCTCAACGTAATGAGTAGAACGTTTGTTGCTGTTTCTTATGAAATCATTTTTTCCATGACCAATTGACCACGGATGAACTCGTTATTGTGGATATACAGTTGTTATAATAGTTGTCGTGGTACTTCTTCTACTACCATTACTACTTATACCTTTAATTCTCAATTGTACAGTATCATGATCGTGATGGTGATGATGATGATGATATGATGATGGCGGTGCTGTGAAGTATAGTAGTATATACATACCTATATTAGACATCCTCTGTATCTCTAGCAGGGTTGCCTGTACATAAGGCATCAAGCCCCTGTCTTTCCACATTACATTAAGGTCTCCGACAACCTGTTGAATAATTACAGTATAGCTTTCATAGAACTATAAAATTTTCGCGAAAATAAAATAATTTAAAAACAAGAAATATTTAAAAAAAAAAAAACATATGCGGCGTTAATGAGGATTAAAGTAATCGGGGTTGTAGAACTGTTATATGATGTACAAATCGTTATCTGTGAAGGAGGTATTAAAGCGTCCCCTCAACCGCAATCGGTGAACGATATTCATGTATTTTCATTCACACAGATTATAATATACTGCAGGGATTTATAACGTTCGGCACGAGACGAGTCTCAGTGTGCATCGAGGAGAAGTGTTTTGGTAACATAAGCTTATATCTATCCAAGAAACTGTAATTAAGTCAGTATCCTTTATTTAAATTACATTAAGGTCTCCGACAACCTGTTGGATGATTACAGTATCCTTAAATTTAAACTCGCAGGCTGATCAGCTTTTATGATGTTCGCTGCTCCTCAGTGGTCTGGAAATGAGGATTTTGTAATTAAATTTGGTAAGGTTTAACTGTGGTTTTCTGCCGATCAGGCTTTATGTGATACCTATTGAGTGCGTCAAAATGAGTCTATATGAGGGAAATGGTTAATGAGTAATATACTTCTCGCACCGCTTACGTCACGCTATGCTGATTTAACCGCTGCAACCAAGTAACTAAGGTGACGATAGGTAAACCGGTGTGCTTATCAAGGAAGTTACTCCTGCTGGGAGTTTTCTACATAAACTCAATAACAGTGATGTCCCCTTGTATACCATCTTTACGTAGTATGGGTAGATAACTGTGTATGGGGTCAATCCTTGGAGTTTATGGTATAATAAGAAATCCACACGTTTGCATGTTAACACACAGTTACTCCCTTTAATTTATTTATATACATGAAAGGGAAGATCACTGCGTACGGAATTGTAGTTTGCTGTACCTGGGTTATCTCCTCCTGGCATTTCTTTTGAACATCCGGGTACTCAATCAAATGCAACAGACACCATTTGAGCGTTGTTGATGTGGTTTCAGATCCGCCCAAAAACAGGTCCAGTATCACGAAGAACATATTAATACCTATAGACGAAAGCAGTTTCAAAAGTTATTGTATGTACTATGCAAATTCCTCCTAGAAATTCTATTCTTAAAGCAGCCAACTCACACATGATCGGTAGAAATTATATAACAAAATCTACTTCGTTTATGTTGCTGAAGTCTTTGATACATGACAAATAAACTCGGCAAGTGTAGGTAACATTACATAGGAAAAACTATTTTCGTAAACGCAACCTCGATCAAATCGCTCAAGTATAGAATACGGTATCTTGCGGTACCACGTGACACATTCCGCAACATGGCGTCCTCACCAGTTTGGGATACCTATTTAATAATTTCAGTCTATGAAGTTAGGGCATGCGCGAATCGTGAATGTGATCAGCAATGTGACGGTAAAAGGAAAAGAAAATCTAAATATAGATTTTATAATTTTAAATTTAGTTTCCATATGGTCTATGACGGTATTGCCTGTAAAACAGCCCATTTTTCAACAATCACGTATGGTTGCAGTGGGTGACTGCATCTGTAGAGTGGTATCGATAGAGGTATTTAATACATTTATAAGGCTAAAAATCCATATTTATGTCAAGGACTATCAGTGAACGAGCGCCTTTAATCTCAAGTTTCAATCGCCGACAAATAAAGTAATTTTGGTGGTTTGTTTATTTGTTGGGTTTAACGTCCTACCGACAAAATATCATTTGGTTTTTTTTCAATCAATTTTAAAAAAGAAACTTGGGTAATCATAAATTGTTGTTAATGAAATATTTAAAAGCATATATTCAAAGTACATTTCGAAATAGTGAATGAGTTTATATGCACTAAATTACATTTTGTCTGACATGAGCGCAACGTAATCAAAACGCAAACTTACTATCAATTTGTTGCATCTCGGAGTCCTCCTCCCTGGACTTAATATACAGGTCAACGAAATCTCGTATATTCTCCTTGTCAAACGAGGTTTCATGTCTGTCTACCTCAGATTGGATATAGTTCTTCAGCCAGCCTATGATTGCGCCTCTCTTCTGCATTATTTCATACTTCTGTCATATGATAATAAAATAAATTGATAAATTTAAACCGAATACAATCGGATACATTTATAATCAGCTCTCAAACAATGAGTTGATATAGTAAAGAGAAAGATACAATAATAGATTTTTGACAGATGAGAAATACTCATAATCATATAAAATGTCAACTAGAAACCAATGAATGACACTACTGACCAGGTGATTTCTGGTCGGCTCTTGTATACACGATTACCTTAACCCTTTCCCTCATATAGACTCATTTTGACGCACTAAATAGGTACCACATAAAGCCTGATCTGCAGAAAACCACAGTTAAACCTTACCAAATTTAATTACAAAATCCTCATTTCCAGACCACTGAGGAGCAGCGAACAGCATAAAACCTGATCAGCATGCGAGTTACTCGCAGGCTGATCTGGTTTTATGCTGTTCGCATAGGTCTTTTCATGGTTTCCTCTATGAGGGAATGGGTTAAATATAAACTATTTAGATTCAACATGTGTAGACTCGAGTCCTGGTGTTGTCAGACGGGTTTTTAATGTACGAAAGTCTTCCAATTAGCTTAAGGTGGGTTGGCGGTTCTATCCAGAAATCTCTGTGCGCTTGGGGTCTTTCTCCACCCATAATTAACAAAACGCGAAAAAAAATGCTGTTGATCAAAAGGACTTTTGACAGCAAGGTCCACCTGCATTTATTTTTCGGAGGTTTGTACAGCTTTTCATTGGTTAAACTGATATGCATCTTAATTTTGAGGCAGTTTTGTGTCACATTTATTATCTGGACGTCACTTTATCTAAAATATCATTTCTATTTTCGACGGTCAGCTCTAAATCATCAATAACACCACTGGACAGTTGAGGGGCACTATGGTCCAGAAGTAACATACCCGGATCTGAAAGTAATGGGTTCGAAACCCGTTGGGGGCAAGGATTTTGCATGACCTTCCCAGGTGTACAGTACTGGTCCAACTCAGGAGAGGGAAAGGTTATAACTTATGAGAACTTGTTTCCGAATCGCCGGTAAATGAATTTACACTAAACTAACAGTTGAAAGTCCTATACATACCTCAGAGCTGATCAGTTTATTCAGGAAGGCCGGCAGACGTGTTGTTGGGTCAAGTGGATTTCCCTGACTGAATGCGAGATTTACTTTCTCAATAAGCTCCGCAAACTTTTCGTCTGAATAATCGAATCTGCAAAAGTCATAGTTATAAAAAGCGTGAGCGATAACTCGAACATTTTTTGACTATATCAGAAATAAATTTAGTAGGTATTACTGTAAAAATCATTAATTTTTGTTGACATTAAATTTCGTGTACCTTAGGGAATTTCGTGGGTACATTTATTCGTGGATCTATGTTCTAGTAAACGTGAGATCTATTTCAGAGAGAAGTTTTCGAGGGCATAAATATTCGTGGATAAAACACTCCACGAAATCGACGAAAATTAGTGTCCCACGAAATTCAAGTTGGAATCCTAACACTATTCTATGTAGTTGAAGCTACCTGGGTTGGACCAGTATATTTTGCGCCTTGGAAGTTCTGGAAGAAATGTTTAACCCCTAACATAAATCGATCATCGTAATTGATTACATGTGGCATGACAACTGATCTTGTCGACAATATTTATATATTATCAATTAATAGAACTTTTTGTTGTTTTTCCGTTGATTCTTCGTGTATGCTTGCTATGTTTTGCTTACGCATTCATTCGTGAGATTTGCGTTGATTTGGAAGATGTATGAGAAATGAGATAGGATTACAGGGACTCGAATTTCGTACATTATGGTAACATTCTAAAAACGCTTGTGATAAGTTCCATAAAATTTTAATACAAACGATGTATTACTTAAAGCCAATTTAAGTTAGTGGAAACAACAATCTGACGTCAAAAGCATTTATCTATTTTACGGAGGATTCCGGGGATAGACGCAAACTCTCCCCTTAAAGTTGTTAAAGAAGCGTAGCGTGATGTAACCGGTGCGTGCGGTTTGAGATAGACGGAGTAACAAGATTGATACCGGAAGAACCCGTACATTACCTCCTTCCGAACACAACACCGCAAATGATGTTCGTAACCAACATTGCCATGAGATTTGAGACGTCCATTGGCTCGCCTCCTGATTCAGTGAACACTTCCGCTGTGGCATCGATCTCCCCTAGTATCTTCATTTCGATAGATGTTTTTCCCACGCCGAAGTCCCGGAGGGCATGCATGGAAAATCGGCGTAAAATCTTCCATTCGTTCCCGCTTGACCACACTATGCCTGAAAAATAATACCTGGTTAGTTATTGTTTGCTTGTTTGCATGGTTTATCCAACTGAAGTAGTTTAATCATCTACATGATAAAAATAAGCAGGGTTGCCTTACGAAGATATCACGCCGTGGACGTTGACCTGAAATTATTGAACTAAGATCCATGCAAACGATATTCATATACCTAGCCAAGCATGCTCAATAGGCGGTAAATACAACTAGACCTGTCACATAGATCACGCACGGTATGCTCGTTTATATCACAACTCTAAATATCAAAGAACCATTCATCTATAACGTACACTATTTCAGTAGATCTAATTTGGAGACCTTTGCCTATATAAGCCAGGTAAAGAACAGCAACATTGCGACAAATGGCATATATATGCTGAGTTTCAAGCATGGGAACTATATGTATATTTGTAGAGAAATTGTAATAATGAACATTACCATTTTTTACGACGACGTTGAACTTGTCCTCCACGGCGTCTCGTAGCCAGTGAGGCCGGTCACTGAAATGCTGACTGTTCTTCACAAACGCCTCCTGTATACAATCGTACCCGTTCAATATAACAAGATCCTGGCTCCCGATCCGAAGACAAAATATATCGCCATTTCCGTATTTCTTCGACTCCTCGAAGATAATCGTAGGGAGTGTTTTCTTCAGTCTGGCTGTCCTGATAAGCCATGGAAGGCTACCTACAATCGGCAGTCGAATCGGTCCTGGCAATGATTTTCTCCATCCGTTAAGTAAGTAGTAGGATAGAAGAAATATAACACATCCCACAAAAACGTAAGTTATCTCGATCATATTGAACTCTTCTTCCGAAATTATCTGTAATGAATGGATATTTATATACGTGTGTAAACCACGTGATATGTTTACTAACTGAAGCGTCCCAGTTTTTAACCTTAGCAACTGTTTTATAGCTACGCGTTCTCTATTTACGTCAACCTGATTCATAAATGTTTTTGTGTACTGGACCGTGAAATTAGAAAAACGCAATATTTAGTGTATGTGTAGGTTATTTCATGAATTACACACCTACACATTTCTTGTTGTTGGGATAGCAGTACTTTAGTATGACGAAGCAGTGTAAGGTCTTAATAAATATGATGATTTTCATTTCGTTTACGTTGAATTAATACTCTTATCAGGCAATTAGTCAAATATTAAGTGTGAAAATTAATTATAATAAATAAATAAATAAATGAAAAGGGAGAGAGGGAGACTCATTACATAAAACATTTGAGTTTTATCTCACCAGATATCCATTATCTATGATGTATGCTTCAAATACATGATTCATATCATGCTGTTACGTACTAGTATTATAGTCTGCTTTGAGATCAAAATGTTTAAAGAGAAATACATGCATGTAGAGAAAGCATAATTGTCTTTGGAAACGATTGCAAAATTTGACTGCTAAAACAATTACAACTGTTATTTTGCATAGAAAATAATTTTATTAAATACAACGCAGCTAGTATACAGCTGATCGTTAGGAATAAAAAAATCTCTCTCTCTCTCTCTCCCTCGTTAATATCAACAAATGTGATTTCTTATCAATCCAATAGATACACAAACTATGACTGTAAAACAAAGCTGTCATAGTAGTTTTACAAACTATGTACGCGAGTGTTAAATGTTATTAATACCTTTACTAAAGAAATGAGCAAAAATTATTTGCTTACGATGTATTTCTTAAACAATGGTGATAAACCGTCCTTTAAATTATTAAACATGCAACCAGCCTCAACATGAATATAAATAAATCCATCATCCTATGAGTGGAATCTTTAAATAAACCTAAAATCCAATTCTGTAGGTCACAACCTTTTATCTGGACTTCAGAAAATGCAACGAATTTCGGAATTACCTTTATAATGACAAAAACAAAACAGCGAAAAAAAAAAAAAAAAAAAAAAGGCGGTCATAAGCGACATATAGTATCTCCGAAACAGGTATATCTACACTGAGTAACTTTTCTAAATGGTCTCTTAAAAGTTTTGCCTTCGGACAATCATTTTATTTACTGCCTCATTTGAAAATATAATATTAAGTAAAAGGTCTGACAATATGTAAATATTTTGATCTAAAGTAATAAAGAGAAAACCAGTTTTTGTTTAAGATAACCAGTGGCCAATTAACTTGACGCCAAAATAGGTATAACCACGCCCCGAATGTTTGTCGGAGGTTGTTGAACTAAGGTAATTATTGACAGCAAGATTCACGTGCATTTGTTTGTCGGAGGATTGTACAGCTTTTCAGTAGTTTAAACCGATATGCATATTCATTTCGGGTCGTTTTGGCGTCATGTTAATTACAAAAGTTGTCCAGTGTATACACATCAGCTGTCAAAACGTTCGGACAACTGTTTATATCGTTCAACAAACCGCCCCAGGTTGTATAGCGCCCGCCATCGAGCCGGAGATCGGCCCACGTGTTCTCGAAAATAATCAAGTACGACCTCAGACTCAAATTTGAGTATCATACTCAAATCCCTATTGAAACTAATGGTATAGTGTGAGTCTTAGAAAGAAAATCATACTTGACCCTTTCCCTCATATAGACTCATTTTGACATACTCAGTAGGTACCACATAAAGCCTGATCTGCAGAAAGCCAAACTCAAACATTACCAAATTTAATTGTAAAATCCTCATTACCAGACCACTGAGGAGCAGCGAACAGCATAAAACCTGATCAGCCTGCGAGTTACTCGCAGGCTGATCTGGTTTTATGCTGTTCGCATAGGTCTTTTCATGGTGTCCTCTATGAGGGAATGGGTTAAGTACCATTTTTATTTTTGAGATGGGGCTGGGGTCCAACAGTGGTATTCTGTTAAAATGGCACAGAATGGCGCTAGGCATATACAACAGGTCAGATGCTGATATTATAAAAAAAATAATTCCCCGTCCGAGTTAAACACCTTTTGGCCACACCCAAGGGGGTAAGATGTCAAAAAAATGATGTCAATTGATGAAAGGCATCCATTAATGGAGAAAGTATGTCTTTTTAAATGTGTAAAGCTCTGGAAAAAAATCATTTGAAAAAGGACGATAATTAAAAAAAATATGACCAGGTAGAACCCTGGTTTTCGGTTCCTGCTCTTCTCTTTCTCACTAATATTTGAAGTCTTGTATAGCTTAAATTACGAGTAATGTGCAAAAAAAAAAAAAAAAAAAAAAAAAAATCAAGGGAGATAATAAAAATTGGACCAGATAGAGTTATGATTTTGGCTATCACTTAATTATGACAATCGTTCATCATAAGGTTCTTTAACAACTGCTCAACACGAAATGTTTAAAAATCTCGTCGAGGCATGAAAAGATGCAAATACCACATGCACAAATGGGGAATAAACTTTGTCGGCAGTACGTTGTCTATATCGGGTTAAGATCTGTGGATTATGATTAGCAAAAACCAATGGAATTCATATTTACAATTCAAATAAGAGACGTATTTATGATCTTTAAATATATTCTGTAATATACGGAGCGAGACCGATGGTATATGTCAAGTAATTAAGATCGATAGTCGGAGCGACAGCTAGGAAATATGATTAAACACTCTGTCCAAAGCGGCACCTGAAAGAACGACCTAGCTACGCACCTGCAGAATCCTTGACACCGTTATCTGCGTGATAAATCACAACTTGGGAATATGACGATAGTATCAACATCCGTTACCATACTTCATATGATGTGAGAATAGAACGGCACGTGACACCATAGGACAAATACACGTGCCGGACCACCTATGGATAAGACGTGACAAGACGTGATCATACTCCATATGTACAAATCTTCTGAATAAAAATTTAACCCTTTCCCTCATATAGACTCATTTTGACTCACTCAATAGGTACCACATAAAGCCTGATCTGCAGAATACCACAGTTAAACCTTACCAAATTTAATTACAAAATCCTCATTTCCAGACCACTGAGGAGCAGCGAACAGCATAAAACCTGATCAGCCTGCGAGTTACTTGCAGGCTGATCTGGTTTTATGCTGTTCGCATAGGTCTTTTCATGGTTTCCTCTATGAGGGAAAGGGTTAAGGGTTTGAATTGAAAATATATATTAAAACAAAGTTATTCATACTGCCCAGCACTTCTTAAAGCTATTCTCAGATAAAAGTTTTATGCTGTTTGCATAGGTCTTTTCATGGTATCCTCTATGAGGGGAAGGGTTAAGGGGTTTTAAAGGCCTTAAAATTCAAAATCAAGGACTTTCATAAACCGCAACTTATGCTTTAAGTTTTAAAGGCTGAAGGGGGTGAACCTTGATTCAACTAAGGGGGGTTTTTTATTGAAAATAAGGACTTTCATAATCTGCGTGTTGTACAAAAGTTGAGGATTGTCCCGCTACAGTCGTATGCATTTTACTCTTCATGTGCTACATAACACATGCTCAGATTTTTTAACAAATTTATAAAAAAAAAATCTGATCAATATTGAAATTTTAAATTTAAGGGTTTTCAAGACATTTCAGTTAAATTTAAGGGGTTTTCAATGGTTTTTAAGTCAGAATGTGATTTTTAAGGGGTTTACAAGACCTGTGTGAATCATGGACTGGTTCCTATATAGCCATTGAGTATTTCACACCTTCCGCCTACTGAAAATTAAGGTCGACGAAACGACTTTTCATTTACTATACATAATCAGTTAGACGAAACGGTTGGTCGACGAAACGACCATCACCCACGCTTCCCTACGTGAAGTGTGTGTGTGTGTGTGGGGGGGGGGGGGCGGCGAAGTCGTACCGAATGACTATAAAGAAAAACAGAACACCTCTTTTATCTTTAACAAGAGCTTTATTAAATTTATATCATCACACTTCTGACTTAACATAGCTAAATATCACATGATCAGCCTTTTTACAAACTCAAACGTTTCCGACATTCCTCGTAACTTCTGCAATAACGATGATTCAAATGGGTTTTAAGAGGTTTGCAATGACAGTAAAACAAGCGAAAGATTACGAACAAAACGAACACATTGGACAGAATGTTAACATGTGTACATGTAAAAAATAACATTGTTATTAATGAAGCATTTATCACAAAAGAAACACTCCAGTTTAAACGGGATAAAAATAAATTATTGAAGAATACATTCAGCCCAACTGGCACAGGTGTTTTCCCCCCGAATATGACATCATGAAACGTCACAACATGTGAGAAGGGCTCTTTAACTCTTGCAAGATCATGGTCAAACTCGAGTTATGTCCTTGAATAAACCACATGCTTTCTATTTCTTCCGCGTTTGACCTACATATCAAGACGTACATATTTGCCCCATGCGTGGATCCAGAGGTGAGGGGGGGGGGGGTAGGGTGCCATGATCCCACCCCCTGGATTTGGATACAGTATTAATCGTTAAAAAGAAAAGAAACCCAGTGGACCCCAAACCACGCCCTTGTAAAACCACCAATGAACCCCCCCCCCACCCCATTGCGGTGAATTTCATTTTAATTTTTAGAGTTGGCTAGTTATAGTTATAGCTTGCCAACATATCCCTGTCGGACCCCCCAATGTTAAATGGTTTGATTTTGTGCATGTTCCCGATGTGTACTGATGCATGAGGACGTCATGATTGACCAATCAACCGTACCTGATGTCATGAGAGGTAAAATCCCTTAAGTGGCTGTTTTAGTATCTTCAATATAACTGTTAGTGAACACACTATAAGCTAAACTATCCCAACTAACTAAGCTAAACATCTGTCGTCACTCTCACATCTAAAAACACTAATAATACTGGATAAATGAACTTATATGACTAAACCCCTACTTGGGACTACACTAAAGATCATATTTTTGTGAGAAAATACAAAAAACAGGAATAATATACAGCACAAGGCATAGAATTGCTTTATCTTTCAAGTCTGACCAGAAACTTTACAAGTAAATTTGCAAGTGACAAATCTTTTTAAGGTTTCATGAAGGTATCAATGCTAGTTATCAAAAATTGCTTAACATTAATTAATCCTGGACCTAACACAGACCCATTTTGACACCCTGGCAAACAGAGAATGTCCAGTTCAAACAGATCCTGCAATATTGAAGAGTTATTCTAATTCCTACTTGAAAAGCTATCACTTTTAAGCTGAATGTAAAATCAGAATGAGAATCTAAAAACGTCCTAAGTTACCTTTGAATAAAAACATTGAAATTTCAAAAAAAAAAAAAAAAAAAAAATGGGGCAAAGGGTTATGTACCTAATTTCTGAGTTACAAATAATAATTTTCTACAACAAGGGAGCTAATCCTAAATCTAATACGGACAGCATAAACTAGGAACTTCACTAATATTGATCAATATCCTCACATCCCAACTTGAATAACGGGATGTGAAATGCATAATTCCTGTGTAGCTCCCACCTTGTAAAGCCAGGAGTATAATTAACCCTTTCCCTCATAGAGGACACCATGAAAAGACCTATGCGAACAGCATAAAACCAGATCAGCCTGCGAGTAACTCGCAGGCTGATCAGGTTTTATGCTGTTCGCTGCTCCTTAGTGGTCTGGAAATGAGGACTTTGTAATTAAATTTGGTTAGGTTTAACTGTGGTTTTCTGCAGATCAGGCTTTATGTGGTACCTATTGAGTGCGTCAAAATGAGTCTATGTGAGGGAAAGAGTTAACAAAGATGTGGGTAAAATTAATGTAACTTGGAGACAATGTGCAAACTTTATCAATGACATAAAGGTATAAGACTGGCAGTGTGGCCTCACCCACGTGATTGCCAAGTTGACCTCACATCACAAATATCATGTACATATGATACAAATTAAAAGACAATTTTTTTATCTGTGGCAATCATTAACCCTTACAATGCTATAGGCACTTGTTGACTGCCTTTGCGAGCAGCGCAGACCATGATCAGACTGCACATCTGTACTGTACATTAATCAGTCAATAAAATTTCAGCAAGCACCCCCCCCCCCCCATAAACAACGAAGGGTTCATGTCCAATTAAGAAATATAGCATGGTCAGGGTTAATGAATGCTTCTTAAAACATGGGCTATCACATTTATCACAGCTTCTTGTCATAACATCACAGACTAACAACAACAACCACAATACAACCTCAAAATAAAGCAGGCCTAGTTGTCCATTTCATACATGCCAGTATACAGTATTTACACATGTGGTTAATTTTTTGGCCTAAGACTGAAACTTATTAATTTAAAGACTTTGGGTCAATTCCACCAACCTTGTGCTTAATTTTATGTGGCATCAGTAAGCATTTTAATTTTTTAGGGAAAAGATAAGTTTTGGTTGGTCGGACTACAAGAAATATTTTTAACTGGCCTTACACAGCACTAAGCCAAACTTGAACATTTTTACTCATATTTTATCATTTTTGATTTTTTGAATAACACAATTACCCAAATACATTAATAATAAACAAATATTAACATATTAACTATTTATACAACTTCTTTATTGTAAAACAAAACAGTTGAATGTTTTCTTCTATATTACTGATATATGTCTTACTTTGATTAAGGTAGTATTGCTGGTGGAAATAGGACCTGAGAAAATAAAATGTCAACATACCATCTTATACTAAATCGAGTTTGCATTCCTACAAAAGACCAAAAGTTCAAACTTTTTCTTATCAAAATCAATATAGACTTATGTTCTATCAGAATAGAATATCATTTGTGGTCTGACATAAACCACAATCTCTCCTAACACATATTTCTGATTCAATGTAATTTTTAACAAATTTTTTTCTTTTAATTTTTTTTTATAAAAAAAAAATCACAAAAGTCATCTGGATATCTTGACAAATTCATTAATCTACATCAAATCTGCCTGCCTACCTTTAAAACCTATAATCACTAGCCTACACATACTTGAAACATTTCTGGCTAAGCAGAGCCTATATATCTTCTCATCAAAACAACTTTTCAATATTTAAAATTTATCAATAATATACAAATTGTCAATCATTCCATTCATATACTTTTCTATTAATATAGAAAGTATAAGTCATTTATTTTTCTGTCAATATACTATATAAACATGTCAATTACAAATTTCAATCTTTTAATAAAGAAACAAAATCAAATAAAAACCCTGTTTATTTATCTAGCAAAACAAATTAATTAGCTATGGAATGTAACTTAAAACAGTTTATTTCACTTTATCTAAATTAAAAAATAATGGACCCCATTTTTTTATGAAATAATGAATGTCACAAAAACATTAAAATTAAGGCATTCAAGTTGATTACTGACCATTAAAATTGATTAAAGATTATACTAGATATGTACCTACCTAGAAGTCAAAGTCAGAATTAAATCAATCAAATATCACCAACCATCAGCTTCTCAATTGCTGGACAACCAGGAACAAAAAGCCGAAGCAGCGAATACAAGCTCCATAGTAATTCTGATTCAACTTCAAACATTTATTTGGTCCGCTTGGAAAATTTGAACACAAAGCTATAAAAGAAAAAAAACTAAAATGCAAATGCCTTGGAAAATTTGGTACTTAAAAAAAAGTAAAAGAATATATATGCATGTACATGTACGATACAGATCTACTAATTACTTCACCTAACTACATGTATGTATCTTTAAATATCTAAATGACCCAAAACACTAAACTACAATTTGAGCAAAAGCTCTTTTACTGGTCTTATGCATGTATTTGTATAAAATCATGTACAAGGGTTGATCCAGATATTCGTAGACTTTTTTTTTGCTCATTCTTTTAAATATTTGCATAGTGTATTCATGTTGGTGTCATAATAAATGTCTATCTCTTCTGTACCACTAATAAAAATCGTAGACGTAAAGATTATTTTTGTTTGTATAATATGCGATTGCATTACCATAGTAACGCTTCAGTGCCCCCCCGTCTATTATTTGGTCAGAAATTTAAAAGTATATGTCTCTTCAAAATAGGAAAACATGTCCTAATTTTAATAAAACTTCATCATAATGTACACATATATTTTATTATCATCATCAGAAAATCTGACCTCATTTTGACATTATTTTGCGAAATATTAACAATTTGAATATTGACCTTCGCTGTCAAGGACCGGACGGAAATTTGCGCAAACATAATTTTTGCAAATATTTAGGAAAGACACCAACAAAAACGTTTAACTACGAGAGCAAGCTAAAGGAAGTTGTCGTCAGTCGGGCACTTGTGTTTAAATGAAATAGGACGTTTTCGGAATGCCGAGACACAGATGTGACGGTAGGAGCGGCATGAATGAAGTCAATCTGCAGTGTCTTGAAGAGTGATAGACGACTGACCTTGAACTGACCGGTGTAGGCTGAGGAATGGTACAAACGCATTTTTTAATATAATCTGAACACTGGAAAGGTATGTAATGTTTTATCTTATGTGTTTTTTTAAATATAACAAATTTAAAACTAAAATGTTTTATTCATTTTATTTGACATTATTTTAAGTTTCAAATAAATTCAAAATGCTATATACATTCAAATGTTAATAATAAACAAGAGGGCCAAGATGGCCCTAGATCGCTCACCTGAGAAAAGTATCATTCATTGCCTGTACAAAACAGATTGCTTAAGAATAAAGATGATGAGGTGAAACAATGTAAATTTGAGGATGATTGGACCAAAAATGTTGCCCTCAGAGTATAAACAAGATTTTTCTAAGATTTGACCTACTGACCTACTTTTCTGTCCAGCCCCACCCATTTTCAAACTGGTTCGAGATATCATCATGACAAACAATCTGACCAAGTTTGAGGAAGATTGGATCAAAATTGTGGCCTCTAGTGTGTAAACAAGATTTTTCTAAGATTTGACCTACTGACCTACTTTTGGATCCAACCTGACCCATTTTCGAAAGGGTTCAAGATATTATCAAGACAAACATTCTGACCAAGTTTGAGGAAGATTGGATCAAAATTGTGGCCTCTAGTGTGTAAACAAGATTTTTCTAAGATTTGACCTACTGACCTACTTTTTGATCCAACCTGACCCATTTTCGAAAGGGTTCAAGATATTATCAAGACAAACATTCTGACCAAGTTTGAGGAAGATTGGATCAAAATTGTGGCCTCTAGTGTGTAAACAAGATTTTTCTAAGATTTGACCTACTGACCTACTTTTGGATCCAACCTGACCCATTTTCAAAAGGGTTCAAGATATTATCAAGACAAACATTCTGACCAAGTTTGAGGAAGATTGGATCAAAATTGTGGCCTCTAGTGTGTAAACATCAAAATTGTTGACGGACGACGGACAATCAAGTATCCAAAAAAGCTCACCCTGAGCTTTGCTCAGGTGAGCTAAAAAAACAGTAAAAAGTGAAATGTTTTTTGATACTTACTGGGTCTAATAACTGGTAATTTAAAATATAACATGACCGTATGGTGTTAATAATTGGTTATCTATAATTTTTGTAGTACATGTGAGATGGGTGCCACGCAAACCTAAAAGCCATGGAATGGGGCTATGGGCAATTGAATTTAAACACTCATATATTATAAAAAATAAAATGTATTCATCCCCACGAAAGCTGCAATGCACATGGAAGACGGTACTCAGAAAATATGTGAAACGCCATCTACCCAGAAAGAATAATAAGATTTCTATGACGTCAACAACATCGTTATCAGGGCGTTGACGTGGGGTGATAGTGCAAACGTGCTGTTTGTATCGGACAGTACTCCTATATACCTGCATCAATTTTTATTTAATTATCTGTTGAGATAAAGGATGGTTCCTAGATACGGATATATGTTTTTTTATATGTAAACAAATATTAAAAATATTGAAGTAGTCTACGAATATCTGGATCAACCCTCGTATTTAAGTAATTCATGATGTGTAGATACTAATGAAAACAATGTATAGATCATTGCCTTGAATATTAAGCATTTTAATCTAAGTGGACATAAATACATGTATCAGTAATGAACACTTAGCAAACGTTGAAGTATTTACAACTGTTATGTCTTTTTTACACCTGCTGTGAATGTTATTTGTTAAAAGCCAGTATTGATTTATATTTCTACTTTTTTTTCTGAAAATTATCAACCTCTTTGTATAAAGTTCTTAACTTATTAAAACAAAAATAATATAGCTATTACTGATAAATATCCCTGCCATGCTAATAACTGAATCTGAATCTACACAAAAAGAAAATATTGAACTTTTTGTAAAGCAGGGCATATCAGTACAATACAATTGATTTCTATGTGCAATGGGTATAAAAATAAAATATTAAAAAATTCTGCGACATCGCAATGCAGACAAGACAGAGTGACGTAAGACAGTAAAATGACAGGAATATACTGAAATGTGCCACCTGTGAGTTACAATGACTTGATAACAGTAAACAAATACCAATATTCAGAAACATTCATCTAATATAGGCATATCAATGAAATGGCTGGACTGAGCTGATGCTGATACATGTAAGAAGGCAAAGGGGTAAGAAAATAGAAACTCTATGATACCAGCAAGTTTGATTCAAAACTCTCTCTCTCTTCCTTTCCTCTCTCCCTCACATACTAAATAGTTATTTTATTCCCTTAAAATAAAAAAAATAATAATAAAGCAACCATAAATAACAGGAAGGGTGAATAAAATTTTACACAATAAGAACTGATTAGAAACATGTTGAAAAATGTTTCTGTAAATTCTATCCTGAATTTAAACCATTCATATCTCACTAACATATAGTATACAAGTGTGCATATTCAATAGTACTGACGATAGAATATCAAGAAAGTGTTAACCCAGTACTGGTGAAGTCAGTCATTCAGGGGAGCTAATACATCCAAGTTTGGGTCTGACATGTCAAAGTTTAGTGTTTCATATATACCACTATTATATTGCAATTTATGTAAGGAAACATGCATTTTTTTTAAAACTATCTTTATCATGTAAAACTCATCAACTTAACTGTTGTATGAAAACAATGTAGTTGCTTTTAAAGAAAATCTTAAAATTAAGGAAAGGAAAAAAGTGAGGAAAGATCCTCCCCTTGATCTACAAGGAAACTGATTCATTTGTCTTGTGAAACAGAATGAGGTATCAGAATTGTTGCAATATAATACTGAAACAGGCTGAACAGCACAAAAAATAACAAGCTACATTCAAATGAATGCTGGGTGAGGGAAGCCTTAAACCCTTGAGGTCAAGGTCATTTGAAGGTCATGGTCACCTTGCGGGTAGAGCTCATCAAGGTGCATGCACCTGTGAAGTTTAGAGGCTGTAGGTGGAAGGACTTCTGTGTTATAGTCAAGGTTAAAGTTTTAAGACAAACAAAAAATAATATGCCCCGATCTATCAATCCAGGGGCATAAAAAAACAATAAACAAAGATAGACTTAACATAATCAACAGTTAAGAGTTCTTTGAACATGAAACAATAAAAATAGATTTATATTTATACAAGTAACAAGTGGATCTAATTAATGAGCCAACACTATACAGTATAAACAACAAATGATTAAAGCGTTAATTCAATATGATATTGTCAAAGATCTGGAAGCACAGAAAAACTGGCAGTACCATTTCATTAATCTACAAACTCTTTAGAAAACCTAGAAAATGTGTATTTGACAAAAGTGTTCTTTTATACAGTTACATGTTAGATAATCTTGGTTGTCCATATGTGGTATTTTGGTGGACGAATAAAATTGAGAATACCGTAAAATGCCATGTAATGTGCGCATTTTTTTTTTTTATATTTCATTTCTGAAGGAGGGGGTAAACACAATACATGAGAAATATATATTTTTTTCATTTTCCAAAATATTACCCCACCACTGGAGAAGATGTATCAGTTAAGTATAAGGGTATATTTCATACATAAAATTGATATTAAGACTTGATCGTATATACTTGCCTGAAAATTGTTGTCTATTTGTGACTTCTATCATGTATTTGTACAATAATTGCAACGAAATCATTGTTCTCATATTCATATTGGTGTCTATATTTTGTTACTATTCAACCAGAAGTCCTGTACTGTGCATTGTGTTTACTGTGACCGCCCATAAATAAACAATTAGTTAATTGTGGTCAAAACAATCAGACAATATTTTGGCAAGTTAGTTTCGTTTTGAACAGAGCTGTTTGGTTCATGATAACTGTGTACTTCAAATACCCTTTGTTAAGAGACTTGCGACAAGCAAACTGGAAGGTGTCGGTAGTTTCAAATTATTACTCAAACTATCAGCTTAAACAAGGTAACAATGCAAATGCATGTGGATACCAAAAGTGTGAAAATAATCGCTGCATTACACATGAGGCAGCAGAACATTTTCACCTGTTGTGCAATCAAACAACTGCAAAACAACCGCGGGTAAACAAGATGGCTGTCTCCCCATCATACGAAAAAGATGTGCACATTATAGAAGGGAAATACTTTTTTCCCAAGGTTTTGAGCCTCAAAGTCAGGATGTGCACAATGCATGGCACTTCATGGTACATGTATTACATGTAAGACACTCATAAAAAACATTTGAAGACATGACAGCAAGATACATGTGTAAATGTACATAGCATTAAGTCTTTACCTCATATACATATGTTTTGTTGCCTTGGAAACGGGCTCCATCAAGGAGCTGTCTCATTAGTGTCCCCCCTGTTTACTCTTACAGCATTGTAGCTCAGATTCTACCTAGTCCACATGGCAAAGAAAATCCATCATTTCATATATCATTTACTAAATTAAGTAAATCAATACTCAGCAAGTTTCAAAATTATACATAAATATTCATGAAGTAAAGAATTAAGAATGAGTTAATATTGTTACATTGGCTTGGCAGCAAATCTTCACTGACCACAAAGTTCAGTATCAAGCACCTTGATTGTTTTCAAAACATTGTTAGTAGATCACTGCTCATTTCAATTCCAGATTATTTTAGTACACATGGCCAAAAGCATAGCAACTTCGAACAAATCAAGCAACTTCCTTACGTCAAAATGTACACCAAAAGTATTAACTCTCCACAATTATATTTAGAAATCAATATACCATCTCACAGTGTTTATCATTTCCCATCACCCCTATATAAGTAATGGGGTCACGATATACCAGTATATTGTTATATAGCAGTGTGCAGCTGAACGGTACTGTTCCGCGATATGAAATCAACGACTGGTTTTTAGCGATATTACATAGTAAGACTTATTTGAAAATGTAACCTACTACTTGCCAAATTCAATGATAAAAATATCCATTGTAGTAACAGTGTCCCTTATTGTGATTGTATACTTCTTTAAATGTTATTGTCAGCTGCAGTGCAAGTGAGGCTGCAGATGGTGACTGCGACACCTTTATCCGCTTTGTTAAAACACAATCAAGATCATTTTGAAACGCTTGCAAATATTCATGAATAGAGTGTATACACTATTTTTGTTACTGATTTTAATTCATATGTCTATGTTTGACAACAAAATTGATGTCCATACAGTTTTTAAAAAAAAAATCGAAACTAATCCTTAATTTCAAAATGGCCGCCTCCATCAAGATTGTTATTTACTACTTAAAAAATAAGACAAGGAGACAAAAAATCAACTATGACAACACAATTCTTATCATGCATTGGAATATAAGAATGATAGATAATATCAATGAGGTAGGGAAAGCATATTCACTGACATTTACAATGAAATTTCTTTTGCAAACCTAAAACTGGTGTAGTAATTCGGACATTATCTTTAAGCCTCATAAAAGAATGAGTCAAAATCATTGATGGGGTTACTGTTTGTCAACTTTACAAATAACAATTAAAAATCGTGATGGAACCACAATTAGCCTCCTGTAGTGTGATATCGAAAGTAGGAGCTGATTGATCTATTTCACCTGAATCTGCCCAAATAGGCCAGAGGCTCTAAAAGTTGTAAAATGAAAAGACATTGAGGTTATTGGACATTATTCAGAATAGTTTAGTCATGGCATTGCCAATCTCATATAGCTACTCAAATCCTTAAATGATATTAATAAAATAATAACTGTCTTACTATTTATGTGTTAATTTATTGACTGTTACATATTTGAGCAGTTAAATAAAAGATTTCAGTTAGAAGAATATGCAGTCATATCTTTGGTTCATGAAGCAATATATCGTGGTACGTATCGCAATACGGTGCTAGCGTAACGCAATTTATCATGGTACACTTCTGGCTTATCGTGACAACCCTATATATAAGCATGGCATTTTCTGAGTAATATCAAAGTCTGTCAGACATAATTAACACCCAATTATCCTCAGTTTGAAATGCTGAAGTGTCAATTGACTAAATGGCCAGCAACAGATATCATTTACGAAATTCCTACACTCTTCTCAGAGGAAAAGATTTGCATTCCATCACTGAAAGCATCTCAGATCCTTCACGTGTGTAAACACTGCTAAGGAACAGCTACTATCCCAGTTGCCATGGTTACATGTCTGTATCATCCTCCTCTTCGTCAGGATAGTCTGTCTCCGAAGATGACTCGTCGTCGGCGAGACCGTCACTGTTACAGTAGTCTCTCTCTTCCTCTTGGATAGCTCGCAGCTCAGAATCCGGATTGTCAAGGTCATCATCCCTGGAAACAAGCCGGGTGCTGTTTTAAACAGTGGGCAGACGCTCAGAAATCAGACATGAATCTGTCACAAGTGATGGGAATCAGTTGAAAAATCTGTTATCAATTTACTGGATTCCAAAGCTAATAGCAGATAGCAGACACTTTGTTTTCTCTCACATGAAACATGCTTACCTCTGTAAATCTGCTATTTCCTCTGTTTTGTAAAATTTAGGCACAGAATAACGGTGTCAGTTTGCGTCCAGGATTAAGTGCTTCTTAATTTTAGACCAGTTCCTAACATCAGTAGAAGGTATAATCATGACACTGCTAATCTCAAAATAGAAAACTGACAGTCACTAGTATATGCTGGAGCAAACTTATTGCTACTGAGGAATTATCTAGTCAACACTACTTAATAGCACACTGAAATAAAAGTTAGAAACAAAGACCACATCCCTCTGGGAGAGCCTACCTGAACAAAAGGTCTGAGGGATCCTGTGCACATGCCCCGAGCTGCTCCAGACCCGAGGGCATGGATGAGTTGACTTCGTATGGTGTGCGGCCTCGCCCCAATCTCAGCAGACCCTCACAAAATTTGTGACCCATCTCTTCCAGCATGGCCGTGTTGATGTGCTGATCCTAAAACACACAGTGTACAAATTGACTTATGTAGATGAAGGCCTGTATTTCACAAAACATCTTGTACTTAGATTTTCTAATAAAAAATCTCAAACTTTGTATCACCACAATTTTGAAATTTCTAAACAAGCAAAGATCATTTTCTTTGACTTGACTATTTGAGTTTACCGTCACTTTGATAGTATTTCAGTCATATTGCGACATCCATTTAGTTACAGGTGGAGGAAGACCCCGAATGCAAGGAGGCACTCTGAGAAAACTGCACTCTCAAAAAATCAGAAAGCTCTAAATACCGAACGCTGTGTTTGGTCCCGAATTTTTTCTTTTATAACCTATATTACTTTCCTCTGACAATACCGGATTCTGTACAATCCGAATATTGGACGACTGATTGAATCCCAGTTAATAATTGGGCAAGGATTTCATACTAATGTACACAGTGACTTTGACCTAGTGACCTCAAAATCAACAGGGTTCATCTGCTGGTCATGGCCAATGTCCCTACCAGGTTTCACAAACCCAGGCCCTGCTGTTTCCCAGTAAATGATAGGATAAGTTTTGGTTGTACGTACGGACATACAGACAGCAGCAATGCTATATGCCGCCCACTTTTCAAGTGGGGACATTAAAACATTATCAGGTATTTATGATTGATCATAGCTTAATACATAGATAATATATGTCTATAATGTGGACTCTTTAGAATACCAGTCATCTGAGAAAACCGGACAAAAACCGCAGTCCGACTGCCGTTCGGTTTTCTCAAAGTGCACTGTATATAAAGTACATATGCTAATTTTCTATATTTTCAGTCAATAAATAATGGCTTGATGAGTATTAATTTAATGGAACTTTAAATGGTATGTAAATTGATTGATTTTTGCTGTGCAAAGTGTTTAAAATCCAAGCTGGAATATTGTATGTAGACATACAGTAGACCCTGATCAGACTGCTCCCATCAATCTAGGTCTGCTCTGTTTGCCAATGAGTCAAAATGAGTCTGTATGAGTGAAGGGATGAAAGATTTGTCCACTTCTGGATTCAAACACGAGACATGGGTACAATAATTGACTTATTAACATGCTATGTGGTAGCGCTCCTACCTTGAACTTGCCCTCCCTGTCCATACCACAGTATGTACTCTCCATCGTGTAGCTCCTATTCACTCCAATCTGTCGCCACACCACTACACGGGCAGTTGTCTCCTTGGTTTTCTCCACCACAAAACTACAGTTGGCCCAGGAGAAGAACGGAGCTATATAATCCAGCACGCGTGGAAGAGTCTGAAATACACAGCATATCATTACGGTACTTTTTTTCCAGTAAGTATTGGACTGATTACACTAATACCTCTGAATGGTTCCTGGGTTGGACCAGTACTTTGCACCTGTGATTATTATAAAAGTTTGTGTGTATCTCTTGAAGCATGGATAAGACCATCAGCTCAATAAATGACCTAACAGCAGGTACATCAAATAAAACAAACTTTCAGTGCAAATTATAAGATTTTCATAAGCTATATCTTTTTTTTTTTTGGTCAAATCAATCATAGTAAAATATAGTAAAATAAAGTTTAAACTTTTATCTGAGAATAGCTTTAAGAAGTGCTGGGCAGTACAAATAACTTTGTTTTAATACATATTTTCAATTCCACAAAACAAATAAAAATGACCTCTGACCTCCTGAATATATTCAAACACCTAATGTATTAAACTTAAGATATTTCACATCATTCTGCTTTTTTACAATATGACCCCTCCTTTAAACTCATATTTTCTTTAATATTCTCTTATAATAAAAGAAGGACATAAATTTTGCACAATTAATTGCTGAAATATGCCTGATTACATTTCTAAATATCTAAAATCGTTTGAAAAACACATAATAAAATATCTGACAATTTTCTATTTGAGGCGTTTTTAAAGTCCTCATGTATATGATATGTAAGAGAGATACCCTGTATCCATTGTCCTCCACTTTATTGCCTGTACTTCCTGGGTTCTTGGTGTCGTTCAGAATCCAAGACATGGCCGCAGAGCAACCGTAAATGAAGATGTTCTTCCTCCTTGAGTGACCATGGAAGTCACAGAACACCTTAACAAATGATAAACACGGTTTTATTTTAAGTGAATGGAACGCACATTTAAGATTCATTGAATCGTTGGATACATGTAACCCACAGCTGTTGATAACGTTACTCTCCAAACATCACCAGTATTTTGTTCACTACTCCTCGTTGTTCTATCAAAAGCTGATAAAATGCAGGATAACCTTTTTCTTGCCTGGTGTTAACCAATCAGGAAGTATATATACTAATATCCTATATTATATATCCCTCTTCCACTGATGTTCTTACCTCAACATGGAGAGTATCCAAAATGTAAACATCACTGTGATGGCTTAAAAAACATCAAATTGCTAATTAAGAATCCCACAGATGATGAATGGTGAGTAATGAAATGGTTTGACCATGTGTGTTCCACGATGGATTCATTAATTAATGTGGAAATATTGTGAGAGTTGTTCATAGTTTCACTGGCATGCCATTTCCAGAACCTAAAAGGCACATCATAACAGGATGGGACAGACCTGATGAGAGACTTGATAGACTGAACGCAGCATGCATGATCAGGTATAACCTCCACTTCACTTTGTAAAATATGTTTGCTTGTTGGGTGTAACATCCCATTGACAGTATTTCAGTCATAAAAAAATATATATAAATGAGACAGATATAGTGCTGCCACACTGCAGTATTACTCTGCAGTCATGTGACTGATATCACACCCAGACACATTATCCTGACACAGGGTAAACCAGTCCTATAGATGTGCTGTGCTCAAAACAGGGAGCTACCAGTATTTTTTTTAATAGATAGGTATTTCACAGTCAAGGATCAAACCCATTATCCCCAGTTCCAAAGGTCGATACTCTTAACACTCAGCCACTGGGCATGGTTTGTGAAATATACAAAATATTTTGTGCTGAAAAGTACACAGAAATTGACAAAAACATTATAGAAATACAAATGCACATACTACAAACTTAATGCAGTAAGATAGTTCTGAAATAAAAAACATGGGTTGAAAACAAGTACCACTTTCATATTCATATATAAGTGTTTTTCCTATTCAGGATAAAATCTGTGTAAATAATTAAAATGGAACATGTTTTAACCCTTTCCCTCATATAGACTCATTTTGACGCACTCAATAGGTACCACATAAAGCCTGATCTGCAGAAAACCACAGTTAAACCTTACCAAATTTAATTACAAAATCCTCATTTCCAGACCACTGAGGAGCAGCGAACAGCATAAAACCTGATCAGCCTGCGAGTTACTCGCAGGCTGATCTGGTTTTATGCTGTTCGCATAGGTCTTTTCATGGTTTCCTCTGAGGGAAAGGGTTATGGAAAGACAGAATGAAGAAGAATAAGATAAGAAAGAGAAACATGAAAAAAAAAATCAATATGGCTTACAAAAAGAAAATTTCTTGTTTCCACTGCCCTAACCAATAACTCCTTTTCTTTCCATCAGTATTTCAGAATGGGATTAATTCTGACCCAAATTCTACATGAATTGTAAAATCACCTAGCAACCTTTATTTTTTTTATTATACTGTGGTTGTGATGGAGTTGTGTTGCCAGCTAATAACAGATGGAGAAAAGCTTAGTGTATTAAGGCACAAGAAGAACCACAGACCTACTGCAAGCCATCAGGACGACTTCAGTGCATGAAATATCTGAGTGACCCTGTCAGCAGTCAAACCCACGGCAGTGTGGGGCTATGTCAAGGACTTAACCCAATCTGTCACAGAAGCCCAATTTTCTTTCTTTCTTTTTTAGAGATACAATTGAAAACAAGCAATATTTGTTTATGCCTCACACAGGAAAGGGTAGAGTAAATTCACAAACACAGGAGGAAGGGAGTACAGGGACTCACAAGGGGTGTTTTGTTGATCATCTGTAAGTACTGCAGCAGGCCCTTCGTATGGAAGATGGTGGGGTGGAGGCGAGGACAGGGGTTGTCCCAGCGACGGTTCAAGTCCTCGGCTGCCAGTGAACACCGGTGGCTGTGGGGGTGTAACTCAACATGTAACTCAGCAGGAGGTCTAAGTGTATCTGTTGCATGCATGCATTCATGGTTTGACGACTAGTCACTACGGTTCATATCAAAATCACAGCACTATGAAATGTTCAGAAATCCATGTTTTTATCACTTCACACTAACTTCCTTTGGTTTATTGTATACCTTTTAGTAAATCACAGAAGTTTTAAAGAGAATAACTGTATCTATGTATTTAATATTTATAGCCTATCTCCACCAAAATAATCATCAGTTCATTGCATCATCTTTTTGATCTAAAATTCATTGATCTGTTCTATTTAACCCTGTAACGATAAGCTCTGCCAATTTACAGACCAAACAATATCTCAATATTGCAATTTTCAGTAATTAGCCTGAAAGTAGCTTGCCCTTCGATCTAGTTTATATATGTCATAAAAGTAATTCCCTGAAAGTTGTCCATTAAAGATTCCTTTTAATTTTAATATGTTCAAGGACATTAAAAATGCCTTACCTTGGAAGAATATTGAATTTAATGTATAGTATATATAATCTAGATTTTAGATTATACAGAAATGTAATGAACATATTTCAGCAATAAATTGCTACATGATTATGTCCTATTTGTTATGCAAGATCATCAATTTCCCCATAAAAAAAATCAAAATGTCCTGAAATAATTACTTGTTTTATACATGAGGCACTTTTTAAATGAAATATACATGAATATATCAAATCTCATATTACATATATTAAGTTATTTTCCAAATTTACACATACTCTTTTTTTTTATTTTATAAAAAGAGCTGAAATATAAAAAAGATGTACAAACAAGACTGAAAGAAGGATTTCTTTGGTGATCTAACTAAGAAGCCAAGGTAAAGACAGGCAGACTGAAACACTCGAACATTCCCAGATGCAACTTACTTTCCATTAATGACCCCATCCGGGTTCAACATGGGCACAATCTTGAAGATGAACATCTCTCTCAGCTTGGTGGCCGCAGGTTTCTTACTAAGCAGCAGGTCTATAGTACCTGGAGAAGGCAGATGGACATTGACAGATTTTGTAATAACATATGCACATTGAAGTTTTCATATAATTTACAAATGACAACTTTTTTTTTTTTTTTTTTTACATGAGTGGCAGTTTTCAGATGATATACAGTTTTAATGAACACTAATGGCAACTTTGATAGTTTACATGAGTAGGGGTTTTTGGTCAAATTTATTACTGATATATTAGATAATCATTAATTACTGTGTAAGACAATATAAAGACCACCTTAAAGCTAAAGGTAGATTTTTTTTACTTTCTGTGAAAACCTAGATTTCTTATGCTTCACTTGGCTGATTTAGTTTAAGCTTATTCATTTTATGTTGTAGGGAAACAAGTTCTTGTAATTTACATGAATCTCTCTCGACGGTTCCTGGGTTGGACTAGTACTTTGTGACTGAGCATGTCTGGTATCTTTCAATGGACCTATCTGGTACTTAGCTAGAGAAATACATTTAATAAGAGCCTTCAACAGGAAACCATCTGCAAGATTTTTCTTCTTTTCTCATTCACGATTAACTCTCATAAAGGCTTTGGTAATCTATGACATTTAAAGTTTCCAGTGACAATGCTTCAAGGTTCCCTGTAACACGTGTAATAAAGTTTTTTTTTAGTTTTATCAAATATTTCACCTGTGTCCACTTAGTAAGCAACAGAATCAAAACATTTAAACTGAAATGCAATGGACTAGACAAAGCAATTTTTCACACTCACTGTGAAGCTGATGTAACTGATTGTATTGGTGACTGGATAAAACTGTCTTAACTAATATATTTTTAAGCTAGCCTTTATCAAAGTTAAGAAAAATACTGAAAGGAATTGTGTGTTGGCTAAAACTTGCTTCATTTGATTTTCTTCACTACATGAGCTACTTAACCCTTTCCCTCATAGAGGAAACCATGAAAAGACCTATGCGAACAGCATAAAACCAGATCAGCCTGCGAGTAACTCGCAGGCTGATCAGGTTTTATGCTGTTCGCTGCTCCTCAGTGGTCTGGAAATGAGGACTTTATAATTAAATTTGGTAAGGTTTAACTGTGGTTTTCTGCAGATCAGGCTTTATGTGGTACCTACTGAGTGCGTCAAAATGAGTCTATATGAGGGAAAGGGTTAAGACAAAATACAGAAACAAAGTACCAAATATACATACTTTAGAGTTGATCTGGTACAACCTTTCAAACCAGTCATTTACTTTCCCTGATGATCTTGAAGTTGAGGTCATCAACCACATATTTACATCTATACAGAGAATTTGACTAAGTTTTTACGTTGAACAGACATTAATTAATTCTCCAGCTCCTTACTGAATTCCTCATGTTCTCTACTGGGGACTTGGCGGCAGTGATGGTGAGGAGCGGTACTGGGTTGCCGAGATTGTCTCACACAACGTCTGGTGGCGGAACAGCTCTGTGGTTGCAATGCTGCTCCACATGGTGGAGATGATTGTCAACGAATACTCATGTCTGGTGGATACGCGTCACAGAATACACATGTCAGGTGATACATACGTCAGGAGAATAAATGTGTCACATTTTATCCATGAAACAAAGTTGACATGTTCAAATTTCCGCTTGAAAGATGGAAAATATAGAAGGAAAATAAATCATAATCTATTTTGTTAAAACCCTTATTCATGGGTCATACAAATTTCCAGAAGAAAAATTTAAGGTTTTCAAGGGTCTTTTAAAGCCTTAAAATTCAAAATTAAGGACTTGCATAAACCATATTTTATGCTTTAAATTCAAGGTTTTTTAAAATTAAAAACATTTTTTATCATATTTATTTCAAATTCAAGGGTTTTTCAAGACCTTTTTGTTAATTTTATGTTTTTTTTCAAGAGTTCATAAGTCAAAATGTAAGGCTAAAAAATTTCAAGGGTTTTTCAAGACAGACATAAAATTCAAAGGTTTTTCAAGATCTGTGCAAACCATGCTTATTAGGGTCACAAAAAGTAAAGCGATATCAAAGAACTTGATATCAGTATGTATTGATATACTGGTAATATCACACAACACTAGTACTCACCTGGAGGGAGGTATAGGTGTATGGATAGTGATAGGACATGTAGCAAACGTCCCGGCTGTGTTTGAACGTCACCGTGAACGTTGTTGTGTAGTATGTCTTCCCTTTCACCCCGCCTGTGGTCTGGGCACTGCGAGTGAAGTGGTTTCTATAGTAACAGATGTCAGTGCCTGTCCTTGTCCAAAAGGGTCGTCCCTCCATAGCCTCGGTCACAGAGAACAATAGGGGCTGCATACCTATAAATAATCATTGTGGTCCATCAAAAATAAACCTTGGAATAGGCACAGAGCTTGGAAAATTACTCTCCAAGAATATCTCGATGTTACTGTATTCTAACTTTGATCACAATCACAAAATTTGGCAGTAGTTCAGTCATTTGGAAATGATGTCTACCTGAGACAGATATAGTGCTGCCACATTGCAGTATCACGCCATAGACATGTTGCATGATACCACACCTAGTCACATTATCCTGACACGGGCCAACATGTCCTGGGTTCACCCTTATATGCTGAGCACCAAGCAAGAGAGCTATACCAGTACCATTTTTTATAATCCCTCTTAACCCTTTCCCTCATATAGACTCATTTTGACGCCCTCAATAGGTATCACATAAAGCCTGATCTGCAGAAAACCAGAGTTAAACCTTACCAAATTTAATTACAAAATCCTCATTTCCAGACCACTGAGGAGCAGCGAACAGCATAAAACCTGATCAGCCTGTGAGTTACTCGCAGGCTGATCTGGTTTTATGCTGTTCGCATAGGTCTTTTTTATGGTGTCCTCTATGAGGAAAAGGGTTAAAGGATCCTGGACTTTACCAGTGTTGCTCCATTATAAAAACATGAAGTAGAGAGTCTGCCTGACAGCTGCACAAGCACTTACCAAAGTTGAACTGGCTGTTGAGCTTCTCACAGTTTACGATGTTGAACCGGTAGGGTTTATCCGCCACCATGTTGGTGACCTCGAAGTAGAACCACTGGTGATGGTGGTTCACGTTGATGTCCGGGTTCAGAATCAGGTCATACTCGTACTGACGAACCTGTAAAGGGAGGTAACCGGGGGACCTGTTTCATAAACATTGTAGAAAATATTTTCTTCTGTGTAAATTCAGAAATGCTAAGTAGTTTCTTCCTTAATTGTTCTTCTCAAAACTTCATGAGTGTATATCACTTTTCTTTATGTCTGAATGTGCAGATAAGAAATAAGCATATACTATGTGCGACATTATTTAAGATACAAGATCAAATTTGTTTGTACAAAGTTAAGTTAAATGGTCACTATCACAGATCTTGGACAATATATTTACATACATTCACAAAACATCTCTTGAGATATTTCTTAACACTGGTATATTTTAAAAGTACCATATTTCCAGGAATATTTAATTCACAAACATCGAAAGGGGACAAATATCTACCATTGTAGACCATTCTATCAAAATAGCAGAAATACTCCCTGTTCAGGGGCTTCCTTGCACACGTGGTCAAGTCTTACCCATATGACCTTTCTCAGGTTGCCACTCTCAAACTGGGAGTTGAAGCGCAGCGAGTCTGGTCCTGGCTCGAACCTGCCACCTGGTCCAACTCTGTAGGAATGAACACATTTACAGGTTATGAACACATGAGGAACACTCACACATAAAGGAGCTGTCTGATCTGGGTCTGCTCTATTTGTCTATGCATCAAAATGAGTCTATATGAAATATAGGGTTCAATTAGGTATGACCAAGTCATATGACCCACACATTATATTGGGTTTATTAACTTTCTTTCAGTGAGTGGCACTGATATTTCTAAAAACTGAAAGATAAAGCTGATCACAGTGTCTAAATTCAATTAAATTAAAAATGACAGCCTAACATTAGCTTCATTCCTCATCTATATTCATGGATACTCAATTAGTATTGAAAGCATAGAGTATTCAATAAATAAAGTATGTATTTTCCTCTGACATTATGTTAATAACAAAACCTTGATGTTCACTCACCGGAACTCATCATGATTCGACAGGCTGCTATTGTTGGGCGTAAAGTTGACACCGGCACGAGCCTTGATTGCATCTAAATTGTACACTTCCCGGTCGATAATATGCTCTGGATGGATCATACGGTCGATGTCTTCGAACACCTTCGTCCTGTCAATCGACCATGGCCATTAAAGACTTTTACAGTCAATCTTTATCAGAAAAAAATCTGCTCTTTCAAGGGTTAAAAAAGTAATTTTAAAAGGATCTTTATAGTGAGTCCTTCATGCAACTGCAAACTAGCCATTATTTAATGGTGGCAAAATACTCTGTTAGATATGCGTTTGTTTTGTATTTACTTCATGAATAAAAAAGACATCCTTTAGGAACAGATATTCAAAATGTGATCAGCTGACTGGTATATGTATACAATACACAACTTGTGAACCATACATCAGCTGACTGGTATATGTATACAATACACAACTTGTGCATACATCAGCTGACTGGTATATGTATACAATACACAACTTGTGCATACATCAGCTGACTGGTATATGTATACAATACCCAACTTGTGCATACATCAGCTGACTTGTATATGTATACAATACACAACTTGTGCATACATCAGCTGACTGGTATATGTATACAATACACAACTTGTGCATACATCAGCTGACTTGTATATGTATACAATACACAACTTGTGCATACATCAGCTGACTTGTATATGTATACAATACACAACTTGTGCATACATCATACTGAGAATATTACCCAAGACTGGTACAGTCAAAATAAAGAAATCTTAGCCTCCCATAACAAAATAAATCAGACAAAAAAGAGGACAAATACAGAATACATATTCACATTTCCTCTTCTTTTTTTTTACAGAAAGTACAATAGAGGTAGAATAGAATGGACAAAAAATCACACACAATATTTCAAAATGGATGTATAAAATCTTTCACACCAACATCTATAAAATGCTGCTAGCTATAAAAAAAAACTCCAATGGAAACATTGTTAGTAAATTTCTAATCAAAACTAATCATATATCATATTTATATCATACACACAAAAGCACTAATAATACTGTAGAAAGAGATATCATAAACCGTATTATTAGAGTAAACATTGATACAAAATCTACAGGACACTGTGGGACAAACATCTATACAGAACACTTTATACATGACTATGGAAACAAGAGCTCCGCTGACAGCGGGGCAATATACGCCCGAAGGTATGTATTGTCAGGGAATATCCTAAGACAAAAAGGATAAGCACAAACATGTATATATAAAGTATTATTTCAACAAGAAGGATTGGCAATGTTAATCTTCAAGGGCTTTATTATAACAGTGGCTACAAATAGGTTTTTCATGTTTCTTATTATGTGAATAGTGCTTTAATCAAGAGTTACCTCATTACCAGCTAACCCAACATAGTTTATGGTCAGTGTAATATGCTTCTTTGGTTCCACATATACAGTCTTCAATGTTGGTGAATATGAGGTCAATTGTGGAGTTATTATCTGTGGTTGGACCTGTCATGATCTGTTTGAAGTGTAGTCTGGTCATGAACCTCTCCAAAAGTTTCTTCTCAGGGGATTGTATATTCCAGTCAATGTTGAAATCTCCTAAGTTAAGATATTTGACCTTGAATTGTGACCTTGACCTTAAACCTAGCCATCTGAAAGCTATGTTCTGCACATCCTCTCACTCTGGGTGATACTTCTGCCAAATAGTTTCCATTTACATCCAGCGGGTCAAAAGATACAGAGCGGACACAAATATACTTACTTTGCACCAGTTAAGATATTTGACCTTGAAGTGTGACCTTGACCTTGAACCTAGCCATCTGAAAGCTATGTTCTGCACATCCTCTTACTGTGGGTGATACTTCTGCCAAATAGTTTCCATTTACATCTAGCAGGTCAAAAGATACAGAGCGGACACAAACAAAAATACTAACTTAGCACCAGTTAAGATATTTGACCTTAAATTGTGACCTTGACCTTAAACCTAGCCATCTGAAAGCTATGTTCTGCACATCCTCTCACTCTGGGTGATACTTCTGCCAAATAGTTTCCATTTACATCCAGCGGGTCAAAAGATACAGAGCGGACACAAATATACTTACTTTGCTCCAGTTAAGATATTTGACCTTGAATTGTGACCTTGACCTTGAACCTAGCCATCTGAAACCTATGTTCTGCACATCCTCTTACTGTGGGTGATACTTCTGCCAAATAGTTTCCATTTACATCCAGCAGGTCAAAAGATACAGAGCGGACACAAAAATACTAATTTTGCACCAGTTAAGATATTTGACCTTGAATTGTGACCTTGACCTTGAACCTAGCCATCTGAAACCTATGTTCTGCACATCCTCTTACTGTGGGTGATACTTCTGCCAAATAGTTTCCATTTACATCCAGCAGGTCAAAAGATACAGAGCGGACACAAAAATACTAATTTTGCACCAGTTAAGATATTTGACCTTGAATTGTGACCTTGACCTTGAACCTAGCCATCTGAAACCTATGTTCTGCACATCCTCTCACTCTGGGTGATACTTCTGCCAAATAGTTTTCATTTATATTAAGTGGTTCAAAAGATACAGAGCGGACACGAAATTGCTAACAGACGGACGGACGGACAGACGGACGGACGGACGGACGGACGGACGACCAGCGGCATAACATAATACAGCCCTTCGGGCGTATAATAAACAAACAATGGTGACAATAGTGAAGTACATATCACGAGATGCTGCTCTGTTTTGTATAGTGACCAAGGCCGCATGATGACATGGCAGTATAGAACGTCAATAATGACAATCAAACACACCATGGAAATCAACAATTACAATAGTAAAGTATACACAGTGATATGTGTACTGACTATCCCTTTCCCTCATAGAGGAAACCATGAAAAGACCTATGCGAACAGCATAAAACCAGATCAGCCTGCGAGTAACTCGCAGGCTGATCAGGTTTTATGCTGTTCGCTGCTCCTCAGTGGTCTGGAAATGAGGATTTTGTAAATAAATTTGGTAAGGTTTAACTGTGGTTTTCTGCAGATCAGGCTTTATGTGGTACCTACTGAGTGCGTCAAAATGAGTCTATATGAGGGAAAGGGCTATACTTGTTTAGTGAAGTGGAAAACATATATATATACATATACAAGACATATCTAACGAGATATGACATAGAGATCAAGGGACACAACTCATTACTTATATAATTTTGCCTTCTTGTGTGTAGCAGAGCACAAGAATAAAATATAAATGCTTTCATGTACAGTATAACCAATGAATATTGTTTCAAACTCTAGAACTGGTATAATGACTGGATAAATATACATATACCAGGGCTACAGCCTGTCTACAAATAAGAACCAAAGTGATAATGTCCTTTTTTGTACAATTTACTACGTAGTTATTTTCAATAGCTTCCTAAACAATATTATAAGAGTAAAAAAAAAAAAAAACTACATGTATACTGAACTGGGGCAGGGAGTACTGTTTCAATGGATTAAGGTAAAGTCCCTGTAATGGTTCCGCTGCATTTGGACCCCATGGCCTTTCATGGAGATAACCAAGTTTCCTAATGTTTCATTAGGGAACCTTGGTTATCTTGGTAGAGGTTAAGTGGTCCAAATGTAGCGGAACATTACAGGGACCTTACCTTAAACACCTTTTAAATGGATTCTTTAACACACTGGGAGGGTAAAAATACAGAATTTCTAAGGGCAGCCATTTTGTAAATGAACACTATGAATCAGGAAAAATTAGTATAAGCGGAAAAAATTCTAAATATTCTAAAATGGACTATAACTATACTTTTTTCTTTCTTTTTTTTCAGGCAAATTTTTCTTGAATATACCTGATACATATTATTTAAAGTTTAAAAACTATCATGACAGTATTGCCTTCAGGAGCCAGGGATTTTGAAATTAGAATTTTGTATTTGGCATCAAGTCAAAGGAAGTGTCCCTACTGTTAATAGAAATAGCCATATATATTACTGATTTCTGAGACATTTCTGAGAGATAAATATGGATAAAATAAATGTACAATGTAGAGAAGATAATATAAAGGAATTCCATATGACATGTAATACACACTACCAAGATATATGTGGAAGTCACTTATTACTACTGCATTCACAATAAACAATAATCTGGTTTCAGTGAAGAAAAACAAAAAAAAAAACTTGAAAATCTGGTAAGATTAAATAATCTACTAGAAAACTAAAAATATTAGGCAGGTCTTAAATTACTGTCGCTGTGCTTAGATTTTAAAACACTTTTGCTTCATATTTCTTGTGCCCTTTCACTTCAAATTAAACATGACTACCATCAAATTAAAAATCAATGTGAGAGCTTCATGCAAAACTGTTGTAACTGCATCTTTATTTACATTAAGTCACCACAGTTTTGCATCAAGCTCTGTTCCAGTATTCTCGAAAAGTTCTTAAGTACAATCTTTTAAGGCTTAAATTCAAATATCAAACCAAAATCCTTATAGAACTGAATGGTTATATTTTGAGTGTGAGCATGGAAAACTGTACTAACGTAAAGCATTTATTATGGAGAACACGGGGCCCATACATAAGACTGAAGTAAAAACTCTATTTCTGTTTCTACTCTATCCATGCCCATCAGGGAGCACTGTAAACTGTTCCATGTACAAGCTGGGGTGAGAGGACTAGTACAGTGACGGTCTACACCTTTGGTACACATGCTACACTGATACAGAACACTGGAGGCCTCATCACGCCCTCCGTGTCACCACCAACGCTCACATACCCCCCATCCCTTCCCATCATTTGTTATACAGTGAAGGCAAAACAAAACCTCTTAGCATCGGCTACCTCTAAGCAGCAGCATTTTATCCCCCCCCCCACCACTTAGTTTTAACTTGGAACTAGCTGATACCTCCACACAGCAACACCTCTCAGCAGCGACAATTTTCTGCAACTCCAGCATATGTTGCTACTGAGAGGTTCCACTGTATACCAGACATTTTATGTACATGTAAGTTGTTTGAAGAACACAAAAAATCAGTCTACAATCTTAACTAGCACAATGGTCCATTGATACCTATGGACTAATAATCCAAAAGGTTTCAAATTCAAGGCCAAATAGGAAAAGATATTTTTTATAACCTTCCTATGTGCACAATTCAAAGTTCTTAAATCTGTCTTAAGTCATTGTTTTTCCATTTTATTTATGTAAAAGATACTTAAAGAGCCTTTATTCTTAACACAAAAAAGAGCCTCCCAAACCCAAAACTCTAGCTCCATACCCCAGCCATGTTATGGGTGTGGTGGTGACACAGGGGACAGGCCAGGGAGATGTACGTACCTCTGTACACGCCTACTGGAGCACAGAACAAACAACAGATTATCACCCACAACCTCACACAGTCTACCGACAGTACTGTACCTCACTGTCAAACAGGGATCATTTCTCATGTAGGTCTCATGACTCATTAGGATATTGCTGTTGTTTAATTTGACATAGAATTTATAGACTTTTCCTGTGTTTACAAGTGTATCCAAACTGAGTAATAAGCTATCAAATAGCTACACTTGGATAATAGGTAGACAAAGATTGACCTGGATTACACAAAAGAGCACATGATATTGTTTGTGATACTGTTTGTGAGCGGTTGACCTAGTTATTAATTGAAGACTGGGATAAATTTTCACATCTAAAAACTGGAAAAAAGCATTGTCTTATAAAATGCATGCTTTTGTACGAAAGTACAATGGCTTATTTTCTTTTTAGTCGGCAGACACTCAACCATATTCCTCTACGGTTTCAATAAAATCTTAAAAAAATTGCAGACTGGTGATCCTTTCCCATTCAACTGGAAAAAGGACTATTTTATGCAATAAACAGTTAAAGACATTTTATAAATAAAGGATCAAGGAAAAAACAAATTATGCTGACTTTTGAATCAACATCATAATTTCTGACTTCATTATAAAATTGCAGCCTCTTTTTTTTTAGGTCCCTACAAAAGATGCCCCATTTATGTATTAGATGGGCATTCATTTAGCTAAATAAAAACATCACTACTTCTAAAAAAAACCAAAACAATATTATGAAAGCTTTTCTAAATAAAGAAGTGTGCTCTCCCAAACCATTCAAACCTGCCAATATATCAGCAAAAGTCACCCAATTACCTTTAGGCGAGTGTTAACACACACGTTGAGTTATTCTAAGAAACCAACAGCGCAGGTGACAACTAGAAGGCTGCTACATGTGATGTCATGGTATGTAGTTCCTATAACTGGCTTCACAAATGCAAACTTAATAGTTTGCATTGACTACCATCTCAAAGGTACCACAATTTACATAAGTTTCTACAACAAATTATTGAGTGGCAGAACATATCTTCCAAGAATAAGATAACCTCTAGCAGTCGCTCATGTAAGCTTTTGCATTTCTGAGAGAGTGCGAGAGTGGAACCAACTCACTTAATCAACTGTAAGTGGTATCTGAACACAGAACTAATAACTATAATCTTAAATGCTCTCAGTTTTGTGTCACTGGAAATAGCAGCTTCTTTGGAAAACAGATTACTTGATTTTTCATCCAATACATAGGAAACTTAGACCTATTATAATTTTTTATCATTAATATATTCGACAGGAATTC
>CM037780.1:44626043-44676043 GCA_021229015.1 Solen grandis | reverse complement strand
TTGTTCATGACAATTTGCCAGAAAAACAGCAAAATGTTGGCAAAGGAGGAACAGTATCTGATATGTCTTGCTAAAGTTAAGATGAATTATCTTTTTAAGGACATGGCTAATCAATTAAATGTGTCACTCTCAACTGTTCAAAGATGTTTTCATAACACCATTAATTTCCTTTATGTTAGACTTAAGTTCTTAGTGAGGTTGCCAGAACGAGAAGCTCTTAGAAAGGTCATGCTAATGTCTTTCAGAAAAGACTTTGGCAAAAATAGTAGTAGTGGTAATTGTTTTGAACTTTTTTTTTTAAAATTAAATTTGTTCAAGTCTAAAATGTTATTCATTTTCCTCTGCTTCTGTTTAACATCCCTTCATCATACCGTGCAGATATAGGTAAACTGAGTGTGATACCACACTGAATACAAGTGGAATGGTATCACACCAAGTCACATCCTGAACTGAACCAATCTTGTCTTGAACTACCTTTAGAGGTTGATTGCCGTATAAGGATATATCGATACGATCAGTATAAAATGCCGAAGCTGCAAAAAGTAAACTTTTCAGGGAGAAGGTCTGAAAAATTTCAAACATCTCAAAAAATCATTTTGGTCTTAAAGTGTGTTTTAAGATTTAATTAATGTGTGATACTAGTAAAACATTGAAAACGTTTAATGCATAAAAAACAGGTTCGGCATTTTCGAAATGAGATAACTGTATCTTCGGCTTTTAAGAATGCATTTCCAGCATATAAGAAGCCAGAACGTGCAGCTTCGGCATTTCAATATAATTGCATATTGCAGACTTGTGTTGATTTGTCTCCATATAAATTACACTCAGCACGGGTTGTCATAGGAAACAGTTGTACTGCATGCTAAGTTGTGGTCAAACAGTTACTGCACGAGGGTTGCATGACATGCAGAGAGTCTTCATGCTACTGACACGACAATAACATATATGATGAATACTTTATTTCACCAGGAACGTACAACAAAAAACAACACTAAATGGTCAAACACTTGATTATTGCTAATGTTTTCTCGACATTTTGGCTGCTCTGTAGATAATGATAGTATATTAAAAATCTGAAGAGTTCACGGATCAAATGTTAAAACCTGACTGTATCTAAAAAAGGATCAAGAGGACGAAATGGTTGCACATTATGAGAGTGCATAGATGGAACTGGGTTGGAGATATAAAACTATTGTATCACCATTGCAAACTGTCAGTAGGATTTGTATATAATACACCTCATTTATTGTATGTTCTATATATAATCAACTGATGAAATTAAGGATTTTTTTCTAACTCAATGCTTCTGTTGCAACAACACATTTATTATTTCACCTTTAGACCAGGCAACTGTGTCAGCTAATCAGAGTCTGAGATCAGAATCAGTAGCCCAAGCAGTGAACAGAGTAGACCCTGATCAGACGGTTGCGTGCCGGATGATCTAGGTTTACACTGTGCGTTATGTCAGTAACCTATCAGCACTCTGATTGTAAGCATCATCGATAGTGAAGACCTGTTATTGTAATAGGCTACGTGGACAGCATAACTGACACTGATTATTTTGAATATTTACTACGGTTATATTTTGATTCAGTAAAAATACCATGGACACATTATTACTTGTCTCTGAAGTTATGTTTTTTTTGATACGCATCGGTCTCGTGGGGATATTGGCTTTCACTAGCTAATATTCCCAATTTTTATTAACTCTTATCATTTTTACCATGAAGCTTAAACACTAGACTATAGATATAAACAAGAGAATGTTACATAACACATAACTAAGAGTAGTTAACCTTAAGACCGCTGTAGTCGCATATATGCACCTTTTGCAACCAGTGCAGACCCAGATAAGCTAGCATACAACTGTGCCGACTGATCAGGGTCTGCATTATTCGCTGCTGAATCAGTAGGTAGTCTCAACCCCTACTGATCAGGGTCTATAGGGGTCACATAGGTAAACTATACTTACGGTGGCACAGGGCGCAGTAGAATCGCCATGGACGCCGTGATTAGACCGTCAAAAGACATAACGGGGACCCCAAGGACGTATAAGTTCGCATGCCGACGTAGGAAAGCGAAGAAAGCCAAAGGGACGTAGAGTATAGACACAGATATGTTTTATGAACCGCTTGGAGACCTAACGGCAACCATTCTGCGCTCTTCATACGTCTCTGGAGTCCTTATCCCGTTAATGGTATCCTTTGCCGCGGTGACAACGCGGTTGTTTTGGAAGCCTGGTCTTTAAAAAAAGTTCGCGACGACATCCTCCATCCGTCCTTACAACGTTCATGGCGTTTTTGTTTGGTTTCTACAACGATCATCACACTGCGTGACTTTCACGTTCGTGATCTGACCATTGTTTTCATTGGCGATTATAGGCTATAAAATTCAGTTTTATTTTAGTTTGTCTTCATCAGTAATCTCTCTAAGCATGTATGTCAAGGAGAACAAGAAATATGTTTTTAAAAGATTATCGGCATTGATAGGGGTTAAAAAAAAAATGAGATTTAATGTAGTGGTTATTACACATCATTTTTTAAGAAGCAAATCGTGAGACGATGAAACTGACTACAACATACTGCAGATTAAGTCGTTCTCAACAGCAGAAAATGACATCAAATACTTTCGCGACTAAAAGAGGATATTCTGGTTGACTAAGAGCTCGCAATATGTGCAATTTATGCCTCGTAAATGCGTGGCAAACCTTTAGAGTATACTCGCGATGAAATTCGAAACTGAGCGTTTCAGAACGCAGCGTGATGTGTATGTGCAGGCAATTCGGGATCGCCATGTGAGGGAGCTCGTAAAACTCAGACGCGTGGTCGCAAGTTACGGTGGACGCCAAGGGATAGCGGTATGAACACAATAAAACGCCAAAGTCGCGGTAGAGTCGCCATAAAAAAAAAACAAGATCACAGTGGGGTCGCCAATAATCGCCGTGTTGATGCCAAGGGATCGCAGTATAAACGCAATAAAATCGCCAAAGTCGCCGTAAACTCGTCATGAAATTAGGATATTCTAAAAAAAATTGTTGGCGTTCTTGATGTTAAAAAGGCTATTTGGGTCGCAATAAGGACACCATTCTGATGCCACGGGGGTATTAGCAGTGGAAACCATCAGACTGATCTGCGTACACAGGTCATATCCATGTAGATTCAATGGTTTTTAATCGGTGCACAGGACAACATATCATTACGAACATCACTATATATTGAAACTATCTGTGCATATTATTAAAAACATTCAGGAATACATGTTGGCCATAACATCAACATACACGAAATACATGTAAATACGTTGTAAATAATTATGCAAATTCCATATAGGAACAATTTCCCTGAAAATGGTTGAATGGTCCGCTCGATTAGTTATTAAACAATTAATTTGCTTTTCAGTATTATTGAGGTGGCAGGTTGGTACATCTATACTGACTAGACTGGCCTTCTTACTGGTTTACCAGTACCAGTTGATGAATTCTTTAAGTAACTAGCAAAATACTTTTAGGGCTATTATTTCAACATATCTCACATGTCGCAACGAAAGATCAAAACTAACATTCCCTTGAAATACAGTTTCGCAGAAGCCATTTTGTCGCTTATACAATACATTCTTAGCTTCATGTTGATTGTTATTTGGCTTCCAATGCCACTTTTCCATTGGCATTAAGGGATCCCTCATTTATATGGTAATGCATTTTGACCCTATTTGACTTGTTTTTGTTTTTAAACGAAATTACCATTAATTTAGACATGTTCTCAGAACTTATAGCACGTGATAACAGTGACAGATAGATGCTTTTTATGCCACCTTCTGTATGCAGAAGTGACACACAGGGAAGACTTCTCGCCGTCTGACTGTCTGTCAGAGGTCAGTGGATGTTGACCCTAATCAGACCATGCTGTAACTTGGTTACACGAAAGAAATACCATTGGAGTAAAGATTTTCATACCCAGTTTTTAAAGTATTGCAGCTGAAACACAGGTTTAATACATGGGTCTACGTTGGTCACAGTGGCCGGCAATTGTCTTTCATAAAGCATGCCACTGGATACACAAGTTGTCATTTTCTTTCAAACGAATTACAATATTAATGTTACACAAAGCAATTAGTAACACCAAATATAAAATGCCGAAGTTACATGATGAACCTTTTAATTAACATCAGAGTGAAAGAAATATAAAATGCCGAAACTGCTCTACGCATTCAGATAGTAAGGTATTCTGCAATTTGATTTACACAAACAGTAAGGTATAAGTTTCCAAATGCAAATATGATGATTTACAATGTTAAAAAGTACAAGAACTGTAACTTGTCTTTACATTTTCATTCAGACTTTCATTATTTCGAAATGTGCGCATCTATTATAGCATAAGAAATATAACATAACAAACACATAACATACTATATATTAGTGAATTGCATAACGAATCATATTAAATTAAAGGCATAAGCTTTATTTGGTTTCTGATTCAGTTTTAAAAAAAGTAAAACATGTGTTTTCGTGTTCGGCATTTTTATTTGACAATTTGTCGACAGTTTTAGAGATGAAATCGGAAAATGTGTAGGTACGGCATTTTAAACTAAGCTTATCGATATATGCTATATATACCAGTACCCATTTTACAAGCTGGGTATCGAATCTAGACTCATGGCTATGATACCATACCAAGTTGCATTATCATGACACCATGCCTGTGTTAAGTCCTTGAACTACCCTTTGTTATGGTGAGGGCCAAGCACGAAGGGACCAGAAACATTTTCAGTGACTTTCGTATGTTAAAGTTATGTATCGAGCTCACGACCTCCCGCTTCAGAGGTGACCTGGACAATTCCACTTACATAATTCATATGTCTGCATATAGCTTTAGATATTAAATTAAGAGTTCACAATCACGCCAGAATTAAACAAAAATGAGCCAGATAAATAATATAATAAGTATCACTAAAATGTATTCTGAATCTAAAGAAATTTAATGTAATTTAAAAAAAAAAAAAAAAAAAAAAAAAATGTTTTACTTGTGATACAATACAGACTTGACTTTTTGAATTTACCGTCGCTTCGACAGTATTTTATTTCAGTCATATGGCAACGTCCAGCTAATTACAGGTGGAGGAAGATCCCGAATGCACGGAGGAATCCGGGAAGATGGTACAATACAACTTTATAATATCAAAACTCAAAAAATATGTTACAGGCCTCCGTGGCCGTGTGGTTATAGTCACCTTACCTTCTTAACTTCCTCAATCTCAAAATTTTCATATCATATTTATTTGTACTTTTTAAATCATTTCATACATGAAAGTTTTTTTTAAAGTGTCACTTACAACCTTATTGGACTAAAGGGACATATAACATTAAATAAAGAAACTATAATATATCAGCACATTAAACACAATGATAAATTCATACATATCATTTACACATAATAATAGGCCAAGTTGGACCAGACCTACTTGGCTTAAAATTACAGACAAATTTGGTAATTGCGGTTACTCGATTTACCGAAATTATCATATTTCCCGGAATCTTCCTAAATCCACTTAGATTATACCGGAATCGACCATGTTTTCATGTCAAATAATCATATCGATTCTTGGTCTTATGTTATTGAAAGTATCTAAGAAAATGTGATCAGATGTAACTAATTACATTTTGCATGTTTCTTTTCTTTTCCAAATTTTCCGGATAAAACATATGTACGACTTTAATCAACTATTTCATCTTTCCTTCTTCACAAAAAAAAAAAAATAAATAAATAAATACTGTAATGAATCCCCACCGGTGATATTTTGCCAGTTGAAACAAGAAAATATGATCCCCGAACTGCATTGACCTTTCCATGCATGCCTTGATGTGCATGGCACACCTTTGTGTTACGACAAACACTTCTATGAAGTTTCATGAAAATCCAAACATATATATGGAAGTTATAGACCAGATATGAAAATATATAGCCGATGAATACCAAAGAAAATTTCTACCAACTCCTGTGACCTTGAACTGACCTTATAAGTGCACATATGATTGATGCAAAAACATATCTTAATGTTATGACAAACAGTTTTGTAAAGTTTAATGAAAATTCATCCATAGATATGGAAGTTACAGAGTCGTCTCAAAGATGTAGCCTATATATACCAAAGAGAATTTCTAACAACACCGCTGACCTACATTTATGCCTTTTATGTGTGCATATAGTAGGTACATACGACACACCTTTCTGCTATGACAAACACTTCTGAAAAAGTTGATGAAAATCCACCCATACATATTGAGGTTATAGAGCCGACAAGATGTAGCCTATAAATACCAAAGAGAATTTCTAAGAATTTCAATGACCTTGACCTTTCAAGGGCGCATATGGTTCACGCACGCGACACACATTTGTTTCATGACAAACACTTAATATGGAAGTTATAGAGCGGACATGGAGATGTGGCCTATGAACACCAAAGACGATGTCTAACAACTCCTGTGACCTTAACCGCTCAACTATGAGGAATACTTCTGAGAAGATTTATTGAAATCCATCCATAAATGTCCAAGTTATTGAGTTGACACGAAAGCGGGATTGACGGACGGAATGAGGGACGGACAGAAGGACACGCACAAACATATAGTATCCAATTAGTTTAACAGATAGGGCCTCCCCCCCCCCCCCCCCCCCCCAAAAAAAAAAAAAAAAAATAAAAAAAAAAAACCTGTCATACCTCCTTCATATTTTAGTTACCTTTGGTTAGTATGCAGAGCATTACAGAAGCTAAGCAAAACGAAACATAACATTTCACATGGTGAAGTGTAATATGCGGCATCAACTTAAAATCACGCCTCATGGAATCGACAGCGTGAGTTAAATACAAGGCTTTATAGATTAAATTAAGACGTAATTAAGCAGCATCATTACAAGATCTTGTTAACACAACACACTTATTGAAAAAAAGGTTGTGCACAAATTGTTATGCCGATTGCTATTGTTTGTTTGTTGGGTTTAACGTCTTACCAACGTATTTCAGTCATTTCGAGGCAATGTCTACTTGAGCTACTTGAGACAGATATAGTGTTGCCACACTGCAGTATCACGCCGTAGACATGTGTCATGATACCACACCAAGTAACATTATCCTGATACCAGACCAATCATTCTTGCAACTACCCTTATATAACGAGCGCCAAACAAGGGAGCTATACCAGTACCATTATTTACAACGTTGGTATGTCGCAGCCGAGGATAGAACCCAGGACCTCCCGTTTTCGGGACGGAGGCCACCAGGACGGGGTGACTATTATTTCAGACGGTATTTTATTTAAAGATCAAATAAAAAAGACCGACAAGAGTATCTTTCAAACTGTTCCATGATGGCGTCAAAAACATATAAATTAGAACCTGTTGTGACATATACACACTTTTCAATCAACAAGAAAACTTGCATATTCTTCCTGGGGCGAAGTAAAATCATGCTACCAACTTTACTGATTAGGTTACCCCATTTTAGCCATTTGTCTCGTGGGTGGGGAGAGGGGGGGGAGGGGTCCGACAGAGATATGTTGGCCAACTATGAAATGTCACCATACCCAAGTGTAGCCGGGTACAGGTATTTGGTGAGAATAGGCAAGAAGACATGTGACTTGATAGCTCAGTCGGTAGAGTGCAGGAACGGTATTCTTAAGGCCCCGAGGTACGGAGAGGGCCCAAAGCGGTTCTTTAGGGAGTTTGACTTCTTTTGACCGTGATTTGATGTCAAGACACTACCTATCTGGGTCATGCCCTTCCCCCTCTTTTATGCATATTTTAGGCATTAAATCCAGCTCTCGTGGGAGGAACCAGAGGGGGAGGGGGAATCCGGAGCACCGCCCCCCTCTGGATCCGCATATGAAAGTAATGGGTATTTAGGTCATACAATTCATACGTATGCTGGGATAATATAGACAAGAAATATCTTTAAAAAAGATATTCGGCGTAGGATGAAAGAAAAACGAGATTTTCATTCATGCATAAATATACTTTAATTAAGAAACTTATAAATGGAAATATATGCAAAACACATTTCAAAGACTCTTATGTTATGATAGGTTATAAAAGCATTGTTGTAAATAATTGTAAAAAACATGTCTAATTTTGGTAGTGAACAATGATGAATGGCAATGTTTTTAACAAGGTTTATTTTGCAAATAAGAAAATAGTCCACGAGATGTGTACAACAACAGCAATGTAGCAAAAAAAAATACAATTTTAAAATAATGTCTATATATATTCAAAACAAAATGTACAGTAAAGAATGACTAGACTATTACACAAAAGACACGACTGACCATTATCGTAAACAGGCTTACCTGCACCATAAAAAATTGTAAAATGATTAAAATCAGAATATGAAATGATTTGATTAACAAATAAATGTTCTTATTTAAAAGCAGTGTAATGTTATAAATTATCCTATGAACTATAAAAAAATCTATGATAATCCGCTGCATAAAACCTAATTTAGTTCCAGGCTGATCATGTAATGAGCAGTTATCTGCTCGTTGTAGTTAGGACATACAATTTTTTCTTCACCTTTATTTTATTTCTTACTGACAAAAGCTTGTTCAGGTCTGATTTTATCAGTTGTAAACTGTATCAAAATAGTTTATACAGGCATATACATTAATGATCAGCACCTTAAAGCATAGATTCATTGATAAAGGAAGTTACAATAAACAAGATAGCCATGATGGCCCTGAATGACTCGCCTGGGTATCACGGCTACAATTTTACTTTCAATTTTTTTTTTATATATATAAAAAATAGACAATAATTCTAGTATAACTTAAAAATATTTTACCCCTGATGCAGTGGTGCGAAATTTTATCACCTGAAGTACATGGTTTCATCAATAAACTAAATACCTAAGATCTAGACGACATAGTTTCAAAAAAGAAGAATGTGAATGTTTATCCAATATATGTCTATGTAAAATAACTGTCCCCTGGGTTGTGGCCGTTTATCTTTCGATATGTTCCATCGTAAATATTATTCTTCCAGTCTATTAGAACATTCCGAGGAAAAGCGCGCGAAAGACCGACGCACAACAAATTTAGTACGCTCTAGAAATAGTTCAGTATTTTTTCTATGAAATATACTTATTTATAGACGGTAATACAAAAAATTATATCTGTAAATAGGCTTGTTTGATATTTGTTCATATCATGATTGCATATGACAATTATGATATAAAAGCGTTATTAGTTGTTTTGGTTTTGGCGAATTAATTTTCAATGAGAGCATCTCAGCAGGCTGGAAGAATTCAATATACATAGTAATTAGGTGGTTTCATGTCATAACACGGTGGATTCTTTTTTGTTGTTTTAAAACATTTTCACAAAGTAGCATTCCTCAATTGATGGAAAAGGGTTGTATTTAACTTACTGAAATCACTTTCATGTTTACATCAAAAAGAAAAGTAATAACACCAAGCTGAATGATATATACAAGCTGCACCCCTTATTTACAGTAATTTTATAGTCCATAACGATGCGTTAACCAATAACAGGAGTCCTTTTATTCAGCTTAGAATTATTTACCGCTGTTAGCGTACATTTGATTGGTTTAAGATGCGAGTTGAAATCGAAATTATACAGCTACGCCGAAAAATTGTCTCACTCTTTTTCCTTGTGTGTGTGTGGGGGGGGGGGGAGGGCTCGGCTGATCATGGAAATATTATAGTAAGGGGGTACGGTGCCCCAAAACGATGTAGATTACATAGGCATATTCTTTTACGATGAAAATCTTGTATATACATAATGCATCCAAAATGTTTCCGCTTTATAACTGGGATGTTGTCAGTTCGATCCCTGGTTGCGACATTACAATGGCATGTTTCTGGTATATCCCACTTGTCACTGCTTCTCAGCAAATAAGTATAGTTCCAGGACTGGTTGGCCCAGATTCATGACAACGTGACTGGTGTGTATCATGTCATATTTCCATGACGGGATATTGCAGTGAGAGTTAGGTAGCAATACATCTGTCTCACGTGGACGAATGTTTCCAAATGACTTAAAATCTGTCGATGGGACGTCAAACCCAAACAAGCAAACAAACTGTAATCTTAACCAGTATCGAATATCGGGTTGAAAAATAATTGATAACTTTCCTCTGAAAAACTGACACACTATATTGTAACATTTGCAGTGTTTCTAGCATGGCTTTTTTGTCGTGATATTCATTATTTTTCACGGATAGGTAACGTATCAATCATTCAATCATGTTGTAAGATGGTACTACACCTTTAAGCCAATCTGACTAAAGTACAGATCTTCCTTGCACATCAAATGGAATTATATGATAGTTTAATACCTGTCCAGACTCTATGTGTGTTTCTTCTTTTAAATTCGTTACACACACACACACACACACACACACACACAAACACACATAAATACATATATATATATATATATATATATATATATATCACCAAAACAAAAAGGAATATCATACTCCTCGCACAGGTTATGTCACGCTATGCTACTTTACTGTACTTATCAAGGGAAGTAATAACTATCGGGAAGATGTAAATTCTGCGACCTGTTCCTAATCCCGTACCAAATAAAACTTATTGTGATGACTTCTTTGGTTATCATTGCCCTTGCAGTCGATAAATGATGATTTTTTTTTTACATTGAAATTAACACCGCCTTAGTAGCTTACTGTCTAGAAATGTCATGCATCTTTCAGTCTCTTTCCTTTCCAATAATTATATGAAAGGAACTATCTGTCATAGAATTATCTTTATTGATCTATATATTAGTTAATTTATGGAATCTCAAATCATCATCATAAAATTTATATATCTTTTGTCCTTTTTTGTTCTTTAGTTCTGAATGATTTAAAAAAATCGGCCATATTCTCCATAATTAGTGACTTTTTTTTTCAAATTTATTTGATAAAAATATTTGAAAATAAAATAATTCTATTTGTGGTAATTAGGCCGAATACAACTTTGATTTACATGGACTTTTTAGAACACAATTTGCAAATATCTGAACAAAACGGCCTCCAGCTGAGGATATTTGGCAACATATCATTGGAAATATTTAGGCCCGTTGTATGAAAATGAGGCATGCACATGCTATTAAATATTTTGAAATGGCTTTTAAGTCGTGCTTCAAAACAATGAGCGGCGTCTTTGATACTTTGCTTCAAAACATTAATCTTGTTGAACTTGTATTAGTAGCAGACATGTGTACTAAGGGGTCTTTTATATGATCTATTGATATAAAATGAGCACTAAATTTCAGTGGACGCTATTCTTGTTTAATTTCAATCTCATCGCAACACGGCTCATTTGCTTACAAAGTCCAATGTCTACACATCTGTGAAGCACCGATTGTGACGGGTCTGCCCTAGATGACCAAATGATTAAGGATACAGTAGGGAATTTCAGTTCACGGTACCTAGTTTTTTCAAAAGAAAGAACAATGTTTTGCAACACCACGCTATGCAAAATTAGTATTGATTTCGCTTTCTTTGAAGCTACATCGGAAAAACCTTAAGCAAACACATAATGAAAGACCGTATAGAAAATTGTGAATAAAAGCTTATTTGCATAAGCTAAACCAAGTGATGAAATGCTTCATACACACCTATCTATCTTTCATTAATGCTTTAAGTGTGATCTTCAAAAACTGCTATGATATCACGTACTACAATTTCACACTGCAGAGCGATGTATCAAAATAATTCACGATTATGATATCTGTGTATCTATTTCCCAAAGGAAATAAGTATGACATGTTAAATCAATGGAACGAATTGCAAACTGAGTTGGAGGCTTTTGAAGTGTATTGAGGTACTTCTTAGGAAAGCATTATTTCCATGAACACTTGAAGGCTCACGTAGATATGTTGGATGCTAGTTAATGAGATACAATATACTCGTAAACTTGATGTGTGGTGTCTAAAAATATTCCGGAAACGAAACAATACCATTATTTATTTATTCATTTTCAAATGAAATTCACACATCAAAACTGCATTGGTCCTGATGATCACACTGAAGATATTTTTGAATTTCAATTAAGGTATTATTATAATTATAATTATAATTATACCATGTAATTCACTTCCGGTTAACGTTGTTGTTGTTGTATTGGGGTTTACCGTCGCTGCGATAGTATTTCAATCATATAGAGACGTCCAGATAATAACAGGTGGAGGAAGACCCCGAGTACACAGAGGTACCCGGGTAGAACCACCGACCTACCGCAAGCCAGCTGGAAGGCTTCCTCACATGAAAAATCCGAAGTCCCTACCGGGATTCGAACCCACAGCGGTGAGGGGCTGAGTGATTTTAGTCCACGACTGTAACCGCTCGGCCACGGCGGCCCCCTCCGGTTAACGTAAATGTCCCATAATAACCATCAAAGCCATGCATATAATTTCACAATATAAGTTTTTTAAAATGTCAAACCATGGAAATCTTAAAGGCAAATTGACATGTTATGACATATGACAAATTTTCCTTCATTACCTCCCCTTTATACTTTTGTTGTCATGAGTTATCTCCCCTGTAAACTACAAAAAAATGATTTTCTCCATTTTCCTACGGTAAAATTTAGATGTGTTCATGAAATGTGTATCTGAATCATATAATGCATCTTTCTACCGTGAGTTTCCTCGAAAATCAAATTCAATTTTTCATATTCACAGAAAGTGTGTATTTCCCATAGACTTCAATGTTAACAATAAATACAGGTTATCTCCCCTACATCAAATAAAACCTGGAAAAACTCTCAGTGAAATATTATTTTTTTTGGATGTCTTCAAATTTTCATAGAAATATTTCCATCCAGTGGCAAAATGTGGAATATGGGTATTAGAGAGGTTATACCTTAATAGACTTTGAATTCAACATTTTTAGATTATTGTTAGATGTATTTATGAAATGAATTTAACAAAGTGTATGAGAAAATCTAAGACTTCAATTACTGATCATAAACTTATCTTCATGAATAGTATATTTTGATATTTTAGATGTTCTCCTGAATTTGAAAACAAAGCTAACCACAAGTCATGAAATATCATGAAATATAAACACGTGATATTACCTTTTTTAGAACTCACCAACATGTGACAGATAAGGTGCTGCCTCACTGCAATATTCGTAGGTAACATTAACCTGACTGCCTTTTGTGATGAACGTGAACCAATGGAGATGAGCGCGAGTCATTTTAACGAGTTTAAAACTTAGAGGTGAAAGGTCGTAGTGCTGGATCCATGTATTTGTCCGGGCCCTAAATCATAGGATTCTCAAATAGTTTGGCAAAACCATGTCACAACAAGTACAAAAGTGCTGCCTGAGGCAGCACATTGAAATAAGCACGGCGACAAAGAAAAAATTGTCTGATAATAAAATTTATGTGCGTTAACATAACTTTTATTGAGATGTGAACTTGTTTACATAAGTATATATATTTAATTGAATAAATAAAAAACAAGTTCCAAGACTTGAAGTGAATCTTAAAATGAAGAAAGACACACAATATGTTTAAATATGAAAACAAAGGCCTAATATACATATTTTGAGGACACACACAATTTCAATGCAAGAAAGTTTGAAAAATGTGCAGCCAGACCAGGACTGTAACCCGAGACCACTTACAAAAGTCTCCCACCGATAACGATTACATATTCCCTGCAAATTTGGGATTTGTTGCAGAATAACAGAGATCAAATTGATAGTGATCCTGATAAACAAAAAAGGAGATACTATAATAATCACTTGTTTGGTGGAAAATAACTAAGAGAGAAAAAAGTGCAGCCAGACCAAGACTTCAGCCTGGGACCCCTAAAGGGTGATTGTTCTACTGGTTAAGTTACTGGACTACTGAAAAGTCTCTGACTGATAAGTGTTACTTATTGGCACTACATAAGTTAGTTTAAAAAATGGTTGGTGATTGGAAGGTTTTATAAAGTTTTACAGTGGTAAAAGATTGTAAAAGAAAATCTTATTTTTGTGTAATTTTTTCAAGAAATAATTTTAATATACAGCATGAAGAAAATAGGAATGCATAGAAAATTTGTTTTCAAGATGATTCAGATATACAATGTATAATATACTATTTTAGTATCACATTTATAAAATACATTTTTTTTTAGAATAGTGGTGAATATTTGAAATGAAAATATTACAAATTAAAATTATGAGAAAATATATTGATTTACTGAACTAAAACAGATTACTACCCTTCAACAAGAGCTGTCTGTAAGACAACGCGCTCGACTATTTGAATGCTTGTCAATAAAAATATTGCAGTTAAAGGCAAAATAAGAATCTCAGTATTATCAAAATATACACATGAACAATAAACATGTGCTTTAAGTTTTAAAGCAAAATATAAAGAATTCAGTGACAAAGTGAGTTAGTATAAAAAGATTAATCAAGTCAGAAAAGGGGCATAATTTTGTCAAAAGAACAGAGTTATGTACTCTTGGCATGTACAAATAGAGGTCATGGTCATAAACAGGTATATAAAGTTTCAATACCTCAAAGGGTTAAGTGAAAAAATGAGGTGGTGTGAAAACTTTAACCAAGATTCTTAAAAAAAAAAAAAGGCATAACTGTTTTATAATTCATGACAGTCTGACCTCCAACACAGGCATGCAATTTCATGTGTGGGCTATAACGGGCATCCATGGAAAGAAGTTGGAGAAAAAAGTAATGTTAAACAAATTTTAACATTTCAAGTACAAAAAGGCCCAACAAATATGTAAAAATATTTAAGAGTTACTGTTCCTGTAACTACTTGGACATACATTCCTGTTTCTACTGGTTGGTCTGATGTTGATAAACACATGTGTGAATTTTGAGAGACATCCATTGAGTGAAAGTGAAGATAACAGCAATGTAAAATAAAACTTTAAATAAAACTTTAAAAGTTAAATCCAAAAAGTGCTATAAATTTGCAAAAAAAGTATTTGTAAAAGTTACTGTCCCTATTTCTACTAGTTGGTGTGATGATGATGCATGTGATGCATGCGTGAAGTTTGAAAGACATCCATTGAGTTAAAGTGGAGATAATAGCATTATTAAACAAAACTTTAATGTTTTTCTAAGTCAAAAAAGGGTTACAGATATAAAAACAAGGCCCTATATCGCTCACCTGAGGGGTCTTGATGTATAGGCATTGAAGACATCACCATAGGGCCAAGATTTTGACAATCTAATATAGCTTGATGTGCTATGTTGAACTAAGAATGGTTATGATCAGGATACATCGTTTAAAGTTATTCATTGATTGATTGAAATTAAATTGGAAACAAACTGATGTGCTTACACTTTAGAAAGGATGACTGACAATCTGGAATGACAGTCTCCCATATTTTCTCCTCAATAAACAAATCTATAAGTTCAAAACTTTTTTTTTCAGAGTTTCTTCTTACATTTCAGAGTATGAGATTAAATACCATTTGCTATAAGAACATTCATGAGAAACTAGATCAATAAATAAGGGAGTTTTAGACCTTCTGAACTTTTAGTTAAGAGAAATCTGAGTTGAAATGTTGTGAAATGCAAGCAATGTCATTTTTTATGAGGGTAAAATTGAAACACAACAAATCATCAAAATAAAAATAAAAGAAAAAGAGAAAATATAGTATAACAGGTTTGTCAGTGATTGTTGTGCATCCGTTCATTGGCCGACAGGCACATATATACAGAACATTTCGCTCTGAAATCAGACGTTCTTTAAGTCAAGAAGTCCTCTCTGTCACCAAGTCAATCTTCATGTTGGTATAACATTCCACACAGTGTTCAGTTGGGTAGTAAACATATGCATCAGATTTCCCACCAGTCACAGATTTGTCAGTTTTGTCACAAAGTATACCACATAAATGTATTGCCAAACCCCTGATGAAATGGTCTATTGGTTGTTTGAGGTGTTAACTGTTGCTGAGGTGAACAGAATGCTGAATTTTGGCTTGAAAACTGGATAAAAGCTGCCCCTGACCTTTCTGAAACACTTATGTAGCTGCCCCTGGCCTTTCTTAAGCACTTATGTATTGTCAGTGTCCAATTAACCAGGTTTTTCGCATCCACTCCCATTTTCTATGTATTGCAAGCTGAAAAAAAGTCGAAAAATGAAGATAATTAGTTGCATATTCATAATTTAATTCATAAATTAGAAAGAGATTCCAGAGATACTGGATTCACGTACTGCATATTACTCACAATAGGGGATAAATATATAAGGCGCCCAATGTTTGACTGTGACATAAGTGGCAGGTCTGTCTAATTATGCCTACACATGGTTATAATTACCCTATAACTCCTAGAATTCAGGGACAAATTCTAAAATGAAGGGGAATAATGTCACAGTACTGATTACTCACAATAGGGAAGAAAGATGTGTATGTGGCTGTGAAGCTCAGCTGGCAGAGCATTCGCCCTGTAAGCAAGAGACCCCGGGTTCCAGTTACGGTCAGGCTGCAAATCTTTCTCTCCTAACAGTGACATATAGGTGTTAAAATAAAAAACAAAACAAATGTATTGCAATAAAGCATTAAAATTTCATTACATAAATTGTTTCCCATATTTTTATTTACTCATTATATACATTTTTTTCCATAATTTAATTACACTCATAGCTGAACACAAAGCTGCAGATATCTGAAATGAATTTTGATAGAATGAGGAATTTATTTGAAATCCCTCACTCCCACCCCCACCCCCTTTCTTAGGTTTTTTTTTTTTTTTTTTTTTTTTTTTTTTTTTTTTTTTTTTTCAAATTATGTTATGTAAAAACTTGAACTAGTAAGCCGATATTTTCACAAATTTCACCAAATACCTTTTCCTCTGCCTAGAAATACTGTAGCCATCATATAGTGAAATCTAAAGCATAAAAAAAATACAGCAATGTAAAAGTCCGAACCTATCCGAAATGTACTTTCATAACATAAATAATCTCTAAGAAGTATAACCTCACTACAAAATTTCGAAATTAAAACTCTTTTCAAAACTAATGTGTTTTACTTATACTTACAATAAACATGATCCAAAGTGAAAAAAATACGAACTACATACAATTTTAACTTGAAATTGTACAAATTCATGAAAAAAAGTATTTATTATTATAAAAGAGGCGAAACAGCCTCGTTTTCGTGTCCATAGACAATCTACGAAGCAAATACAATATGCCCGGCGGTGATCCGCCGTGCAATGAGACTCACGCACAAGAGTTGGGTCTCTAGCTTCAGGGTCGCTTCAAAGTCACGGCACATGTAACACCAAATGAAAGGTTATGGTGCCTACAGTATATACTCGTAGATGTTCATGCCCGATCCAAATATCCAAGGAGCATGTTTCCCTTTGACACCTAGTATTATAAATACATATACAAACTTATTTCAATACCATTTGTTCTATTCTTTATTTTCTACTTGACATGCTTGTCAAAATAAATGTATTCCCTTACCAATTCCGATAGAGATTCACTAATTAAACACAACATAACACTTCCGATTTTGATGACGTCAGACTTACGTCATTGTGTAATAAAAGCACCCCTTTATATCAAAATCAATGTCATTTGTCTACAAGAATCAAATCAACTAACTCGTTGTTATGCTATGTAGGTCACAATCAAGACTTGTCTTCGTTGTTGTTTTATTGCTACGTCTTATTCCAGAAGCCTTTGATTCCTTCATCTGACTGTTTTCAGCCCATGCTGGAGCACTTTTATGTCTTCAAATATCGGAGACTCCTTACAGTTTTGTCTTTATCACTTTTTTTATTTTTTCCTGTTAATATCCTGTACAAAATCTGACATTGGATGTTTTAGTACCTTAAATCTGAAAACAGTTGTAAGGAACAAGTACACTAGAAAATGTGTGTTCTTAGTTGATATCAGTAGCTGATATCAGAGGTTTAGAGTATTATTGATACGAGATACGATTCCAGGGAAAATACAAACGCATAGGCTAACCAGTAGATGTAGCAAGACTGTTCTCTGGAACACGTGTGTCACCTGCTAATACGCGACGGAAAAGAGTGTTACGGACAGACAGACGGATAAACAGACGGCAGAAAAGTGATCCCTACGTGTCGCCCCTGTTTATAGCAGGTGACACATCAATGATATATGCATATATACGTATACATCATCATCATCGTCATCAATATTAAGCTTTGTTTTCTTTTAGCAGTATCTGCAGGAACAATTGTTTCGAACTATGAAGTACATGCGTGTAATAATTGCTTATTCCAAATAACATGCAGAAATCTAATATAAATGCAATTGTATAAGATTAGCAAAGCATATTGATCTTTTTATTATCTATCTGGGGTAAAGCATATTGATCTTTTTATTATCTATTTGGGGTAAAGCATATTGACTTTTATCTATTGGAAAGCATATTGATCTTTTATTCTATTGGGAAACTTACATTAACGATTAGACAAAATAATAATTCGTAAGTAGACATCTGTAAAATGTAAACAATGTCATATGGTTTGTCTTTTGTAAGAGTAGCTCAATTTTACATCAAAATAATAACCAATGCTACAAGTTCTTAACAAATAAATGACAGTCTTACATTCCTGCGTTCATTTATTGAATTAGTGAATAATAATTACTGATATAAATTCACAAATTTGCATTTGTTTTGTTTTGTTGTTTTACCTATTTTATTTTTTTTTTCAGAAAAAAGACAACCAGACACATTCCATGCACCATTTCTAGAAGACCTAGGATGTTTACACTGTTTGATTATAATTTGTTTGACACATGCAGTCCCGTTGCTCGAATTCCCCATAGCCTAGCTATCTTAAGGAAAAAGTCTGGCCTTGTCAAAAGATATGTTTTCTGTATATTTTAAATCACTTTCGTTTATGTTTGAAAAATGTCTAAATCTAGGACAAAATCCGAAAGACATTAACTGTTATCCTTTATGGTGTGTGCCGTTGAGTTAATTGATGCCAAACGCTTTTATCACGTTCCCCACAACATTGCCAAACAAGCTAATTTGGAACACTTGTACAGGAACAATGGGCGATAAAAGTCAAATATCTGGCTAGTTCCTTTATTAGTCTTCCGTATAAATTAGACAGTTCGATATAACTACGCAGCCAGACAGAGTAATACCATCTAGAATCTAAAAAACGAATGTCATATGTCTGTCAATTAGTTGTGATACGGACCGTTCTATAGAAAGCTGTTGATCCGTAGTCTGTCAACTTCTATATGATTAAGTTTTACTTATAAAAAAATTAATCATTTGAATCAAGTATTGTTTATACATTAAGCACAAGATATTCAACAATATGTACAGTTATTAACCCTCTGCCAACCTGCAATAAAAAACACTGGGTTCAAATTCATTTACGGAAAACCATCAAAGTTCACAAGTTCCTGTCTGTGACACGGAAGTACCTTCAACTCAGGAAACTACACAAGACAACAATTAGAAAGACAAGCGTAGTCGCCAGATACACTCGATCTCTATCAGTAAGGTACATGAAGGTATACCCAAAGACCTATTACACAAAGATTGGCAACTAGTCTAAATCTCACAAAAGCACGTAACAAATTATCCAATTCTCGCAAATTCACCCTTTCAAATATCTCCTTTTCTATTGAAGGTATGTGAAAATAAATTGTATCTTACAAGAGAACATTAGATAACCATTACGATGATAGCTGGTGTATTAAAATAAGTCAAAAATTAAAAATGTTTCATGTAAAAAAAGATGCATGATGATAACTATGTAAATGTGTTGTTAATCTGCTTTACTGGTTGAATTTAAATCATATTTTAAAATATCTTTAGAATAAATCAAACTGAAAATAATAATTTTATAATATGGTTACATTTTCCTCTGTGATTTTTCTATACTTCTTTGAAAGTTTGCAATATTCAATGATCTGCTGTGTGCCTACTAGCTTTTACAGGAAGTCCTTTCTCTGTTTAATATGTTTTTAGTATACCACATAAGTCTTTCTTTTCACAGCCAACACGTCCGACACGTGCCATTCAAGATTTGAATTTGGAATTTATCATTTGGCTAAAATGTTGACTGTTGGTATATATAAATGACATTATGGAAAATAAAATATATTGTTTGACGCTGGGAGCCTTGATTACTACGGCAGACGGTCTTTCTTGAAGAGGAAATGAGAAGATGTTTTGATTAAAAAAAACCAGACGTATGATGGAGAAGTCCATACTAGCAAGGAAGAAAGAAGACTGAGAAGCTATTGAGAGTGTTTTTGTCGTTAGGTAAATGACTGTAAAGACACAAGGAATGAAAGGCTTCTTTTTCATTTACATAAACAAGCATACACATGGCATATACACATATTTGGTTTACTCCTACTTAAACTGAATTTCACTTATAGCTTAATATATATCCCTCTTGATTTTCTTCTGTCACATTAAGGACTTTGAAAACACACGCTTTTGGATAAGTGTAATTTAACAACGAAAGCATTTACTGTATGAATATATACATTCATATTTCAACATTTTCAGTGGCTTAGATTATGTTTTATAAAGTAAAAATATGATATACACTAAATGGGATCCTTCGTATTTCGTTTTCGTGTAAAAATAAACATTTAATACTGGCTGGCGTTCTCAGGGTATAGTATATTTCCGGTTTTCCTTTTAAATTTTATCGCCAAGTGTATCATAGCAGCGCAATTGAGTTTTACGAAACGATGTGAATGATTCAATCACAAATGCAGGAAGTAATAAACAGAAAATGAACTGTAATCCTATATTAATTGTAAAATTTACAGTTCGACTGAAAAAGTTAACAAAGGCTGTGGAAAATAAGAGTTATTCACTTTATTATTTCTGTGTTCATATGGAATTATTTGGGTTTTCATTTGTTCAAAAAGAAACTTGTTTTGATCATTTCAAGTTAAACATTCTGTACACGTGAAACCCCTGGATATTTCCGTGCAAAATGAGACTCAAAGATGTTGACTTCTAAAGAATCTTTCCTCTCATACTTTTCCCCCCATTTGTGTTTTTATACCAGACTAGGAGTCGAGATCAGCGACTTGCTCGTATTACTTATTGTTATTTGGTATGTTTATTAAAGTAATCAAGTTTCGGGAATTGCTTCTTGGGCAAGTGTCGTACCCGGCTACAAATGTCGACCTTCAAATTACACTCTGTCTCCTTTGGCTATGAAAACAATAATTGCATTGTTAGTTACGAGTTATTGTCATTACAATAATAGGATCATTCTCCAGTATCTATATATCAAAAGGGATTGGATTTTTGTAGTTTTCTTAAAAATGCTTATTGTTTTACTCACTGTAGGCAAACAAGTTCGGAAATACACATTATTAAATTTTCGTTATTGGAATGTTTCACAATTATGTCAGTCAATGGCATTGAGTTATCATCAGAATGGTCGACCTAAGTTTTTTTTTTTTTTTTTTTTTTCGAAGTTTTCTCTCTGGCGTCTATTTTATGTTATGACTAAAACATTGTATAGTTGATACCATCCTTGACATTTTAAAGTCAACAATTTTTCGAATGAATTCAGCACATGTGATGCAACTGTTCAAGGCTCCAGATTATCAAACTTAATGATCATTGATCGAGACCGGTCTGCGACTTTCCACTTTTCGAATCCATCATTTCCATCTTCCCCTTACTAAGTTGAGAGTCTTAAGTTGTTGATAAATGGCTCATCACAAGACGTCATTCACCAAGGACCAGGTGGTTAGGATGATAGACAGCTGTTAGATGAAGATAAACTCCAAAACAACGAAGATATCCGAAGCTCACCACTAAATGTTCAGTCCCACTGGGTATTTTTTTGGCCTCGGGGAAATATTCGAGAAATATACTGAATAGAAGCATCGGTGATATCTCCATGATGTATCAGGGGTAAGTAATGTATGAGGAGCGTATGAGCAGCGTCCCCAGGTTGTTCACGTCTTATTCTTCTCCTCCCCTTGAATAAAGTAAACTGTCTATACCGGTATTGGAGAAGAGCTACCGCCATCATCTAACTTCTACTGATGATAGTATGGGACTCTGTATACTATGTATATTAATTTCATCCCCGTAAGTTCCTTGTGTTTGCGGTAATGGACTGGTCCCCTATTATCTATGTAATCTATACCTAGGGTCATGGATTCTGAAAACATTCCTATTAGATTTTTTAAATTTATTTTCATTTAATTGCATGTGCTTGCCATTGCTCGATTGTCAAATGCTGAAAGTAGTCTGCGCGGGTTTGTCAACAAATATATGACGAGGAAAAGTGGTCTATGGAACAAATCATTGTTTAGGTTTGGTTCGAATTTAACAATGAAATACTGGGGGGGGGTCAGTATTGTTCATAAGGACAATATGCTAGTGCTTTGTCCCCTACTATGGACATAACTGACTCCATATATTCAATATCAAACCAAAATAAGTAATGATATGTTTAAAAAATCTGGCAAAACGCAACGATAAAACGATAGGAGTTCCAGACGCAAATACGTTAATTACGTTAATCATTTGTCAGACATACGTTGCAATGACGTTATCAATACACTACCCATAATTTCGCTTTACTGTTCACCACCATGCCACCGTATGAGAAGGGTACTTGACCTGTGAGTATGAGTAAGCGTCACTCGTGCGTATTCGAACAATATCAACGTACTTTACTATTCCGGTATCTATACATGCACATTATATTTTGCAACACTAACAAACACATGCCATTAAATTAAAATAAATAAGAAATTCTAATGAGTATATTTTTAGAAGTCATAACCCTATTTGGGTTTCAACTGACCCGATATAGAAATATAGGGTGTCACAATGTGGCTGCGAACGTACGTAATATATGGAAGGTGAAACAAATATATATAATATATATTGATTGTCTTGTTTTCACGCATTTATCATTTGTAGTTGAACCCCAGAGGAAAGAGGATAAAGGTAGTTCTTCTCCTGGACCAAGTATGCTCTGATAGGTAAGGCAGTTCATTATATCCAAGACGTGAAATCTTGGAACGCTACTCAAACGCTACTTATACGTTATTCATACGCTCACATATGGTATGCATACGTTACCCAAGAGCTTTGCATAAGGCATTCATTCGCTGACATACAATACACTGACGGTGATTTAAGTTGACATACGCTCACATACGTTTCTCATGAGCTGCCTATACATTAGGAAAAACTGTACATCTGACAAAGGAATCTTTGGGGCTTATGTGAAGGGCACAATTCCCCGACCGCCCTTCGCATGCGCTATATACCATTAAATTCAATGAAGAAATAAAAATAAAGCAGATTTCCCCTCTGAATCGATGCAAACTATGCTTTTCGCGATTGCTAAAAATGACGTCATATATCACGTGGTATGGCCACACTGAGAAAATATACTTAAGATAATACTTAGTTCGTGAAGTTTTGTTTAAAGCAGTAATTTGGTAAAGTGCAAGCACAATTCAAACTGCATTTCAGTTCCATTTTCACAACCGCTCAGTCGTATTGTTCAGTCTACTTCGGTGGACGTTAAGCATGTCAAGTTACATTAAAAGAAGGAGACAAGTACTATATAGTGACTGCTACTGTTTGTTAAAGTTAATGAGAGGATTTAAACGTAATTGCTAGTTGGCCTTGTCTCTATATTTTAAATTATTTGTACATGTATAAAGTTAAGTGCTTGGTTGAACAAGGCCCATTAGCTGTTGAATGACTTCTTCTAAAGAAGATGTTTTGTTGGAATATTTGACGATCCCGAGAATGTTGATGCAATACAATAATAGTCTGGCCTAGACTGAGATCTGAATATACATTTATATCGGCTTTAGTGTCGACTTCAGTGTAAACAGACATGATTTTCATGTCATTGTCTAAGATTATCATTATGGTACACTATTTGTAGATTTTTTAGGAATGGCGGAATACGTTTATACCTAATATAAGAATTTAATTAACACTTAATACAGTTTGCAGAATTCGAGCTAGCCTTGACTGAAGCTGACACTCAAGCAGATGTAATCTACTATAAGTTAAGACACAAGTAATTAAGTATTACTTAGCGCTAAGTATTTGATGGAATTCGAGCTCGTTGCAATCAGCACTGGTATTAAATCTCCTATTACAAGCCCACACTTGTATCCTGTGTGGATCTGTATATGGCACTGATTTGTTTACGCTTTTAATGTCTCGTCAATGGGGTTTCGCAGAAAGACCTATTGGGTTTGTTATGTTTTTTCTTCTTCGTCTTATTATTATTATTATTCTACTTTTTTTTTCTTTATTTTGAGGTACAAATTAAAACAGGTTGCCGATGAGCCAGCAGCATGAAATTTTAACAGTAACATCAGTGACTTTGGCCCTTTTGAACGTCACATTTATTTTCTTCATGTGACGTCACATGACGCCAGGGCTGAAAAAAGCTACCAAAGTTTGTTTGCGCTCTACAGCCGTCATTTCTGGACCGATTTACTTAATTTTTTTTCACAGAATGTATATATTACGTTCTTATTGTGTGCAGGATTATATACATTTTGCAATATTCGAAAAGATCAAGGATAAAAGCTTTCAACAGAATTGCATAAAATTTTCACTGAATGTGCAACATATTTACATCAGTCACTCCCGTTTCCGGAATATTGCTAAGGTCAAGGTCACATGTAAATTATCGTTTCTTTTCTTCGGCCTTAAATATCTCAAAAACGAAAAATATTTTATCGAGACACTATTGTATACTTTGTAGTGCTTTGAAAGACCTTTCAGATGATACTGAGTGTTTGAAGATCGGGGTTGAAACAATTTGTTATGGCAGATAAACAAAAATGTTGCTACCCCAAGTGCACTTTATATCTCATACCTGGATGATTTTTTTGTAAATAAGAGTATGAATTTAATTTGTAAAAAAAATGCCTGGACGTTCTTTTTGGTGTTTAAATTTTAAAGGTTGACCTAAAATTCATAAAGTTATAGGGAGAAAACAAAATATGAAAAGAAAGAAATGTTTTGCAAGAAAGGAACCTTTTCAGCATGTATGTGATACTTTTTTCCCTTGCAGAACGCCAAGTTTGAGTATTATTTTAGTCATCTTAAAGATGGTTCCCGAAAAGCTAGCATTATGAAATAATAACTGAAAACAAAGCCACATATTCCTTTTTGAACCGCATTGACTTTAAATTTTAAATTATGTCATATGACGTCACAGATTTCTTCTGCTATTTATATAAGTTTGTACCCTACAGCTGTCAATTCGGGATTTCTTCATTTTTTTAAGATGGTGTATTCAGAATAGTAAATGAGTATGATCAGGTTTGACATGGTTTGCAGTGCAGAAAACCCTTTCTTTTTTCAGAACAAAAGAAGTCTAGTTGTAACTAAGTACATTAAGGGATGGACGTCGTGCATCAAACGGCATCTGATAACGGGCCCATGTGACAAAGTAATAAATACTATCTCAGATTGGCACGCGTTCAGCTTCTTTCAGTCTGATTCAATTTTCTAATGATTCACGTGCATCTTCAAATATAACGATACAGTAAAAATCCTGACTAGTTTGAAAATTACTTCCAGATTTAACTGATTTTATACGATGATTTCTAGGATATTATGTTCCAGTAGTAGTTTTCATTGACTTCGGATCCGGGTGTTAAAGTTTGACACCCACTAAAAGCAAATATTTTAAAGATCTTGCCTTCCGGTTTTCAATTTGTTCAAAATTTCAAGACTGTGTGAGATACATTTTTAGATTATTTAGCAGTTCGGGCGTCTGATATCAAATGTCTTGGTGGTATGACAAATCGAGTCAATCAGACAAACATCTGATGTTCATGGCCCAGTGTGACTAGAACCAGGACGAGACTGTTTGTTCGTCCAAATGTAATTAATGTCCATTAAAATATCGGCTCAACAACCTTCATTTTATATATGCTGCTGTGCCCGTCTGACTATCAAAAGACAATATATTTACAACCACAAACAGACGCTTTGGGTTATTTTACTTGACTTTAAGAAGCGAGGGCTATATAGGTGTTATTTTACTCGACTTTAAAAGCGATGGCTATATATGTGTTATTTTACTCGACTTTAAGAAGCGATGTTTATAAAGGTGTTATTTTACTCGACTTTAAGAAGCGATGGCTATATATGTGTTATTTTACTCGACTTTAAAAAGCGATGGCTATATAGGTGTTATTTTACTCGACTTTAAGAAGCGATGGCTATATAGGTGTTATTTTACTCGACTTTAAAAAGCGATGGCTATATAGGTGTTATTTTACTCGACTTTAAGAAGCAATGGCTATATAGGTGTTATTTTACTCGACTTTAAGAAGCGATGGCTATATAGGTGTTATTTTACTCGACTTTAAGAAGCGATGGCTATATAGGTATTATTTTACTTGACTTTAAGAAGCGATGGCTATATAGGTATTATTTTACTTGACTTTAAGAAGCGATGGCTATATAGGTGTTATTTTACTTGACTTTAAAAGGCGATGGCTATACAGTTGTTATTTTACTCGATTTTAAGAAGCGATGGCTATATAGGTGTTATTTTACTCGATTTTAAGAAGCGATGGCTATATAGGTGTTATTTTACTCGACTTTAAAAAGCGATGGCTATATAGTTTTATTTTACTCGACTTTAAGAAGCGATGGCTATATAGATGTGGCGACTGTTGTCCTGTCGCGGCTGGAGAGCAATATTTAATATGTGTCAGCTTGACGTACTTTCATCAGCCCATTATTACTGGTATGGAGATCTGGGACGTCTTTACGAAGCAACTTGAGTAAAATTAAATTGACTTTTAAAAGTAAAAAATCATTTATTTACGATTTAGATTTTTTTTTTGCTTTGTAATTGGACCATATAGGAGATTGGTGTAGGCCAAATATGTTATCCATAGATGTTGTGCTTTTCTCAGTTGAGCATCAGCATGTTTTACATTAATCAAATATCCCACAAAAATAGTGAATAAATACGATAGAAGGACGAAAATGCTATTGTCAAGGGGAGTAACTTCTCTCATACCAATAATTGATTCAAATACCGCATTACCTTCGCTTTGTTACTTCGTAAAGACGTCCCAGATCTCCATACCACAAACAAACCTTGTATTTCTGCCCTGTGATTTTGCAAATATAGAATCTTATCTATTTCCTGAAAACCAAATTCCTTTATAAAATAAGACTTATTTTCTATATGAAAAAGGCAAAATAGCACATAAGAAGTACCCTTATATAACGAAAAAAGCTTTTACCATATCATACATAAATGGCAAAACGGTTAATATGAAGAGCCACACGAGACAATTTCTCCTTTTCAAATAATGATCACTCTCGATGGTTCTGGTTGCGGCGTGTGTCTATATTATTGTGGCAGGAAACCGGGGAGCCCGGAGTAAACCCACGTATCTGGACGGGCGGCCACTCTACTATTTTTATAAACTAAAAGTTAAGGTGTTCATCATTTTGAAAGGACAAAATAATGGGAATATATATTACTGTTGAATAATGTTATCATTCTATCAGTTGTGATAGTATATTCATGAAAACCGTACACGTATACGGGTAATTATGTACGTCGAAATGGAGTATTATTCTGTTATGTCCAAACATAAATTATGAAAATATTAAGGAACTAAGATCTCATCTCCAAAGTAGTATCTTTGTAATGTCAGGGAATCTTACCTCATATTTTTATCAAGTGTCCAGCTACAATGGCTGTTTAGGATTATTTTTTTAATCTTTACTAATAGATTGGAACTTATTTTAACTAAATTTACAATTTTTACATTTTGCATATATAAAGCTTATTTTTTTTAATAAGAATTGGACTAAACATTTTGATATTCTTGGTTTATTAAAATATGAAATTTTATTATTCAGTTAATTAATGAAAAAAAATTGTTTTAAAAGAAAAAGTTAAGAAAGTGAAAATGAACATGAAATAAAATTATTTTTTTTTAGGCAAAGAGGATTTTCCCCCCCCTTCCTTTAAGGAAAAAGGATACTTACATAGCGGCATCAAAAAGATTAATAAAAAATATGAAAATATGTTTGTCTCTTCAAACTCGTGAGAACGTGGAGCTATAATGATGTAGTGCCTAATCAGGGGTAATGAATCTCACGGAGAGGTCCGACAAAACGCTGGTCACTTGGCCCACGGTGCTCATTATAAGATAATATCGGCATATAAATGTCGTACCTGCTGATGACCCGGGGTCTGATTGGGCTGATAAGCCATCCAGGCTTTGAGGTATACATGTTTCACGATGTATACTATCATTTTGTCTTTTCTCGTGTGTGTGTGTGTGTGTGTGTGTGTGTGTGTTTCTTTTTCTTCCTGTTTTATTTTAAAGGGAACTATCTTTATATTGTTGTTTCAATTTTCGTTTTCTTCTTCCCCTCCACCTTCCTTTTCTTCATCAGTGTCTAAAATACCATTCGCTCGTTCCTTGTTTCGTTAATTTGTTTCTTAATTCCTAATGTAACGTCATCAATCGTTCATCATCTACATTACCGACGATACTACAGTGTATGTATAACAGTTATGTGCTGTTCTAAATTTATTTGCTTTTTTTGTTGTTGTTTATATTTTTATATAATAATGTTTCATATGGTATGTATAAATATTTTATTATCTAGATGACTCATATGCCTAGTCGCCCGGATGTGTAACATGTAATGATTATTTAATTAATTGTTGATATGTATCATGTACTAATCAATATAAAAATGGCTCTTATCTTGTCATGTTTTATACCTTATACGGGTAAATTCAGTACTGAACATGACACATCGGAATTATTATATTATATACGAAATATAAGATTGCATTTAGACCGTATACTTGTGTAATACAAAACATATTTCTTAAGTATTCGTTCCAAATGCAATCTTATATAAATTTCGTTTATATTATAATAACGTGTTTACGTTTTTGGATTTGACTTTTGTTTTCTTTTAATATAACCCTTATCTCAATATAACATTTAATGAATATACTGGCCTTCCCATTGGATTTCTTGAGACTCGTTTTATGTAGTTATACATTGGGATGAGACATAAGAATTTGATTGTACCTACAAACAGAACAAATTAAACAAGGATTGTGTGAAGTTTACAAATCCATTGAAAATAAGGCATGTTTTGATTTATTTGTTTATTGCGTTTTATGTCCCTTTGACAGTATTTCAGTCATTTTGAGATCATGCAACTACCCTTACATGCTGAGTACCAAGCAAGGGAGCTATACTAGTACAATTTTCACGACTTTGGTCGGGATCTATTTTATTTTGTACGTGGTATTGATAATAATGTTGATATTTTCTTTAATCAGTAATGTTTTATTTAATCATTCAATGAATTGATTAGTAGAGAGACCATGTGCTTGGCCAATATCAATTTATACCTTTATTATGGGTTTTAATGACTTACTTGAAAACATAAGATATGAAGTTAGAAATATTACGCTTTAATGCTACATGTTGATTCAATGAATAAAAATGAAAATATCAATGACAGAGGGAAATTGTAAGTTTTCTTTATTTAATTTTCGGTTTCATGTTGTTGTTTTTTATTGTGTTTTGATTTTTTTTCAATCATTTCAATCAATTACCGATTAATAATTTTATCAGCACATTTACTATTGTATTTTTATTTCACTTTTTGCAGCATAATATAAACAGTACAAAACTATCAATTAATGTCAGAAGAATAAACCGTGTTTCTAATAAACCTTGAAACTCTGTTTGCAAACAACAAGCCCTCTTTCATATTTAACGGTTGATCTTAAGAGATGGTCAGCCCAAGATATGAGTCTCCCTTCGGCCACATCTGTCCGCTCGGACACACCATGTCCGTCCTGTGGTCACCGTTATCTGCCCCCGCATCGCGCGACACATCGCCCCAAACACGCATCAAGCCTGATCACTACAGGGAGTAACACTTATATTAATGAATGCAGGCTCACGTCAACTGAAGCGTTATATTAGATGACGGAGAGATAACCTTACGTTGACGTTATCAAAACTGCGAACGTTTTTGTGGCTCTGTGACTGAACAGTTGACCTCGAAGCCGTGAAGCCTTGTTTAAAACAATGTTGATATGTTTTAGGAGACTAATGGGAGGATCGTTTCTGTGAATGGACTTTCAGAGACGCACGATTTCTTAACGTGAACTTTATAAAAACGTTTTTCGGATTGTTTTACATTAACGTGTTGTTTATACATGTGACCAGGGGTTACAAGGTGTAATAAATAGTTACACGAGATATATGTGAAGTTGGTTTGGAAACTACATTCACTGACATGTGTCTCTCTCACTTGGATGCATGATCCGCCTGACCTTCGTGACAACTCTATTTGTTTCAAGTTGTTCACATAAAATTAAAAAAGTCATTATTCCTGGATTAGACAGTGAAATCTAAGGTAAGAGTTTTCCAATTATCTTAGATTGCATAATCATTAATAATTATCTCTCATTAAGAATAACATAAAATCAACAAAATGTGTGAATAATGTTTTTGGCGTAATTTTGTAATGTAGGAGGATAATGATGTCTTATACTCAGAATGTATGATTATCAACAATTGTAAATTAGGTCAAACTGGCCTGTGATCAACCATCTGTATGGGTGGATATTGGCAGTCTCAAAAAATGTCAAAGAAAACTTCAAATACACAATTCAGGAACTTAATTTTAAGCTAATGGCCACTGCTTTAAAATGTCTAAATGCAAATTTAAATTTTGATTTTTAATTTAAATGTCATTTATGGGGGAGAACGCATGTAATACGCAGAAAATAACAAAAAAGTGTAATTTGACACGAATCATCTGAATGAAACGAGTGCATATTTAAGTACCCCAAATATGTGCTGATTGTTTTTTATATCAGAGAGATAAGTGTAGTTACATAACTGTTTTCATCGGTACCCAATATATCACTGGATGATAAAATATCTACGCTATAAAGTATTCTTTTCTTCTGATTTAAAAAAAAGTTATAAATGAAAAAAGCTAAGATATTGTATAACGTTAATATTTTGACATAAGGTGTGGCGGTTTTAAACAAGAAAATATAAAATTCAAGGTGCGTTTATATAACTTTCAATGTTAACACATTTTTTTTTAATCAGAATCTTCCTAACTTCTTTATAGTCGAACCCTTGATGATTCAAAATTCTAGAATCAAAATTGTGAATCAATCAAACTGAAGTGCCAGTTTCAAAATATTGTATAAGCCATTTATCATATTTTAAAATGAGAACACTAAAACACTTCATCGAGAAAGACATTTGTCCATTTATTTTCATCGCGGTGAACGCATTTCAAAAACTGCATGCTAAAGTTTTGCGTTTGCGAAAGAGATAAATTGCTTTTTACATTGATGTTTTATATATTCCATGAAGATTTTCAATGCTTGGAAGATGCATTTTCTTCGGTGCATCAACTGCCAATCTTTAATGATTTCTGACATGCCAAAAGTGCTGACTGTTACTTTTTTCCTGCAAAAATAGTCCAAATATAAAAATGTTTGATCGAGATATACTGATTATCGATTAGTTTCCTCTCGATCCGCTGTACCTAACTTTTCAACAAAATAAGTATGCGCTCGTTTAGTGTTTCTACATGATAACGCTGATAACGATGCCTTGAATAAAAACAATAGCTTTTTTAAACATAAGTGGCGCCTTGGGAGCGGGGGTGTCAACTGGTTACGTTCTTGACTGAGCATTCAAAGGTCGTGGCTTCGAAATCGACATAAAAATAAGTAAGTTTTAAAGAGACGTTCTTCTCTTGACTAGTGCTAAATTTGACCATTTTGCTTAACTCGTTTGTTAAATCCGGGGATTATCTGAAACATACATACATATATTTAAACATAAGGTATACAATGTTTACTTTAGGATTGTCAGTAGAAATATTAGTGTATTGTCTGAAGTTATCTGTCATGGAAACAGGGGGTCAAGATGGACACTAAAGGATTCTAAAAATGTATATTTCAGATGTTCTTTTCCCTTTTCTTTTCTTTATATTTTCTTTTTCTTCCTGTTGTTGATTTATTGACTGGCAATTTAGAACAGAGGAGTGAATAGTCTGTGCTTCGTTCGCCTTGCAATGAGAGAGTCGTGGGTTCGGTCCCCGACCGCGCTATACCAAAATCGTTAAACTGATATATGTACCATGTGATTGACACTTAATACATAAGGGAGTTCTAGATATGACCTGCCAATTGTCAGGAAAGTGTGAGTGTATGGGATTTTTTTTTTTTTTAGAGAGAGAGGGTGGGGGTGAAGATTTCATATGGACAAAAGTCCGGAAATGACAAATGACTATTTTTTGTCGGTAGAACCTTAAACCCAATCAAATAAGCAAATAGATCCTCTCCGACACAAAGTTCTATATCAGCACAGGTATCGATGGAGGGTTTACCAGAAGTAAAAGCCTGTTCTTTATTTTTGTTTGTTTGTTGTTGTTGTTTGTTGGTATTGTTGTTGTTTTTGCTTTTTTGTGGATGGGACTGTTTTCTTTTATATTTTACTTGATATAGACGACGCCACGTGACTTATTAACAAATGTAGAAAATATTTTTTTGCTGTATGAATAACACTTTTCGTTCATGTGCTTCACTTTTAATTCCCCAAAGTATCACATGAATAGCAAATTCATCATTCATCAAAATGACCCCCACCCCCCACGAATAAAAATCCTGCGATGTGTTATTGCAACGTGTTTATAAATCAGTTAAAAGTACGTTTAGACATAGAGTAAAATAGATGTTTGATTATACATCTTTGACTTGTATAACGTTGAGCATAGCATTGTCTTATCAGATACAGCAACCAGTTGGCAGTCTCCTGTGTGTCATCTTTCTCCAAAATGATTGAGTGTGTATGCATTTCTGAACTCAACGGTAAAAAGGACATACAACCCTTGAGACATGGTTTGTGACATTACAGAGATCAATTTTGTTTATGTTTTAAATGCAATGATTGAATATGATATAATGTAATTGATAATGAAAGCAAGGAAGTGATCGAGCGACAAACTTTGTAACAAAGTAGACCCTTTAAGATATATTATTTTTTCAGGAGAAAATGATTATGCTACAAGTATATTTCTCTTGTAGCTAGTGCTCAGTAAGGGTAATATTGAGTCCAAGACTGGTTGGACCATTGTCATTTTTGAAGATAATGTGAATGAACCATGCATTATGCTAACTTGTCAACGATGTAGACAAAAGTCCCTATATGACTGAAGCAGTGTCGGTGGAACGTTAATCCCAGCAGACAAACCCTCAAAACAAAATATGAATAGCATTACGTCGTAAATGTTTATGCGTTTTATTTGATTATGGTTTGTGTTGAATGCCATTCAGTATCAAAACATCAGGAATAGAATGTTTGCACCCAAGGTAAGAAACGTCACCTTCTGTTAGTAAAGTGTCAAGTCATCAGTAAACACAAAGCGATCCATTCAGTGTTCAAACGATTCATCATCTTCAGTCCCCAAAAGAGCGTTCACCTGACTCCGATTGATCAGAATTCGTTGTCAGACGCTCTGAGCTTCTGCTAATTAATCATAAACAAAACACTTCTGACGTCTATGTCTGTCACATTAATATCTGGAGGAAGATGATTATACAAAACCATTAAAATTGGGCTCGTGAAACGCTCAGCGATAGTGGGGATAGGAGACACCGTATAAAATCACAAAGTCACTGTGGCCAACATTCTCCAGTAAACAATTAGTTCAGTTTTCACTGAAATGTCAGTATCAATTTATAATGAATAAGATCCTGTACATACCTATATCATTTCCTTTGATTTATTTTGCATTGTAAACAACCATATAGAAAAAAAAACACATTTTTTAACATTGTTTGCATTCTTTTTATTTACACTTTTCGAGATGAACAGCGTCCTTCTGTCGTCATCTGCTGAACTGAATAATTTAACATGTTCAAAACACTGTTTATGTTTATGAATCGTGAAAAATATTTTCTCATTTAGAAACGTACGTCATGAAAAAAATAAGCAAAACAAAACCAACTAAAACATGTATTTAATATAAAATGTATATAATAGAAATTTAAGCAAACATCCTGTAGATTCATTGGTTAATTTCGTTGATTTACTGAAGGGAATTTCGTGGGTAAATTTATTTATGGATTAATTTTTTAAATGGGTGATAAGAGTCTCCTTAATGACAATGAAAATCAGTCCCCCGCAAAAATTGAGGATTTTACAATACCAAAAATGTATCTTAGCACATGGCATTTTCCTCTCGTCCAATCAGATGCTAGTATTTGTTCATAGTCACCGTGGACTATAACGCTTAGTCCACACTTTTGTAAAAAAAAAATCAATAAGTGTGGACTATGCAACCACATAACTCACACTTTTGTGACGTTTTGTCGCTAGCGGAAGGAAAATACCATGTGCTAAATAGTTTAGTTCATAGTTGCCTTTAACTACACAACATAGTCATGAGGGCGGAGGTCACTCGGGCTCCGCCCTCGTGACTATATCGTGTAGTTAAAGGCAACTATGAACTAACCTACACATCGCGTTTCTATTCCCATCAATTTATTAATGAAAACTTATTATTATTTTTATGCCCCCGAGATCTGTGATCGGGGCCATATTGTTTTTGCCCTGTCTATTCTTTTTTTTTTTTTTTTTTTTTTGTTTGTTTGTTGGTTTGTCAGCAACTTTAACATTGGCCATTAAATGAAAACTATACAAGGTATTGAATTGAAACTTCACATATGAATAGAAGTGCATCGACTAAAGACCATGACTCCTGCCCAGGTTTATAATTTTATCTAGTTTTTTTTTTTTTTTTTTTTTTTTAAATTTTTGTCAGGAGAATAACTATACAGTGTATTGACTTGAAACTCAAAATATAAATAGATGGTGGATTGGAAAGTGCAGTAACCAAGAACCGTAACTCTACATGGACCAGCTTTTAATTATCTCCCTTTATTTCATTTTACAATGAATTTCTGACCAGAGAATAAAATATTTACAAAATACTTGAAAACTATACAAGGAATTGACTTGAAACTTGAACATATGTAGTAAATAGTAGCAGTGCAGTTACCAAGAACCAAAACTTTGCCAGGCTTCTTTTTTTTATGATCTCCCTTTATTTCATATTAATTTTTGTCAAGAACATAACTCCAGAACTATTTGAGGTATTGATTTGAAACTTAAAATATAGCAGAAGTGTATTGATTATGAAACAGGACTCTGTGGAGCTCTATTTTTTATTATTTCCCTTTATTTTTTAAATGATTTTTGTTTTTATCATTACTCCATTACTGTATTGAGTAAAGCTATATGTTTGATATACTTACTCCACTCATGAATGGCTTTCAGTTGACAACAATATTTTGACATCTGGTCTGCACAGACGGGTCGTATTGTTTTTCGAACACAGCTTGTTTTTTGTTTGTTTGTTTTTTGTTGTTGTTTTTTTGTTGTTGTTTTTTGCTGTTGTTGTTTGTTTGTTTTTTGTTTGTTTTTTGTTTTTTTGTGTTTTTTTAAGTTATGCAATCGCTTCTCTGGTATACGGCACTTGAATTAAACTTTCAATTCACCAAACAAATATTATATGATCATATTATATGATTACAGGCGTGATACACCGACATACTTGCAAGAAATATTCAAGGTAGTTCAAGAACGAGTCCCGGATGTCCGGATTATGGCTGTGTGTGGTATCAAGACACTTGTCATAGAATTGGGGCTGCACTATGTTATTCTATGGATAAATCCCTCTACATAAAGAAAAAAATGTTTATTGACCTATCAAACCCAGGCAGGCAAAGAACAGTTGTGCATGTTTAATAGTCATGTAAAAGTACATGTTTAATGGCGTGAAATTATATGCTCAGTGACCTAGTTTTGTAACATTATTTAATACATGCATACATTATATTGCTGATTCAACAGTCATTTCAGGTGAATAATTTTGCACATATTAATTATACCAACTGACATATCAAATATTCAAATTTGGAAAGAAAGAAAAGAGCATTATTATATTGAATGGATACATGGAATAACAAGCAACAATATAAAATGCGCGCATGAGAAAAAAATGACTAAATAAATGAATAATACATTTAATTAATGACAACATCCAACAGAAGATAACCTGGCGACTTCAGTTCAGTAATGGTTATAGCAGACGACATACTGAGGTCCCAAGCAGACGACATTATCAGCCATTAAATGTCACGTGCAGGACGCCCGAGTCGGCTGCTGACGACCATAAAAATGGAAATCATAAATTGTACAAAGATATCCCAATGACGGAAACAAATTAATGTTGCACAGAAAGTAAATGTAACTGCATATAAACGTCTAGAAGATGCCTTGTCGAAACTAACCGAATGAAAAGAAATGGAGTTTGAAACATCTATACAAATAAAAACCAAATTGATGCATTTTTTTTTCAAAAGTAGGCATAAATATTAATTGTAGTGTCTTAGAAATTACTTAAATGTATTCGATGGTGAAAAGTACCTATTTCGAAAGACAAAATTTTCGAAAAGTGATATAAGTGGCGACTTTTGTACAGTAAACAGGTTGTAATCATGACGACCAGACTGCTGTGAAATGCATACAGTATACTTGTCCAATTCAGGATTGTTAACAATCTGTTCATAGATATAAGTTTAAAACATGTATTAGACGTTCACAACAACCAATCATATTGTATAGTGCAACAAAATATGTTTTATTGTAAACGCAAGAATCTATATGAACAGGTGTGCGACATAGGAAAGTTTTTTTCAGCTGAAACTTAAAGTGTTGCATTGAAAATAAATAGGAATTTGAGTTTGAAATGAAAATTGAAGAAATCTTTATTTGACGGTTTTTTGGGGTTTTTTGGGGGGTTGGTTGTTTGGGGGGGGGGTTGATTGTTTTTAAAGATTTGTGTCGGTGATTACACATGGCGTTTTCAGACTTTTTCTGCAAAATTATTCTCTCATATAGTCTACATTTAATGACGTTGCATTTATTTTGGCACATCTAAAACATAAAAGCTACTAATTGACCGTTAGTAGTAAGATGAAAATTTTATTTTTTGTTCGTCTATTTTATGAATGACAATGATTTCGTGGTAATAGTTTTTTCTTCTTAAAATTTTGGTCATACAGTGTACTTTTATGCGATATAAAATCGAATGTCGTGCCTTATTCAAGGAAAAGTCTCAAAACATATAAAGAATAATGTATCATATATATCAAAGGGAAATGTTTGAAGTTATTATACATGAACAAAAAATGATAGATTGCATTGATCTACAAAACTGTTACCACCTTTAAACATAAATAAATGAATAAGTAAATAATAGAAACATCAATTTAAAGCATATTGACCCAAATTGACGTCCATTATAACATCTGCACGCGATTCCTATATTTGTAATGACAGGACTTATACGTGACACGTGTTACTTGTTTGCAAGGTTTAACTACATCATCCGTGTCACGTGTTACTTGTTTGCAAGGTTTAACTACAGCATCCGTGTCACGTGTTACTTGTTTGCAAGGTTTAACTACATCATCCGTGTCACGTGTTACTTGTTTGCAAGGTTTAACTACATCATCCGTGTCATGTGTTACTTGTTTGCAAGGTTTAACTACAGCATCCGTGTCACGTGTTACTTGTTTGCAAGGTTTAACTACAGCATCCGTGTCACGTGTTACTTGTTTGCAAGGTTTAACTACAGCATCCGTGTCACGTGTTACTTGTTTGCAAGGTTTAACTACATCATCCGTGTCACGTGTTACTTGTTTGCAAGGTTTAACTACAGCATCCGTGTCACGTGTTACTTGTTTGCAAGGTTTAACTACATCATCCGTGTCACGTGTTACTTGTTTGCAAGGTTTAACTACATCATCCGTGTCACGTGTTACTTGTTTGCAAGGTTTAACTACAGCATCCGTGTCATGTGTTACTTGTTTGCAAGGTTTAACTACAGCATCCGTGTCATGTGTTACTTGTTTGCAAGGTTTAACTACAGCATCCATGTCACGTGTTACTTGTTTGCAAGGTTTAACTACATCATCCGTGTCACGTGTTACTTGTTTGCAAGGTTTAACTACATCATCCGTGTCATGTGTTACTTGTTTGCAAGGTTTAACTACAGCATCCGTGTCACGTGTTACTTGTTTGCAAGGTTTAACTACATCATCCGTGTCACGTGTTACTTGTTTGCAAGGTTTAACTACATCATCCGTGTCATGTGTTACTTGTTTGCAAGGTTTAACTACATCATCCGTGTCACGTGTTACTTGTTTGCAAGGTTTAACTACATCATCCGTGTCACGTGTTACTTGTTTGCAAGGTTTAACTACAGCATCCGTGTCACGTGTTACTTGTTTGCAAGGTTTAACTACAGCATCCGTGTCACGTGTTACTTGTTTGCAAGGTTTAACTACAGCATCCGTGTCACGTGTTACTTGTTTGCAAGGTTTAACTACAGCATCCGTGTCATGTGTTACTTGTTTGCAAGGTTTAACTACAGCATCCGTGGACAAAAAAAAAGAATTAGCACATGGTATATTCCTCTCGTCCAATCAGTTTGTTTGTTCATAGTCACCGTAGACTGTAACGTGTAGTCCAATACTTTTGTAAAAATCATTCATTCTTATTTGAAACATTTAATTATCTGTTGTTCGTATGTAAAGGGGTGAAAAGAAATGATGACGTTAGTCTAATTTGTTTTGCATATTTTTGAAAGCAAAGGATGATGGATAACAAAGGGGTCCTATAATTATCAGGTTGTATGTGAGAATATTTTATAGAAACCCATGACTGACATTATTTGTACATCTAATAACTGTCGAGTTCCAAGTCTTTTGATTTCATATTTGTTATATCTGACGTGGTTGTCGTATTGGAAATACACTCGTCGCGCGTGTCGCGCCATACGCTTTGCGCAGCAAATGACCCTTCATTGAAACTCGGAAGTCTATCTTCTTCGGTGTCAAAAATAAGCAACTTTAGGTTGTATTTGTTTTTTGGTGGGCAGGGCGTCCAGTGTCATTCTGATCTAATGTAGAAAAAAACCCGCAAAATGAATGTTGAATTTTGTGATGTGTAATGAGATAAGGTATAAATATCTTCAGTGGGTGACAGGTCAAGCTGAAATAGTTGGTTGATTTATAAATTTTAATTGGACAAAAAAATATTTGTCCATGAATGTTAAAGAAAAAAAGTGTGTGTGTGTGTGTGTGTGTGTGTGTGTGTGTGTGTGTGTTAAATGTTTATTATGCAGAACATGGCAAATGCCACGCGCCGAATAAATCACACTTCGACGCATCATTTATATGCAACAATGTGACCCTGGGATCATTGCACACGAGATGTCTTGAGGTCTTGATTTATACATGACATTGAGATCGCATGAATTATTGCAAATTCAGAATTGCATAATAAACAGAGCGCTAACAGAATATCAAATAGTCAACATTTAATGATATATACTGCTGATATTGTGCCTTACATATAGTTTAACTTTTTTATCAGTTAGATTGTTTTGTTTTGCTTGGTATAATATCCCAATGACAGTATTTTTTTATAATTTTAGAATGAGTTCTTTTGGCCTCTTTGGATAGATATTGTGTTAACCCCACTACAATACCTCGCCGTAGACAAGTGGCATGGTACCACGGTGTACTATCGTTATTTTTGGGCTTACGAGTCCTGGAACCGCGCTTACGTGCTGAGCGCCAAGCAATGGCTACATACCAGTACTATTTTATGACGTTGGTATGTCAAGGCCGTGTATCGAACCCATGACCTGTCGGTTACGGTTATTTCTCGACCACTGAAACTGTTTTGGAACTATTCCACATAGATACTGATACAATAATTATACATTTCAATGAGTTAATCAGGCTGACTACCACTGATTCTCGAAGACTATGCAAGACATTGGTCTCATGAAGTTCGACGCATCACTTATCTCTCGAAAACATTTTCAACTATTTAATCGTAAACAGATTAACATAAATGGACTATTTATTTCATTGTCATAGTTGTGAATGTGTCGCCATGACGTAGACAGACATTCACATGACACTGGGAATTCTCCAGTCCTTCAATTAATCTCCATCAGTCTTGTCAGTGTGATGTTAAATCAGTGTCCGCAATGTCTACTGTTTTTGTTTTGTTTTTCAGTTTCTTGTTTATATTCTTCTTTCTGTTATTCGTCATCTTCACCAACATCTCCATCTTCGTCTTCGCCTTTATCTTCTTCCCCTTCAACACCATCAACATCATCTGTTTCTCATGCTTCCTTCACCTCCTTGTCCTCATTGCATTATCTTTCCTTTTCTCTCTTCTTGTTAAAGTTTTCTATTTATACCTCAAACTACTACTTCCAGCTCAATACAGCGGCAGGACAATTGGACATCTCATGCCGCAGAAAGACGATCACTCGTACAGAAACCCTGCTTATATTTATGTAAGTAGCCAATACAAGGACATGCACTGATCATTTCAATCTATGTACACGCGCATGTTTGTACACGTACATGTACACGCAGCAAGTTCAAATGCCAAATTTTGTGAATGTTAATGATGCATGATTGAACGATGTTCTTTGGTATCATTAAACGCAGTATAGCTGTGAAGACGAACTATGTTAAAATATAGCATATAGAAACAAACACTTACCAAAATATGCATTCTTATCTAAATTGAAAAAAAAACTAACAGACATAACAGGGCGCTGTTTTAGGACTCTCAATATATGTAAAATTTGCAATTTAGGGGAGTAGGGGGAATGGTAAAGTTGACACATTTTCTTGGTCAATTAAAACACGCTTTCAAAAAAAAACAACATTAATGTATGTAATTACCAGATATGAAGAAAAAAAAACTTTACCGTTAATGGGGCGACCTAAATAAAGCTAAAAGGGTGGATTTAATACATTCAGACCTTTTCGTTTTAAAATTGTGGTATATGTTACAAAATGTACATATATAATTTTATTTTTCGGCGGCAGCTGTTTGCTTTTTCTATTGACACAGATTTTTCACCCAATTTCGACAAACCAGAAATTATAAGAAATATCAAGTCGCGTTCTCGATGGCAAATGTTCCGGGCTTGTTTATTTACATTTCACAAATGTAACTGGACATGAACACATCAGATCTTACGGTACAGGTTGTGACGCTGCATGCCGTTGAATATATTTCTTGTTTACTATTATTTTAGATTAGCGCTAAATTCGAGACAGAATATTATAATACTGATTTTTCCTTAATTATTTATTTTCCGATTCCACGTGAATTAAACAAATGAAAAAATGAATCCTGTTTATATGAATGCCGAAAAATGCATTTCTTAAAATATGTTAAATGTGACTTGTTTTGTCACGTGCTGTTTTCGGTGTGATTGGCCATGACGATACGTAATAACGTGTATGGTGTTTTCCTTCTATTTTGCATTTTGTGGTTAAATAATCACAAGAATATATTCGAAACACAAGAGTCATGCCGAACGGAAACGTGAACCGGAAACACAAATGTTTGTCATCTGGCAGAACCACAAACGAGACCTACACAATCTGTATTTTCGAGTTAAATTCACGAATGATCGAACGTTTCTGGTCAGGAACACGAATTTCGTGCACATTACGACAGCAGTTAATGACATTAACAACAAATAAAGGTGATTCAAGTGAATAATATCGCATTATTAATTAAACGTTCCATGTGGTTCATGTCTTGACAATCTGTCCATGTCATATTTCTAATAATTCCGCAGTAAAGAATTAAATAAGCATCTATAATTTAAAAGGTTTATGGTTTCAATATGCCGGTATGTCTCATTAGATCTATTTTTTAAAGAACGATTATACAATAAATATTATTCATCAAATTATCAGATTACCCCTACCCCAAAGATAGAAAAAAGAAATACCGCCCCTTATATAAAACAACTTTCATTTTAGTACCAGAATATAGAAAGTTGGCAGAATGGGAACACCCCTCTTATTTTGTGGGAGTGTGGGGGTATGTAGGCGTGTGTGTGTGTGTGTGTGTGTGTGTGTGTAACCCGTATATTTATTTAAGTACTCTAAGTGCAATAATTTGCAATTGCTAAAATATCCCAATAGCCTATGCTATTCCATAACCCCTAATGTGCATTGTGTACCAGATACACCTAATGTTTATAGTTTAATCTTATCACGCACTATATCATTACATATATTCATTTTTACTTCTCCGTGAAAATGACCTCCAAGCGGAAGTTGAATTCCCATGTACCATAATGCAATATTAAAAAGGCGGTCATTAAAACTGTCAGGTCTAGATCATGTTTATGGACCTTTCATTGCGTTCGTTGATAAGGTGCGTAATAATTACAATGTATAATGACATGAAAACATAGGAAGAAGGAACATTGTAGAAAGTTATTTTTAAATCATCACGAAATCTTAAAGACATGTTAAATATCAAATTGGCATGTCTCAAAGCTGATAAAGTGATTAATATGCCACGGGTTCAAATTATGTTTTAACGTTTGTATGAAGTACCTTTAGATTTAATGGAAATCTAAGTTCAATGCATATGTAGCATTAACTGTGTGACCATTTACCTCAAAAGACACGCTTTGACGCATAAGATAACAGAGGAGAGCAAGACCAGACAGAGGGGAGCTGTCTGATCAGTGTTTTCATCCACATTGCAGCTCAGATTCTACGCTGTCTACAGAAAACTCATTTGTTTCGTTTATCTTATAAATTTCAGCAAACAAATGTAACCAAGTAGAATTTTACTACCCCGAGATGGAATCGGAACTCTCGGTATGCAAATCGGACACTCTACCACGTCGCCACAAAAGCTAGCTCAATGGCAAGATAGTACGAGTGCCATTTTATACCTCTACTACATACACTCCCTCTTTTCACGAATCTGTGCTCATATTCCTGGAGTTTGAACGTCTGTGGGACTTTCTAAGGGTGCCGTCCCTTCTACAACTGTGAGTTACTTACTTTGGGCGCGACTCTCGGTATGCAAATCGGACACTCTACCACGTCGCCACAAAAGCTAGCTCATTGGAAAGATAGTACCCATAGTCATAAATTCGAACATGAACCGGTCCCGGTGGCCGAGTGAATAGAGCGTTCGCCCCTGATTCGGGTGTTCGTGAGTTCGAACACCGGTCACGACATACCAAAATCATAGAAAATAGTACTGGTATAGCTCCCTTGCTTTGGCGCTCAGCATATAAGGGTAATTCCAGGATTGATTGGCCCGGTGCCAGGATATATGACTGATTGTGGTATCATGCCACTTATCTACGGCCTGATAATGCAGTGTGGCATCACTATATCTGTCTCAAGTAGACATCGTCTCCAAATGACTGAAATACTGTTGGTGGGACGCTAAATCAAAAAAAAAAAAAAAAAAACTGATGCATAAATAATCATGAGTTAGGGTTGGGGTTAAGATTACAGTTTGAAAGTAGATCTAAGTATTAGATCTGGAGCAAATTTTCAGTTGTTTAGGCGCAAGGGAATTGCGGATGCATGTCAATGTAAATGGTCAACATAAGGTTTGTAAACGGAATGATACTGCTGTCATCATAACTATATGACACTCGTATATGTAAGATTTTTGCTGCAACCTGCACGTGAATATTGCACGTATAAGGTCAATAATGTAAGTTTGTCTTGCTATATTTACAATATCAACTATTATTGACTAAGTCATGGATATTAATTTCTGTTCAAAATCATGCTTGCAGAAAGTAAACGTAATTGTATGCCGTATCGTTGTTATGACAACTTTGAAATTTAGAGTCACTTTTTCTTTTGATTTTGCTCTTTGAACATTATCTCGGTGTGACTCATATCAATTTTAGAAAGGAAAAGGTGTTTAGGTAGATTTAAAGAAAGAAAATATATAATAACTGTGTTTCTTCTTCTCAGTCCTGTTCTAATAATATGTAGAACTGTTTACTGTTTAGCCATGTTTCGGTAAATAATTTTACACATCTCATAAAAAAATGAGTTTTAGAACTTTAAGACCTATTTATTCTCTTTCAGCGTCAAGCTTGACATGGCGGTCAGATATAAAAAGAACATCTTGACTTAAATTACAGATCCTTGAACTTGTGCTGATACGTTTTTAATACCTGGACGCAGTTATAGAAAAATACTTGCCATTCCTAATCGCTTTTGAATCAAAGGCTGCACTTGTGTTTGACTTAAACCAATCTGATTAAAATCAGCCCCTAGCGTCACTTCGCTATACTACTGCAGCGTGGCATAGCGAAGTGACGTAAGGGGCTTATAATAATCAGATTGGACTTAAACCGCATTTTTTATTATTTTTATTTAAACATAATTCATATTTCGACTATCTTAATGAATTAAATCATGAACATAATGACATGACAATCTACACATGTTTGGGTCACCAGAACCTTAACATGTCTTTGGTAGAGCATAATAATATCGAATGCCTTTTGCACACACCTATCAGTATTGAGTACATATAAGGCGACCAGTTTTATTAATTCTTACAAATATTTATTTTTTATGTATTGATCTACACATGTTCACGCTAAAGCACCGTTTTATCTTGAAAGTAGCTTTCCATTGTTCAATGCAATATATAGAGCTGGCAGAATTATCCTCGCCTATGTAATTCATGTATTTGCAACTTTTGATTGCCGATTTTATACGAATTACAAATAATTTCAACATATTTAACAGATGATAACGAAAACGAAATTGTTATAGTTAACCTTTTAGTGCAGGCGGTGTTTCTATTTTGAGAACACTACCGTGTGTCATGTTGGACAACGGTGAGCCTCGACCCCACAAATTTGACAAATTAACACGGAAATAGAATAATTTGTGACCTACATCACAGGTACTTGAGGACCTGTCTTTATCAATAAGAAAAAAAATCACGATAGTCTATACATAATAAACAACAAGGTAACCAACTTCAGCAGGATGCTGGAGGGCACCCATCGGGAATAAGTGTCAACAAATCAATGAAAATGCGCCCATCGATAATTTTGGGGAATTCCCACTGTCAGCGGATAATTTTCCTTCATAACTGTTCTCAACGAAGAAACATAAAAGTGGGTGGGGGCATTTGAAAACGTTTTCAAGTTCCAGGGTGGGGTAGTTTCACCAGCCTCGTCTTAACCTTAAGTTAAGGAAAATTAAATCGTAGGAGGGTATTTGAAAACGTTTTTTTATGTTCCCGGGGAGGGGAATTTCAAAACGTTTTTAAGTTACCGGAGGGGGGCTTGAAATGAGGGTTGGGGTGGGGGAATTTGAAAACGTTACATACACTTTTACTTTGCATAAAACAAAATAAATTCTCGTATTCTCTCATCTCCCGAGCCACCTGACACATCGAGCAGTTTTCATTCCTCCTGACAGTCCTAAAATCATCGAAATTTTAATTCATATCAATTTAAATACACAAAGATACCAGTGTACACCTTTGTTGCGCGCGGACATATATAGAATAAAGAAGAATTTTTTTTTAAAATATTTAAAATTTTCAAACCTAAATTCATCAATCAATTTCATTTTATGAAAATATATACGTTCAAAAAAAAAAAAAAAAAAAAAAAAAAAAAAAGACACTCACCGATTAAGCACGCTTCTATTGTTAATGTCAAACACCAACAAACTGTATGTGCCATTTATTTAAAATTCAAACTTTTTTAATTTAAATGAACCAATCCCGTGTTCCCGTAAACGTACAACCACTCTATGGCGTGATGTTACGGAACGACTTCAAAGCAATCGAGTATCAACTTGTCGCTGATAGCACGGTGATAGCAGCCTGTGAGCGATATTGGCTAGTTTCCGGACCAATCGTGTCCAGTCCAAACCGAAGAAATCGCCGAATGCCACCGGATGTCACACAGTCGGCATTGTCAAAACAAAAAATCCATATTTATTTTTTCTGTTAATTTTTACTTGTGGTGGCAGTGGTTAGCTACAACTGTAAGGGGAGGTAACTACTGCGTGGAGTTTGAAATACAGAGTGATGTTAACCCAATTTATTTATATGTAAATTGTCTTAACATAAGCGATAACAACAAATTGTTCAAATAAATGTAAATTTATAAGTATAGTGTGCTCGTAGCCAACCACTAGCGGTTGTCCTGTCTGTGTCATACAATATATAATGAGACCATCAATCAAAGACCTATGTTAATAGGTCTTTGCATCAATGATATATATATAATCTTGAATTGTTCTGAGCACAAACCGTCAACGACAGTCAAATGTGCAACATAATTACATACAATTTATTTAACATTATTCCTAGGCTGTTGCTAAACTTATTTGTCTCTGATTGACATATGGTAGGATGGGAATCACGTGTAAACTTCAGCCAACTAAATAATTATATTCCACGAGTCTGTCCGACTCTTACTGACCCCAAACTGGAGGGACTCTACATGTACATACTCGCGCTCCCCTGCTTTTATACCCATAATGCCGTCCATTGAAAGCCAGAAGGGGCTATCAGCCTTCTTTTTACATATGCTGATAACCCCTTCTGGCTTTCAATGGATGATTTTTATTATTGATTATTGTGACCACTGATTCCCATACTCGCCAATGCATATCAATTAAATTCCTGGAACCAGCATGAGGATGTAGATAATTGTACCATCGGAATGGTTAATATTACAATAACAATATGGCAGACGAAAAAGGCACCAAATTCAATAGTAAAAAACTCGGGAAGTAATTCCTCGGGAATACCCATATATGCTGGCCATATAAATGATTTCACTAATTGGGAGTCCAATTGTAAGTAAATAACATGTACATGCTAAATACAGAATTTCTACTTAATGTAATCGAGAGGAAATGTAAAAAAGATATTGATGAGCCAAATGACAGGCATTCACGATCGGCAACTCTGCTACAGTACGTTTAAGGCTATGGAAGATAATTTTAGGCTAAAATAGTTGTAATCATACACCATACATGAAAAGTTATCATTTTCACGGAGAGGAAGTTATCCGTATGCTCATTTTAACAACAAGGAAAAGAAAACGTGAAGAAAAGGTCATGCAATTAAAAGACATTCGGCGGTATACTTAGTTGAACTAATGTAGTTGTGTGTGGAAAATATAAAATTTCTTGATCGTCAAGGGATTGTAGTATCTAGGGTAATAATGGGAAAGAAAATCAAGTACAATGGCAAAAGTAATTTGAAACATAATATCAGAACCCAAAAAATAAGTAAACATAGGCTGTACATGTATATTGACTTTCAAATTATGGAAGTTTTATTGTGAAAGAGCCATTGTAAAGTGATCTTTTTTCTAAAACGTTTGCAGAAGTAACTATTTGCGAAAATGTCAGTCATAAGCTGTATGTCTGTGTCTCTGATTTTGCACACGGTTTTCTTGTCAAGATATATTTGTAAATTACGGTAAATAAATCAGCCTGGACCATTAGTCAATGAGAACACGAAATATTTTCATTGTGTCCGCAAAATAATCCCCCATAGAATAATGACCCCCAGTCATTATTCTTCAGAGAAATTGACCCCCTCCCCGTCATGGTACTATGACCCCCCGGTCATAATATTATGACCCCCTACCCGAAGAAAAGTAGTGACCCACACGAAGAAGTGTGACCCCATAGAATAACGACCACGGTCATTATTCTCCAGGAAAAAATGACCCCAGTCATAATGATATTATATTATGACGGGTGGAATGACACCGGTCATTATTCATCCGCTTTCTATAAAATACTGGCATGTGTATAAAAAGAATGACCTCTCCTTCGGATGAGATCTGTTCAATTGTTATATCTTATATTTCTTCCTATTTAATACTACTGTTAATACTTAGGACTGTTGCTTCAACTGCTGCTGTCCCAACAATAGTAGTTTCTATATATCCTATGAAATATTATTTTCCCCAGCTACTTATGATAGTGTATTAACTTTAACATAATTTTTTGTTAAATCATGTGTTCCGTTCATTAGGAAGCTTTCTTAGTGTTTTTACTCTTGAGATGTCTGATATTATACCAAATGACTTTATGAGAAGTTGAGCCAGCTCTTATTAACGATACCACGGATGCAGTTACCGATTACTTTTCTCAGCTATGCATTCTTCTGGTTAGTCACTGAATCCAAATGCGACTGTAAGGTTCATCATTTCATAAAATAGTCCCTTTGGTTCACCTTAGAAACAACACTCTTTCGAATGCAAGAAAAGAACAAAGATGGCTAAAGATATTTTAACAATATGAATGAAACCCTAAAGAACTATAGATTTCTGGAAATTACTAAATGAGGGCCCTTGACCTTGACAATAATGGAAACTCGCTCACAACCAAACATTAAGTCGTATGGTGGCACTGAGGTAATATTCATGTTGTATTTATTTCATTTTTTATCATTCATATATAAAAAGGGATCTTCAATATATCTTCATTATATATATCATCGCGGAGGCGGGGTATTATTTTGAAAGTGTTTTAGCATTTATCAGTAAAGGAGTCATTTTTTTCTGACTATATTGAACCTTGGTCAATATCTTATAGATATCCTCGAGTGGGTCACATTTTTAGAAGACGACCCATTATATTAGGAGGTCAATATTTTCTGAAAATAATGACCCGGGGTCAATATCTTATACATATATGTAGGGGGTCACATTTTCTGAAAATAATGACCGCATACATATGTAAGTAGAGGTGGTCAAATTTCTGAAAATAATGACCGGGGTCAATATACTCATATGTAGGGTCACATTTCTGAAGAATAATGACCTGGGTCAATATTTTATACATATGTAGAGTGTCACATTTTCTGAAGAATAATGACCTGGGTCAATATCTTATATATATAATGTAGGGGTCACATTTTCTGAAGAATAATGACCCGGGTCAATATTTTATACATATGTAGAGTCACAATTTCTGAAGAATAATGACAGGGGTCAATATCTGATACATATCATGAGGGGGGGTCACATTTTCTGAAGAATAATGACCGGGTCAATATTTAGGGGGGGGCATTTTCTAAAGAATAATACCCGAGGGGTGATTTATTTTAAAGGGTTTTTTAAAGGGGTCATTTTCTCTGAAGAATAATGACCGGGGAATCTATATATTCAGGTATCATTTTTAAAAGGGTTTTTTTTAAAATGACTAGGGGACATTATTCTATGGGGGTCACTTTACTTCGTTACACTGTTGTTCGTCCGTGCATGCGGCCTCCTTTAAACAACATCTCCTCCTAAACCCCTGAATGGATTTTGACCAAACTTCACATATTCATCCTTATGATGCCCTCTATCAAAGTTGTTCAAATTATTTTGTTTGGTTGAAAAAAAAGATGCCCCTAAATACACTCCTTAACTTTCTAGTCAATTCCACAAGCAATTTCAGAGATATAAGCTGGATAGTAGCTTGAATGCAAATATTTAACCAAAATTCTAAGTTAAAAGGGGACCATAATTTTTAATATATTCCATCAAGTGTTATCTTCTTTTATACATGTACAATATCATATGATACCCCTAAACACATAAAAGATGTTTAAAATCAATCGCATGCCTGGATACTGAGATATAAGCATGAGAGTATCTTGCATGCAAAACTTTAACCAAAATTTCTAAGTTAAAAAGGGGCCATAATTTGTAACATATTCTATCACGAGTTATCTACCATGAAAATATGATACCCCTAAACATATTAAAGATGTTTCAAATCAATTGCATGCCTGGATACTGAGATATAAGCATGTTGAAGATACAGGTATTCTGCAAACGTAGATGTCATCAGCTGAGCGGCCATCTATCATCGGGTGTTTCGCCCCATTATCGCTCAGTACACCCTAAGATGGTGGGGCGGGTAGGTTGATCGGGCACTACCCCATCTACGTTAGCTGCCAGTCTGGACTGCTACGCTGTAACCATAGCATACTGGATGCTCTTTCTGCAGCTTTACCTAGAG
>CM037780.1:44600592-44625943 GCA_021229015.1 Solen grandis | reverse complement strand
AGTTGAAAGACTTGGCACAAAAAGGTTACAACACAGTTGTAATGTGGGAATGTGACTTTGATCAGAAGAGTGTGAAAAATGCAATCACTATCTTTACAAACGCATGTTGACAGGTACCTGGACCCATGTGGAAATAGCTAAAGCTCTTGAGGTAGGATACCAATTGGCAGACGTCATCCACATCTGGCACTAGAATACACGGAGTAAAGGTGTGTATAAACAGTATATTGATAAATACTTGAAATTGAAATAAGAAGCAAATGGTTACCCTAATTGGGTAAAAACAGAAGATGATGAAGCCCGCTTTAACAGAATTACTTTCAGATAGAGGGTATCTGGCTCGACAACGTGAAAAAGAACAAAGGAAAAAGAGCGTTTGCCAAAACCATGTTGAACTGCTTGTGGGGTAAGAATGCACAAAACAATGTTCAAACCAAGACTGAGTATGTGTCTAAGGTAAACCGGTTGTATGACCTACTCTCCAACCGTCATGTCACTGTGCAGTTTGCCGAGATTTTCGATCATGACAACTTTATGTTGGTGAATTACTCGGATGAAACAGACGCAACACAGCACCATTCATCTTCAAATCCAGTAGTAGCTGCCTTCGTTACGTCCTATGCTCGACTTGAACTTTATACCCAGTTTGAAAAACTTGGAGATCGGGTACTGTATTTTGACACAGACAGTTGTATGTACATCTATGACCCTGACAAGTACAACATTCCAATTGAAGGTAGTCAGTTGGGAAAGTGGACAGATGAAGTACCACATGGACGCATTGTCAAATTCGTAGCATTAGGGCAAAAAAACTATGGGTATGAATATATCGATGAAAAAGGAAATCGACATCAGAAATGCAAAGTAAAAGGCATCACTTTTGAGTACAAAAAGTCAATTTCAAGACTATGGTCGACTGTGTACAAGATCGCGAACATTACAAAACAGTCATCCAATATGAATCCCGAATCAAGAGACATAAAACTCGCAAAGACACAGACCAAGACGTTCCGCTCGGTGTATACAAAACGCGTGGTCGTGGACAAATATAAGACAGTGCCGTACGGTTATCAACCGTCATAACCAATTGGCTTGTGATCGTGTGCATAGCCTGAACGATGGTGGAAACATACGGAGATTCACGATGAACACTCTACCAGATGAAGTGCAACAGATGATCTACAGACATCTAGTTGAAGCTAATAAGAAACCTGCTGCATTTTGCAACGAGTTATTTTTTACCTGGGCACAGCGCATTTGAAACAGAATATTTCACCAGACGATGGAGGATCCCTCCTTTTTAAATCAAGTTCAAGATATCTATAATGATGTACGAGAGCGTGATCTTCCAAGCAGCTATAAAAGTTTGGTCATTCAACGGATTTTCGTCATTTACAAGCTGCTATGCAACCTGATCTCTGACGTGTGGTACATATACATTGATACCATAAACATTGACACAGTGGAGAAACTGAACCGTTTTGATGAGCTTATGTATCTAAGATTTGCGATTAACTACCGGAACGACACACCAGAAGATATACGTGCCATTTTACTGACTCCAGAACCTATCACTTGTGCACAAGTGTTTAACACTTTTGGTAAACAGTGCGCCGCAATATTCAAACAAAAGAGGCCAAATCCTAGTGAACAGTTCTTTCAAGATCCCGATTTCGTCAACTTAGAAACATTTGAGTTGGGAGATGAATCCCTCTTGGACACCTACAAAATAAGATACTACGCATAGAAAGATACTGGCAAGACGAATGAGAAGCCAAAAAAATGGAAAATACTTCATTACAGGAAAAAAAACCGTATCTCCAATTCGGAATCCATGGCGTAGAGCTGTGCTGTTGGCTATGCGTGTACTTGGAATTCAATCAAAACAGGCGTTAAGACAATCCGAAGAACTGTTTGACGAAGTGCGCATGGCTTTAAATGCTATGGGATATACACTCCGACTCCGGTGTGCCAACCCAGCTACCAACCAACGTATCAACCTCAGCCTCCACCACACCAGCAGCAACCAGTACAACAACAACATCCAGTGCAACACCAACCGACAGCGCAGCCAGTAAATAATGTTGGACAATCTATTCTGAGGAACTCAAAGAAGTGAACAACAACCTCATCAAATTGCAACAGAGAATGGAAGAAGTGGAATGCCGTATCAAATTGAAAACAGACAAGCTGGTGGTGCCTATCACTTTCATTCCAGAAAAAGCGGAATCATCCAACAAACGTCCGCTTGATGGTGGATCCCATTCTAAGAATGGACTTGGAGCCCATTGTAAAGATATCCAAAATAGCAAAAAGAGTAAGATGTAGAGAAAAAACAAAACAACGGCCCTTTTCAGGGCCAACCCATATGTCTCGAAAGGACATTTTTTACAATTGTCAAACCAAGTAATAAAAGTATCAAACCAAATGAATTCATGCCATTCGTTTTCAGGCTGTGCGATAGATAAGTCACATATAACTAACATGGACAACGACTGCATATCTGACATGGAAAGAATACAGGACCGATACCAACGTACGCTTAAAATAACAACAACACTCAGGAATACCGTAGCCAAATTGATCTATACTACGATATCTTAAAATCATTGAAGCACATTTCATCACCATAGAACATGTTGAATATCTGCTGAAGAAACTCATAGACAATCATGGGGAAATCTGTGGGAAAAAAAACGGCCCTTATCAGGGCCAACCCAAATGTCTCGAAAGAGAATATACCTCAATTGTCACCATTTTTTCTTTCAAATTCCCTTCAAAAATATTTTTTCATTAAAATATGATCCAATGTTTTATAAAAATTTACAAAAGTTATAAAAGTTATAAAAATGTTACAAAAAATGGTCATCACAAATACCATGCGGCTTGAAATGTTTAGTTTAACAGCAATTCTGATTGGTATGTCAATACAAAGTAGATCAATCTACCTCAGGTCAAGGTTTAACTTCGCGTTATTGTCATTGAATGAAAATAATGTTCTCTGATTGGTGTGCACTAACACTCGATAGAAAGTAGGTCAATCCGCCTCAAGGCTATAAAAGCGCACCGCATCAAGCATCCTGTCATATTCTCGCTGCACAACCATGGAAGAAATTCAGCACCTGATTGAATGTATTAAGCGTCTTGATCAAGATCGCGAAATGTTTGTCAACGAATTGATGGGGTTGATCGGACAACAACGCATTGAGTAGAGACAACAGCAAGTCCATATTGCACAATTCCAACTGCAATTGGAACAAATGGTATATCAGGCGGTGTTGAGACAACAGCAACAAGATGAACATGATGCCTATATGCTCATAGAACATCAGGAGATGTTAAGACTATGGAAGGGAATATCCGCCAGGACATGCATACTTCTAAATGACGTTGTTATGTTATTTATTTACTTCCCAGCAAGCATCGAATATCGGACCGATATCGGACCAATATTGTTTTGTATATCGGACCAATATCGGTTTTCAATATCGGGTTTTGAATATCAATCCGACATTGGACCGATATAGGACCAATATCAGTTTGCCTATATTGGGTGGATATCAATATACCTATATCTGACCGATATAGGTGTGCCTTGATTGGACCTACATACATTTCCCAACAAATGGCCTTACATAATGAAATTGTGAAGTGGTTGCCAAATTAGAGGAAATTTAAACAAAACATATACACATCTGTAATCAATAATATATTTAATATACAAACAGTAATAATCCATTTAGTGAATAAATAGTCTTTCAAATGGGCATTGTTTGCAGTATGGCCTCAGTTTGCACATATCACATACGAATGTTGGAATTAAACTCACTATTCCACTATAGAGCTAGTTGATATTTTGTGGATGCACAAAACACACTAAAAATCATCAAAGTCGTCTTTCAGATAATTATGGTGTATCCACTGTTTCCATCTCTGGAAAACTTTGGGGTTCTAGAGTCAAAAGTGAATGTTGCTTCTACTATGTGACTCCTTCCGGTATTTGGCCCCTCTTAAGCCAGTCCTTCAAGGCATCCTCACCTTCAGTGCTGGCGGTTTTTGTTGATACTTTTTTTCTGTCCACATTCTGTTCAGGACACAAACAAAAGAGGTTGATATAAACATCTTATTAGCTGCATCAAACTGACTATACAACACTTTTAATAATTTATTTCAAAGGAAGAAGACATTTTTATTATCTTTTTCATTTAACGAGATAGTAAATTGGTATAGAATTATTGGTTTAGCAGCTTTAATTTGCTTTAAATTTTATAATTACAAAGCTATAGGAGTTGTAATAGCTCAGACACTCTCTTAACAATGACAATTGTTTATTTCAAATACATGTTTGCTGACATGTGATACTTTCTTTGAATTGACAATTTCTTAGTATTGGTTTGAAAAAAAAATCAACTTACTGTATCGAACGTTATTCAGCATCAAGTTTCCTCTTCTTTCCCGTGAAGGCATATCTCTCTGGCACTTTGCTTGAGATGTTTTCTTTCGGCAGGCGTTTCAATGCAGTTTTGAAGTTATGTCCACACAGCCTGCAAGGTGAAAGGAAAAGTAAACATCAATTCGTGAATATACAAACACTGGCATCCGGCTTATAATCCAATCTGACCTATATCAAGGGCGTGCCTGGGCTTACGCACTAACGCACGTGCATACAATTGATTTGAAAAATCGAAAGTTTAAAAACGCCAAAATCGCTATAAAAAAACATCGCCTTACCAGGGTAAGGCATATATTTGACCTCGTAATTAGATACAGACAAATTTATTTTGAACGGATTTGCCTAGAACGATATTACAAATATCATATCTATAAGCACAAACAGGCTGATTTACCGACAACATTAAGGTATATATTTTACGGTACGATACTTTCTTGATCAGCTCATCTTTCCCCGCCTTTTTCATGTGTTCTAATAGTAATTAAAAATACATTCAATATGCCAACCTGTTAACTCAATGGTTACACATAGCTGAGATCGGACCAGGGCAATGTTCTGTAACATCTGCATGAAGGCTTAGATATTAATTATTTCATTTCTGCCATGATTCATGAAGAAAGTAAACGCAGCTAGGTATGCAACAACATGTATGTAAGCATGAACATTGTTAAGATATAACAATTATATTATTTACTACAAAAACAATTTAAATATTGTATCAACTTACTTGAAAAAAATGTTGTTATGAATTATATAAGCACTGAAACATCTTTATTGTTCTTATGCATACGTATATGAGTCCTTAATTTGTGTTAAAATATTCGCGTTTTTGTATATAATTGACTAATTAAATGGCTCATGAAAAGAAAAACAAAAAAACATGGCTCCAATTTTTCAAATTTGGCTCATCCATTGGTTCCAACAAATCATAGCGCTGAAGGCACTGGAGTTGTGTGTGTCTCAAATTAAAGCATGATCCTGGTCGTGGGCTCTCATGCATTTAGGTTTCAACTTTTTTTTTTTTTCGTTTTTTTTTTTTTCGTCTCCAGTATTCTTATTTTTCTTTTTATATAGTGTCTCTTTTATAGATATTTCTGTCTCCAAATCTTTCTCCTTTTCTTATCTCAGTCACTCTATCTCATCCGCGATTCCTTACCCGCTTTCAAAGTAACTAGCGACATTTTTGTCCATTGTCTTCTCTCATTACACGTTTTTTCGAAGAAAGTAGATTAGCGGAAATGAAAAAAGTTTCTTAAGAGCTGGATACAGTGAATGTAGCTTTTAGTTGAAGAGATAGAGATACCGGAGTGGGAAAAGGAACCTAGAGCAAGGGTATTTAAGATATAAAAGAAAGAATAGTAACATCTGTGCATGAGAGCCCACGACCAGGATCTGCGTAATTCCCAACGGTAAAGGCCGATCGAGTTCGCACCCGGCGAACGTTGGGGTATGTCTGCATTGTGCAGAAACTTACTTGGGTCTGACTGCCGTCTCACATAATCCACACTTTATATACCCTACTTGTAATATCTTTCGAACGGGTTTTAAATTGGTTCTATATTTAGATTTATTAGTCTTTTCTGAAAATGACTGTATTTCTTTGAACATTAATTATTTCACTGAAATATGTTACATACTAAGTTATTTTACCTTCCAGAAGCTCAACAAAATACAAATAACTAACTCAGTGTTTTCAAAACAGAGCTTATTTTAGTATTTATATTTTTTCTCAAGAAAGGGAGTCGTTTTATTAACTAGACAAAGGACAGTGTTATAGGTGTTTTAAATCGGTTTACAATAAGGCTCCAAAGTTGGCCCAGTGGTAACGACTCTGTCTACAACTCCTCTCAGTATCACTCCACGTGGGTTCGTAACTCGGAGGTGAAAAATTTAGTGCTAGATTATAATACCAGACTATTAATTTTATTGACTTTAAAACTTAATACCATAATCATTTCTGCATTTGAATTATTGGCTTCTATTTTTATCGTTTTGAAAAGGACCTACAGTTAATCTATTGAGCTATTATTCAAGATTCATATCTCATTCAAAGTTGTTTTTTTAACTAAATGATTCAGTATTGAAGCAAACGCTAGAAAGGTTCAATTTCAATCCCGGGGCGTATACTATAGTTTATAATCGCAATGCTTCGGACATGTAAACATATTTCGGGTACCCCAAATTTTTTGGATAATAAGTTATCACAATGTCAGTATAAGAACGCTTAAAGACGATCGCGACAGTTTCATCTTTCTTTTTTTCCCAAACGTTTAGAATTTCATGACACCGTTATTTTGAAACAAAAAGTACAAACAAACAGTATTTGTTTTAAACTTTATTCTTTCTGATGTAAAACATTGATTTTTTTTTCTGATTTTTTCAATGAATACTTTTTTGGTTTCAGTCCATATACCGAGGTAGTGTTATCCTAATGCATTAGTTAGAAATACAGCGCGTTTTTATCATATTTCATCATGATTTTACAGTTTTTGTATGTACTTATCACCCTTTAAAATGCTCCTACGGCGTTCCAGGGGCATTTTCCCCCGGGGAAGCATGCCCAAAGACCCACCCTAGCCATGGTGCGTATACCGATATTGGGTCCAGGCACGCCATTGTATATTCATGTACTATGGAGACGAGGTAAACAACTCCCTCAATTGGCCCCTGAATATATGTCAAATTGGATAAGAATGTGTATACAAAATAAAACTCAACAGTGTTTATAAAAAAAACAATACAAGATTGTGTATCAGTATATGAACATGTAGTACGACATCTCATACACAACAAGTTTTATTTCTTTATTAGCTCACATGAGCACAACGTGCTCAAGGTGAGCTTTTCTGATCGCCTTTTGTCCGGCGTCCGTCGTCCGTCGTCCGTGCGTGGGTGCGTCCGTGCGTCCGGCGTCAACAATTGCTTCAAACAACATCTCCTCCTAAACGGCTTGGCCAATTTAAAAAATATTTTGCAGGAATGTTCCTTGGATGAAGCTCTACTAAAGTTGTATAAATGGTTCTGGTCCATTGCATAATTAGGTCACAGGAGCTAAAAATAGATTTAAAAAATGCAAAATTTGAAAATCTTCTTCTGCAAAACTGCAAGGCCTAGAGCTTAGATATTTGGTATGTAGCATCATCTTATGGGCCACTACCAAGATTGTACAAATCATAGCCCTATGATGATAAATGACCCCGCACCAGGGGTCACTTGTTTTACATAGAGTTATATAGAAAAATCTTAAAAAGTCTTCTTCTATGAATCCATAAGGCCTAGAGCTAAGATATTTGGTATGTAGCATCATCTTATGGGCCACTACCAAGATTGTACAAATCATAGCCCTATGGTGATAAATGACCCCGCACCAGGGGTCACTTGTTTTACATAGAGTTATATAGGAAAATCTTAAAAAATCTTCTTCTATGAATCCATAAGGCCTAGAGCTTAGATATTTGGTATGTAGCATCATCTTATGGGCCACTACCAAGATTGTGCAAATCATAGCCTTATGGTGATAAATGACCCCGCACCAGGGGTCACTTGTTTTACATAGAGTTATATAGAAAAATCTTAAAAAGTCTTCTTCTATGAATCCATAAGGTCTAGAGCTTAGATATTTGGTATGTAGCATCATCTTATGGGCCACTACCAAGATTGTACAAATCATAGCCCTATGGTGATAAATGACCCCGCACCAGGGGTCACTTGTTTTACAAGAGTTATATAGGAAAATCTTTAAAAAATTTCTTCCATGAATGCATAAGGCCTAGAGCTTAGATATTTGGTATAAATCATCATCTTATGGGCCACTACCAAGATTGTACAAATCATAGCCCTATGGTGATAAATGACCCCGCACCAGGGGTCACTTGTTTTACACAGAGTTATATAGGAAAATCTTAAAAAATCTTCTTCTATGAATCCATAAGGCCTAGAGCTTAGATATTTGGTATGTAGCATCATCTTATGGGCCACTACCAAGATTGTACAAATCATAGCCCAATGGTGATAAATGACCCCACACCAGGGGTCACTTGTTTTACATAGAGTTAAATAGGAAAATCTTAAAAAAATCTTCTTCAAGGCCTGAGCTAAGAATTTTGGTATGTAGTAGCATCTAATGGTTCATTACAAAGATTTTCAAAGTCTTGGCCCTATGGTGATAAATGACCCTGCGCCCAAGTCTTCTCTGAAACCATATGGCCCATTGCTTAGATATTTGGTGTGTAGTATTGTCAGGGGTAAAATGTTTTAGATTAAGTTATATCAGAATCCTTGTCTGTTTAAAAACCTTGACATCAGTTGAAGCAATGGTACTCAGGTGAGCGATTCAGGGCCATCATGGCCCTCTTGTTTTTTTAAGTTGGGATGCAATCAAATTTTACGAAGTGACTGTCGCGAAAACCCATGACATAACAAAAAGAAACTGCCTTATGCTAACATACATGCAAGAGTAAAATATTAAAATCAAATGGTATTTAAGGTCAGGTTTAAATGGTCATTTGTGTTTATACGTTAAATGGACTTACCCGGTTTAAGATGACCAAACATCTGAAGAAAATTCAAACTCAAAGAGCATGGTGGCATGGGAATGCAGTCAAAATCAAAACGAGGCTAATATTTGATTTTTTTTTAACAATTTTTTTTTAGTTTAAATGTTTAGTTTCAATTAAACAAATGATATTAAATCAAATAAAAATATTAGAAAGATTTAGCACATTTATCTTCCCTACTTATTAATATAAAATTGTTTCCTATTTACTTTTTGAACCTTCACTCCAAGGAGAGTTACATCCTTTGTGAAAGTAATTTTTGATATCAGCCCGATATAGGACCGATATGTGGAAACGATCTGAATTTTATATAGACAAATCCTTGTTTATTTACACTTGCACAACAAGATATGTTTATATGCTGTTGATATTTACATTTGGATTCATGATACAATTTACTCTATGCTACTGGATCTGAAGGTTGGGATATCGGCTGTATATCGGCCCGATGTCGCAAACTGATATCAGTGTACTGATATCGGCACGATATACCCATGCTTGCTGGGTTATGCGTTCTGTAACATGATTACTGCATTTTATTATCTGCCAACTGATGTACATATTTCTTAATGTTATATGTTACTAACTAACTGCTTAATGTTATCTGTTACAAACTAATTGCAGCTTTATTGTGTTCGTGTGCTCATTTCTTTGAGTTAAAGACCAAAAGCTGACATTTTTCTTTAATATGTGTTTAAATGACATTAAATCCAGTTCTTTGTCATGCGAACAAGTTGTTATTGATTTGTACGTTTTACGTTGTGACATGATTAAAACGTTTCCCTTATACTTATTCTGAAACGTGCATCTTAACATTTTGTTGCGTTTAGCCACGAGAATGCAGTACTAAAGAGTAAGTACGCACTATGCCACACGAGGTTAATCAAATGTGCCTTTACGATTAGTAATAAGTCATTCATAGATGACCGGGAACCAGAATTTCCGACAGTCGCCGTAAAATTCTATCGCAACAACTCGGAAAATTCCGTAAAATTGCCGGTGTACAAGACAAAAAAACACCAGACGAAATTGTCCCCATCAGCAGACAGCACGTGTCTATATAGTGCTACAAGTTTTAGCCTACCAAATTTTCCTTCCAGGGAATTTCTAAATTATGAAGTATGAAGTGAAAGCCGTTTTTCAGCATTTGCATATGGAAGGGATAACCTTAGAGTACGAAAAGGACAAACTGTAGGTGTTTGAACATTTCTCTCGAAGTCAAAACTTTCTTATGTTTTTTTTTTCTTTAAGTCATGGTAGCACAGGAAATGATGCAAGAAATTCAAGGACTTTAATAGGGCTAAGTTCAATTTAGGCTGATATCGTGTTTTCTTAATCGGGACAACACGAAGCCGTAATTTAAACCTGCACGCACCTGCTAGACTGACTAAAAATGGTCGATAAAACACATCACGTGATATCACGTTTATAGTTAATATCACCTGATCCGCCACTGATTTGCTGAAAACTTAACAGAAAACCAACACGTCATCAAAAACGTTAAAATGGCTGATAAATGGCGGTTTCTGCTATCACGTCACTTCCGATTGGATCCCGTCTCATTGTAGGTATCATGAGGCAAATCAGATACTAAGCGGGATGACATCTCCGCAGGAAGCGAATCTGAAACTGTCAAGTTGAAATGTATGACTATAGATGTTCCTTCCCATGAGAAGGAACAATTATCAACACTTTTAAGGTAAGTGAATGAGTAAAAAATATTTCTGTGACGGATTTGCTAATTAGGAGTTGTTGTTTTTTTACAAAAGATACCTAAACATTCACGGCTTCCAGTGTGTACATGCCTGGGATGGAAAAGGACACCAATTCACGGCACCGGATATATATTCGGATAGACATGAATGGCTTGACTAGAGGCCAAAGAGTGAGACTGCACTTCAATCATTTTCTATTTTCAGAAAATGTAAATACCATTATATTAAAATCGACGGAAAAGAGTCTAAGACGAGACTTTTACATTACCTTGGGTCCATAATGTTTTGGGTTTCCGTTTGTTTTCTTGAAGAACGCAGAAATGGCCAGTTAATTTTCTACTACCCCACCGTTTTGCTCACGGAAAAATGACGGAAACTACCGAACCCACAAAGAGTTATCTCCCGTGGAGAATAATTTGCGCTAGAATTTGATATTTTTATTGGTTCCCTGTAATGTTATCGCAATATCAAGTTTCGTTTTCCGTTGTACCGCAGGTTGAAATATTTATTTCTGATGTTTGTTAGTGCAATAAGAACAGTACAATAAGAATTAGGTGGCTGCAAAAATAAACTATTCAAAATGCAGATAGCATCATCGAACCTCGAAGTGACATTGCGAATTGAAGAATATCGAATGCAGTATGAAATATTACAAAAAAAATGCTGTATGCAAACGCAAATGTTTAAATGCACTACTTAATCGCATGAAAGTAAAACGTGTATTCATGATAATAAAGTGCAGTAATCATGTTACAGAACGCATAAGTAAATAAATAACATAACAACGTCATTTAGAAGTATGCATGTCCTGGCGGATATTCCCTTCCATACAGGCGATGTTACAAGATGAAAACGATGTCATCGAAATTAAGGACGATGAACACGATGTCATCGAAATCAAAGACGATGAGGACGATGTCACCGAAATCTAAAGAAGAAAAAAAAACTGCCCTTTTCAGGGCCAACCCAAATGTCTCGAAAGGACATTTACAATTGTCAATCCCCCCCCCCCCTTTAACTTACATAACGTTAAGAAATGGTTCTCCTTTAACTAAGAAATAAAACATGACGTCAAAATGACAATATCGCGTCATTGGAATGTTTGCAGGCGCGTGCCTAGGCTTACGCAAATACGCAGTTGCGTATACTTTGTCCAGAAAATCGAAAATCTAAAAGTGCCAAAACTGCAATAAAAATCGATGCCTAACCCGGGTACAGACCAAAATTTTTTCCGGACCCCCCTAGCAAGTCTGCGTATCCCGAATTTAGCCCCAGGCACGCCCCTGGTTTGGTATGCAAGTTCATACTCTTTCTCTCTATCAGATCTTAAGTCATCCTAGTTAGATCTAACAGGTAGGAAATGTTTTATTAAATGCAACATAAGGTACCATAAATCTTTTTTTTTTTTCGTATACATGTATACTCAAGGTACGAGTACCATAAATTTCCGTCGGTACCATACATTTTCGACTCTGGTACCATAATTTTTTTTTCAAAAAAAATCGGGGTACCATATTGCCACCCTTCACTACTGGGGGGCTAAGTGGGTTCTAAAGTCAGCGACTTTACCTTCTCGGCCACGGGGGCCCCGCTAAACCAAAAGGTAAGTAAGGGAGTTATATATATATATATATTCCTTACTTTATATCGATATAGAATTTACCAAACCAGGGGTTAGACTTACCGAAAAATGAGAGAACTTATTTAAAACCAAAACTCTACAGAAACCTGGAATTACTAGAAGCATGACTAGTTTCCTACTTACAAATAATAGGTATCCTTAATCAATTAAAACATTTTGCCAAAGTTTTGAGACAGTCAATCGACTGGTACGGATGACTTTGGTGTTTTCGTTTGTTTTATTTGTATGAGAATGATTCAAAATTTATTATATATGAAAATAAAACAAATTATGCAAAGAGGAAATTGCTTTTAAACATGTGTTTGTGATATTGTGCAATAAGTTCTTCAAACTTTTTCACTTACTATTACTATCAACAGCGCAAAAAAGTCTTCTATTACTTATATTCCGTTTTGTATAGAAAACAAAGTTAAGGGGATGTGTTACAGTTAACCATCGTCGTGTTTTGAACATGGAAAAGATAACATATTGTAACATATTGTAGATACTCCAAATGTTTGGATATAAGCTGTCACAGTGTCAACATATGCTTAAAGGCCTAAACGGTTGTTTGGGCAGTAAAGGCCGTTTTTTTTTTCTTTTCTTTTTTTTTTTTTTCTTTTTTTTTTGTTTTTTTTTTTATGGCATTTCCTTTCTTTCTTTTCAAATACATGTACGTAGTTTATTAGTTTAAAATAAATAAACGTTTTGTTTTTTGTATCTTTAGTATTAGAATGTTACCATACATATATAAACAGCTCAGAGGCTCGAAAATGAATTCGGTGACCTATATTTTCTTTTCATAGTTTTGATCAAGCAACCATGAAAGAATATTTACCAGAAATACAATCCATTAAAGGAGTTTCTATAAAAATTCAAAATATTTGGAAATTATTGTATTTTTCTCTCCCTTTTCCAAAATCGACATTTGCGCGCTATAATGTCTCGTGCCGTTTCGCATTTCATAAAATCGTGTGTCGTTTGCAATTGTCGTGCGTCGCCTTCATACAGCGACACACGATATTCAAAATGACACTAACCGGATTCCGTAGTTTAACGCATTTTTTACACAACATATGTGAAAATCAGAAAATTATATTAAAGAAAAAACTGTAGCAACGCCCTTTATTAAAGGGATAAATTGCACGTAATGGTGGTCAAGCGTTGTACCTTTGGCTTTTCAAAGTGGAATGACTCAACCCACTATAGACATCCAAAATGTAGTTTATAAGAGTATAAACTATAATAATATGCAATAAATCAGTTTAGATAACACAAGATTCGGAAAACTAAAATGATGGAATATTAGATAATTCTATTCATGTACATCGATGGTAAAATATCCGTCTGTCCTTCTTAACGATATAGATTCAATACCCAGATTAGAAACCTCATTCCAGGATCCGTCTCATCTGGGTCTCCTGTTTGCTCAAACCAAATTGTAGCTCAGATTCTACACAGTCTGTATGGCAAGAAAAATCCATTGCTTCATGTACCATTTAAAGCTTACTCAGTCAATATTCAACAAGTCATATTTTTTTACATAAAGTAAAGAGTTTTTCCCCCCTCTCTTTTGTAAGTGTAAAGTGCGAACTCTGCTGTAAATAAGACTTTTATCACTTAGTTGTCCTATTGTCCTAAAAAGATATATATATAAGCTACATAGGAACAGGTGCCTTTACAATCCTAACGCTCGTATCATTATATCTGATATTCTCTATGATATATCCACATGGAGGGTATCCAAAATGTGAAGATCATTTTGATTTGCTTGAATGTGTTCATGCTAAATGCGTAAAAACGCCGACTTGCTAGTTGACCGTGAATGTCCGGAATAAGAAATGCTGCAAGTTCAATTCCTTCTGACGCAAAGTACTGATCAAATCCAGGATCCGAAAAGAGAAATTGAAAATATTGTCCTTGTAAAACTTCTTTCCTAATCGACATAAGGGGAATACTGGTACATGTCAGTTTAGATAAATATGATCAGGAATTATGTGGAAAAACGATATAATTTTGCCGAAAAGAAAATCATCCTTGAAATTTGATAAATTATAAATTGGGGGTTTTAAAACCTCGTTTAGAGTTTAAATTCTGATTAACATCCTGAAAAAGATCCTTTGAGATGAGTGGTGGGAGTAATTACTTTTATAATTTTGCCGAAAAGAAAATCATCCTTGAAATTTGTAAATTATAAATGTTTTTTTTAAAATATGAAAACCACACATTAAATTGCTTTTCTATTAGACGCATTACTTTAAAAATCCATTATGAAACATTAACATAGTAGAAATTTCGGTTAGACCTGAATAGTTTATTTTCAAATTGCATTGAAAAACATTTGATGTCAAATGTTATAAAATGGAATGTATGCATATAAATATTTATTCTTAAAACGAGAAGTTTGCACTTGTTTGTCAGGTAATCATGATGTTATGCATTTATCATTATAAATCAGTTGTTCATGTTAATCAAAATAAAACTTTGCCTATAAATTTCACTTTTCGGGGGTTTTTTGGGGTTTTTTTGTTTTTTTCTTTGAACGGCCTTCATCTTTTTTCACTTGTCAGTCAGATAGTACCGGATAAAGTGCTGCCTCTCTGTAATCTTGCTGAGCGTCAAGCAAAGGCTGTATACTAGATCAATATTCGGTAACTATTATTATACTTACTTGTATTTGAATGTCATAACAATCAGTTTAGATATCTAATATTATGTCATTAACAGAAATTAAAAAAAATATATATATTTAAATAAAATATATTTTTTAATTTCTCATTTTTATTGCCAAAAATCACAAGTTTCCAAATAACTGTATAAGCACGCAACCTGTTTTTGTTTCTCTGAAATCAATCGACTGCATTTCAGAGTTATATTATCACGCATGTAGCAAAATTTAATTATTTTTGAAATGACAAAATAAAAATTTATTATGTTAAGCTTCAAGAATGAAATTTTAAATATATCAAATTATTAATGATTAGATTAAAACGCTCTTAAAGGCAAATACCTTTAGTACTAAGTGCTTTTTCAAATTAAAAATAAAAAATAGTAACTGTCAATCGATATTTTTGTCTCTGGTATGAAGAAAGGGAACCACAGTCAAATCACGTTTTCATATTCCCAAATACAAGTCTTTCCGCATCAATGGACTTTAAAGACGATTTCTATTTCTGAGAGTCTATGTAGCGTAATCAAGTATTCTTACCGAACCTAAGTCAGCTTCATATTTCTTCATTAAGGCGTTGTTTTTGCGCAATGAGAAAACACTCAATAATGCCATTTACACGGGGTAAACTATTTCTTTATTATCAGTTTATTCTTTTCGTTTTTATTTTGTTCTTGATCGTTGTTTTTTTTCTGAGCGCGTGTGTGTGTTTTGTATAACTCACATTGTGAGGTAAAAATCTCGTACCTCGGTTTGTATATTTCGATGTTTGGGTCAGAATAAGGGTTTGGAACAGAGTAAGGGTTTGTTGTTGTTTTTTTGGCTTGCCATATATTACTTCATTTTATGATTCCAAGCCTGATTTCGAGCCACTGTGATAGCAATTGACAGCTTGTTCTGGTACTCTGCTTTGATTATTAACATACATAAACAGAAACAATTTATAATTATTAGCCCAATTTTTATATTGGCCTTCAGGATTCGTTTTCTAATTTAGTAAATGCTTCAATCAACACATAACTCTTTGGGGAAAAAACTGCATAAAACTATTGATGGAATCTGTTAATATATGACACACGGTATTAAACAAATCTTGCAAGCATATGCCAAAATTTCTTGAAAGCTAATCAAATCTTACTGATAAAGCCATTCGGCGGTACTTGGTTATTATACTGGGGCCAAGACTTGAACAAAAACAGTGGGTGGTTACGCAACAGATGCTTTGGATAAACCGGCTAACAATAAACTGGGCAAGCCTTCCTTTTAAAAGGAAATTTTATTTGTAGAGAGTTTGGATTTGGGGCTAAAATAATGGTAAGTTACAAAGTTTATCTCGGAAAAACACACCTCGCTCTAACAACATTCTACATACATACCGAGGTACAAATCGTAACAGTGATTATGAGTCATACGTGGGATACCCTCTTAGATAGGCATTTTAATATATAATTAAAAAAACAAATTGCATTTAATCGTTTACATAGCAGAAAGACATGCCCATTAAATTTTAATAATTCCATGCATACTGTTGGACGGAATTCTCGATCCCTATAGCTATCCAACCCCTACTGATAATCTATAATATCAGCCCTCTAAAGTCACATACACAATTAAAGAATACGTCAATGGCTACTCATTTAATGTCTATGGAAGCATTCTGTAAGTATATTTGCCTTCGTGCAGAGCTATAAAACACGAGATCTATTTGGAGCAGTATTTGTCTTTGTTTAGTTACTTAAATGAGTATGGGAATTGGAGGGTCATCAGAAAATCTATAGTTTGAATGATTTATTTCCACAAGTTCAAACAACCAAATTAGATTTAAAGCGAGCAGTAAATTTTGTGATGATCCTTTTATTAATTTAATTTTGTATTCAAATCTGCTTCATATTATTCATAATATAACCATGATGAAATAAATGATAATGATTGAATAGGAATAAATTGCTTAACCTCATTCAGGCTATATCCAGTCGAGTGGTTGAGAAGAATATTCGTGCACCTCTGTATATGATGAAGAGATAATATGTCAAGCTGGGAAAGCAATTTTAATGACGAAATGCAAAAGACAAACAAACCTTCTTTATATCTCATGATTCTAATTTTGAGGTACATAAATATGATAAGAATAATATAATAGCACTCCTTATTCGAAAACGCGAGCAGTTTATTTGCCATTGCAAGTAGAATTGAAATAAATGATACTCCATCAGTCGAACAACCGATGGCAGAAACAAATCACAATGGAGATATATTTTGTATATTGTTATTGCTTAGCTGACTAAAATCTCGCATTTTACTACTACCGAAACTGTTGATTAGGTTAAAATTCTTGACTGTGTTGGAAATGTACCTATAATATTTCCAAACAGCCTTTTGTAAATAAATGTTTGATCATTCATGATGGCTAAGCATCCGCCCTAAACAACGGCGTATCGCGGGGTCGATCCACGGTCGCGACATACAAAATGTTGATAAACGATACTGGTAGTTGCACGCTTCGTGAAAAGGCATAAGTACAACATATTCTTAAAAGTGAATAAACCGGTACGAGAATAATGTGACTGAAAAACTCCAGGATGGGACAGCACACGTCTCTGAATGTAAGAAACATAAAACCTAACAAACAAATGAATAGGTGAACATAGGACTACGATGGGGCAGCACACGTCTCTGAATGTCTGAAACATAATACTTAACAAACAGATGAATAGGTTTACATAGAATTACGGTGTGGCAGCACACGTCTCTGAAAGTCAGAAACATAAAACCTAACAAAAAAATGAATAGATTTACATAGGACTACGATGTGGCAGCACACGTCTCTGAATGTCTGAAACATAAAACCTAACAAAAAAATGAATAGACCTTACATAGGACTACGATGTGGCAGCACAGGTCTCTGAATATCTGAAACATAAAACCTAACCAACACATGAATAGGTTTACACTTGTATTTATATACATGTAAATACAAAATAATATACGGATATTCAACGCACATCCTTTATACGACTATTTTGATAAGAACATATCAATCATTAGAAATTGTAGGAATACATGATACGAATTGTTTCAATGTTAATAAATAACAAGCCTCGTGAGTCTCCTTTGCTTTTTAAAGCACAATGCAATAATATTCCGTTCCGTTATTTTAGGTACTAAATTTAGTTCAGATGATATTAATCAAATTTACTTCAAGTTCACTTTCTTCTTTTTTTCCAAAACCAACTATTCGTGATGAGACGTTTCTCGTTCGTATACTATTTTCTTTAACTTGGAAATTAAAAATAACATTTAATAATAAGTAACACGCATACTAGTTAAACAGTACTTTTATTCAGTATTTAACACAACTGTTCTTCATATAAACAGACATGGTTATTAGTTAAACATTTAAATAAAAAAATCGAAATATACTCTTCTACTGGATATGTATGGGGTGTTGTCAAACTATGTTTGAAAATATAGAAAAACAAAGTCAGTGTTTGATTGATAATGGGGCATTTAATCATAGTGTCTTAAGAAAAAAGTACCAAATAATATGTATTTAAATAATAACATATTTTCCAATCTGGTCGGCATAAAACCTCCACAAGAGCACCGACCCTATAAATAATCCCCAAATGTATATGCGTTTTGGTGATAGTCACTGAGCTGGATATCAGAAAGGCTTATTTCAATGAGATATTATCTAATAATATCATTTCATATCCAATTTGATAATCAATAAAACAGAGCAATTACTTATCTGATTAATTAAAAACACAAGAACTGAGAAATGAGGCATTGATGTCGGACAATGATATTTCTGATGTATGTTTTGCTAATTTAGTTTTTTGTTGTGTGTGACGTAGTCATTCACAACTACAGTACCAACTTTCTGAGCAATCGATTTTCTTCTTTGAAAACCGAATAACCTCTCAATGTTGTAAAACTGAACAACCGATTAAACATAACTCTACAGCACCGGTATGCTGAGATTGAACAAAAGCGTTGAAAAATCGATTTTGTGTCAAAAATAAATATTTACACGTCAAAATAATTTTCTGTGGCACAAAAGAACTAATATCTCTGTGATGTTGCATAACTATCACTTTATCATTCGGAGGAATATACATTGTTTTGATGCAAAGGTGGTTCGTAAATAATTTTTGATAGTAAATATGCAGGGTTTGGTCATTTTATGGTGTTACAATAACCCATGTAGAAAACTTGAAGCCCGATACAAATCCGTATAACATACTTATGATTAATCAAATTATCGACCTTTATTACCTCCAGGGGTTTTGGTTTCCACTAAAAATGATATCTACTAGCCGAAATAAGTTAGGAGCCTCTGACCTGCGCAGCAAATTTGCATAATTACTTCAACTGTCAAAGACATTTTAACAATTGGGGGTCAAATTTTCAAGCGATGCCAATAAACCCAATGTTATAAGCCGCTCTCACCTTGAGTTAACAAGGTCGTTACAAAACAAAAGATGAACACCCCATATGTTTCAACGGACTGCTAAAATTAGCACTCTCCCTACAGTATATAAGATTTATATCAATATGCATATTTAAATCAAAAGGAAGCAAATCCAAATCAACAATATTTCATTATTTAAGTCTGATATCTGGCAAAAATAAGTTATCCAGCAGATCTGCAGCTCGTTTAATACGCTTTCATTTGAAACACCCATAAATTCAGTGCCTTCAGCGTTTTGATTTTATTTGTGTGTATACATGCTCGATCGCAAATACTGATAGACATTTTCTCTGATTAAGTAGACACAGAGACGGGCCATCTGCATTACAGATGAATGAAAAATAAACAACATCGAGAAAATGCAGTTCCAAATCACGAATCGGAGACAGCTAGGTTTTTTTACATACTGCCTTACGTAAGATATCAAAATATGAGCATATGTTACTTATGCCCTAAATGAAGATGGAATTTACAGACTTTACAATAAAACGTACGTCTTTCTTTTCATACCACCTTTTCCGATGTATGTGTCCTCCCAACTGGTCTCACTCGGCCCCTCACCGCGTGGATTCGAATCCCGGCAGGGTCATTCGGATTTTCATGTGAGGAAGCCTTCCAGCTGGCTTGCGGTAGGTCGGTGGTTCTACCCGGATGCCTCCGTGCATTCGGGGTCTTCCTCCACATGTAATTAGCTGGACATCGCTATATGACTGAAATACTGTCGAAGCGACAGTAAACTCAAATAGTCAAGTCATAGTCAGGTCTTCCAACTGGAAACTGTTGGGATCACTACGATTCGGATAGTTGGGTATTGTCGTGCGATATTACACAATAAGACATTGGAAAGATTGTCTTATCGGGAAATCTCACAAAATGTCGTGATCCAGACATCTCGAAATTGGTCAATGGGTAAACGTGCGATAATCCGTTTTTCATGGTTCATGGTTAATTAATCAACTACACAACCAATCATATACCTGCAAAGCCGGGAATCGGAAGCGTGTACATTTGAAGTTTCATAAAATGGAATAAACAAGTGGCACTGTCCAATTGATTTTATGTTGGTCCTTACTGCAATCTTTTGTCGTTGCGATATGTCTCAAAGATCTTATTTCTGTTTTGTAAGACTAACATGAAGTTTTACGAGCACAGAAACTCTTGGTTACTCAAGAGTGACGAATACCATGACAGGACGAGTCCTATATGTATACACCCAGCGTTATACACTACTAGAACATAAAACTGAAATGAAATGTGTCGTGATTTTGTCAGGGGGCATCATCTATTTTTAATGGTCCAAACGGTTATTATCGAGTGTATATCTATATTTTGTACGTTTTGAAAGAATATAAATGCAATGGTAAATTTTGATCTACCTGAGGTACCAGTGGTTCAAAAACCAGGTAGAATTCACATTATATTACACATCAGTTAACTAGGCTTGGTGACTTAATTTACTTATATCGATAATTTCCCATCTGTGCCTTCGTGCTACCTTGCGTTTTACTAACAAATGTCAATAAGAAGTTCGGTTCGATGCGTGAAATTTCTATGGCCATCAGGAAATAATAACGGTACCAAGCCAAAGTTTTAATCTAAAGATCATTTAAAAAGTATGACACTTATCAACATCTGAAAGTGAGTTTTGTATTATCACATAGTTTTATTGTTTGTTGATGTGTCACAGAGTGAGACAAAATGTGCAGCCTGGCCAGGACTCGAGCCCGGGGGACTTCGCTTACAGGGCAAAGGCTATACAGACAGAACTAGCCGGCTGCTTATACACATTTCTCCGCTATTGTGAGGTATAGATACAGAGCTAATAGGGATTCGTCCTCGAATTTCAAAACAGGTCCAGAGAACAATTGAAAACATGATCTCAGATCACCATTAAACACGGTTTACGTTGGGTGCCAAATGTCAAAGAGTGCAGGAAGTTAATTCTCAGACTACTTCTTATGTTTCGAAGATTGTTCAATGTTTGTTGGGTTTAACGTCCAACCGACTGTATTTCAGGAATTTGAAGACGATGTCTAGACAGATATAGTGAGAAACGTGAGAGACAGATATAGACATGTGGCATGATACCACACCCAGCCACATTATCCAGACACCGTACCAACCAGTCCTGCAACTACCCTTATATGCTGAACACAAAACAAGGGAGCCATAAAAGTACCATTTTTTACGACTTTGGTATGTCGCGGCCGGGGAACGAACCGACAACCTCCCGCTCCCGAGGCGGACGCTCTAATCACTCGGCCAGTCGATGTTTTAATGAAATTTAGCATATGTAATCGACGAAGAGTTTTGAATAACCTTTTACTCAACATGTAATTGATTGCATAAGCGTTATATATATATATATATATATATATATATATATATATATACACACATAACACACACACACACACATATATATATATATATATATATATATATATATATATATATATATATATATATTATAAAGAGAGTAAGCCATGGCACAATCTACTGTTTAGGTTTGAAAGTTAGTATGTGCCAGTACCTAGGCAGTTGTTACAGACATACTTTGGACTATGTGTATGCATGTGTTTCAATAAAGATAAAGCAGTGACTATTGCATATTTAAGAGTTAAAGAACATTGCGGAAGCGTGTGGTGTGAACTGAAAGATCGAAGTATTACTGGGTGTGATGGTAGTTCTAGTCGTACTAGTTTCTTTTTCTGGAGAAATATTAATTAATATTTTCACAAAGCTACAAAGAAAGAAAGAATTCGTTATTCATTTTAGAATAAAACATACTATGATGCCATAAAACAACAACCTTCGAATATAATAGATGATTTGTCCGCTGGTAGTAAGCTGATTGATTTCTCACATATATCTGCTTAACATCGAACTGGTAAAACAGGTTTTTTAATTTTTCGTAAATATATTTCAGTTAATGTTGCTTTATCTCAAATACTGAGCAAGGATCAAGCAATATTTCGTTTAAATGTTATAACAGCCGATATTCAAATCATATTAGTTTAGCATTTTTCAACTTAAATTTTTCAACTTTTTCATCTACCCTTAATGTCATGTTGGTGTTTCTCTACATCAAGACAGTTTAAAGTTGAATTTAAATGTATATTCAATTTCCAATAGAAGGTATTTAAGTGTACTTGGACGCTGCCTTCATAACTGACTGTGATATAACGCCGAAAACATTTTTCATGTCTGTAACTTTACCTGGCGCCCAGTCGGCTAGTCCTCAAACTACCCTCGGTGTGACGTAGCAATTATAAACAAGAAATAATGTATATAAAATGACTTAATATTATTACAAAGACAGTGTATTAATTTTCCCCGGCTACGTTGCCTAACATGATTGAAAAACATAATAGAACTTTAAGATATATACACAACTGGCTTCTTTCCCAGAACCAAATTATATAAATAAATAAGACGGTCGATATTGATTATAAGGAAACCTATACACTGTATACAAAAATAAGGCCAACTATACCTAGCTAAACAAATCTCCGGTCGATATTTAAACCTGACAAAAATCTTGCAGAGGACAATATCAGTCTGAACTAGAAAGTGATTAATATCCCAGTAAAACGTTTTGATACGGGAGAAGCCAGCCTCCAGGTGGAGCATAGATAACATAGATAAAAACATTAACTTGAAACATGATATGTAGACAGACAGAAAGTATAAGTGCAGTGTGTAAGAACCATATGTGAAGTTTTCACAGTATTGACGATTGACTATTTGAGTTTACCGTCGCTTCGACTGTATTTCAGTCATATGGCGACGTCCAGCTAAGTACAGGTGGAGGAAGACCCCGAATGCACGGAGGCTCACAGTATTGAAATATATCATGTAACAAAGTGTGATCTATATAGGGAAAATACACTGCTTTCCAAAGACACCCTCCTCCCAAGTCAATACGGATCATCAACTAGTCCTGACTAATCACGCTATGAAGTTTGAGAAATGTTGGCCAAAGCGTTCTCCGGTTATTGATTGACAAAGATTTTCACATTCGATGTCACTGTGACCTTAACCTTTGACCAAGTGACCCAAAATTCTATAGGGTTCATTTACTAATCATGACCGATCATGTGGTTTGGGGAATGCGGGCCAAATTTAACGATTTTCACATAATAGGTCACTGTGACCTTGACCTTTGACCAAGTGACCCCAAAATCAATCATATACTAGTCATGACCAATCACCCCATATGAAGTTTGAGGAATGTGAACCGAAGCGTTCTCCTGTTAACGATCGTAAACGATTTTCACATTCAAGGTCACTGTGAACTTGACCCTTGACCAAGTGACCCCAAAATCAATAGGGGTCATCAACTTGTCATTTACTTGTCATGACCAATCACCTCCTATGAAATTTTTGGAATGTGGGCCCAAACGTTCTCCAATTATTAATCGGAAACGAAGTGGTCTACCAACGACCTACCGACCGACCGACTGACAAGTCAACAACAAGTCAAGTCAACAAGTTTATTAGTAAATAAGGCCTCCGGCCCATAATACAAAGTACAGTACAAAAGACGATGTTGCATATAAGTAGTTGTCTTACGATAATTTGTTTTAGGTTTCATTGAAAGCATTCATGAGAAGATAAATATAAATTGATACTTTCTTAACAATATCTGGGTTCTGAGAGGATAATAAAGTATAAAAATCTTGAACATATGTTCCATGTCTGTACCAGTTAAATAAATAAACTTGCCTAACATTATTATATCTACTACAGTGGAAAAAGACGTGATATTCACAATCAGTTACAAATACGTTGTTAAACCGTTGACAAAAATTACAATTACGATTTTCAACCAATATATTAGTGTGCCTTCCTGTCTCAATTTTTAATTTATGATTTGACAGTCGAAATCGTGACGTAGCAATTTTATATTTTAAATCAATATCGAATAAAAAAATATTTTCAACATTAAGTAAACTTTTGAAGTTGCTATAAAGCTCACATCTACTAGAATTATCAACAGCTTTATGCCATTCTAATGTATAATAATTAACAACTCTTTGTCGAAACATTCTAATGAAATTCTTTATATTACCAACATCTTGACTAACCCATATGAAACCAAATCCAAACTTATACAAAAGTAATCTGATCTTGGTAGCCCAACAAATTCTACCAACATCATCAAGAGATTTAAGTATATTGTAACATTGTTTAGGGTATCTATGTATAGGCATAGTAATCAAAGTACACCAATATCGAATACAATTAATTTAATATGTTGTACATAAAGGTAACCTGCCACATTCTCAAAGAACCATGCATGTATTTGTATTGTTACGTACATGGAGGATATTTTTGCAAAATTTGTTTTGTACAGATTCTATTGAATCAATATATTCATAGCCCCAAACTTGAGATGCGTAACACAGTTTAGGTTTGATCATAGAGTCAAAAGTTTTAAATGAGTCAGAAACTGAAAAATATCCGAAAGGTCTTTGAAAAGCTTTAATGGAAAACATTGCTCTCTGAGCCTGTGAGATCAATTTGGAGTGAGCGTTCGACCATGATAAACTTGAGCTAAGTAATATACCCATATACTTATATTCAGAGGTAATTTTGATTTCTTTACCCCTATTTGACCAATGTTCGTATCTACGAAGGGGACCCTCATTGCGAAAAACTGTTATTTCAGTCTTATCCATATTAATTTCCATTCCCGTGTCATGACAGAATTTATCAATAGTATTGATTTGCTGTTGAAGTTTTGAGGCAGTTTCTGCACAACCAGCAACATCATCTGCAAATATTAAACAAAGGATATCGGGAATATCATTGGTGATAAAAATTCCTGATCCACAATTCTCACGTAACATGATAGATAA
>CM037780.1:44550492-44600492 GCA_021229015.1 Solen grandis | reverse complement strand
CAACAAATTTTCTTTAGAATATCCTAATTTCATGACGAGTTTACGGCGACTTTGGCGATTTTATTGCGTTTATACTGCGATCCCTTGGCATCAACACGGCGATTATTGGCGACCCCACTGCGATCTTGTTTTTTTAAGGCGACTCTACCGCGACTTTGGCGTTTTATTGTGTTCATACCGCAATCCCTTGGCGTCCACTCGGCGATCATTGGCGATCCCACGGCGGTCTTGATGTGTTTACGACGACTCTACCTCAACCATGGCGATCCGTCGGAGATTGCACTGCGACCATACAACATCCACGCTGCGTTTCTGAAACGCTTCAGTTTTTGGGACATTTTCATTCGCGAGTATACTCTAAAGGTTTGCACACGCGCAATTTTATCGAAGGCAATATAATTTGCACAACGTTATTGCGAGCTCTGAGTCGAACACAGAAAATAGTACCTTCTTCTTTTAGTCAGGCGTAAAGCTATTTGATGGTCATTTTCCTGCTGCTGCAGGAAACCGAACATTATGAATATCTGCAGTATGTTATAGTCTGTTTCATCGTCTCCTCGATTTGCTTCCTTAAAAAAATATTTTCTCTGCCGATTGCGGTGAATGGGACACACTACATTAAATCTCAATTTTTTTTAACCCCTATCAATGCCGACAATCTTTTAAAAACATATTTCTTGTTCTCCTTGACAATGGTGGTTACACATACGGGCTTAGAGAGATTACTGATCAAGACAAACTAAAATAAAACTGAATTTTATAGCCTATAATCGCCAATGAAAACAATGGTCAGATCACGAACGTGAAAGTCACGCAGTGTGATGATCGTTGTAGAAACCCAACAAAAACGCCACGAACGTTGTAAGGACGCATGGAGGATGTCGTCGCGGACTTTTTTAAAGACCAGGCTTCCAAAACAACCGCGTTGTCACCGCGGCAAAGGATCCATTAACGGGATAAGGACTCCAGAGACGTATGGAGAGCGCAGAATGGTCGCCGTTAGGTCACCAAGCGGTTCATAAAACATATATGTGTCTATACTCTACGTCCCTTTGGCTTTCTTCGCTTTCCTACCTCATTGCTTCTGCGACCATTGTGATGCAGATATTAGCAACGAGAAGTGATACATAACCGAAGAACACCAAACTTTTCTTTTCCTTTATCGTGTAACTTTAAAATTGTAAAAGGATGTTACGGCACGTTTTCAACCGGTGCAGGGGTGGAGGTCACATGTGTCTATTATGATGTAGTCAATAGCTTAGATGACAGTACAAAGTGATACAATATTTTAGTCTTTACAATAATAGATATATCATGTGACCATAACTTCAGATACAAGTAATAATGTGCCCATGGTATTTTTACTGAATCAAAATATAACCGTAGTAAATAGCGTAGTAGCAGTGATCGGGAAAGCCATGCGCCATAGTCACATTAAAAATCAAAATGTCACATCATTTTTTGCGCTGGATGCGCCCCTGTCGGAATCCAATCTTTCGGTCTCGCCAAATACTTCAGCCTGAAGCATTAGATACGAATACAGTCCGAGACCAAATGTGGGGAATTCCATTTTAAATAAACATATCACAGAGAAGGAAAAGCATTATTGATCAACCAATCAGATTTCAGCGAGGCATTCATGTATCAACCAATAAGATTGAGTCTTTTTCGCGAAAGAATCTGAAAGGGATCCATGATTCTGATTCTAACATAAAGGAAATCAATTGTTTTATGAAAACATCTTTGAACAGTTGAGAGTGACACATTTAATTGATTAGCCATGTCCTTAAAAAGATAATTCATCTTAACTTTACAAGACATATCAGATACTGTTCCTCCTTTGCCAACATTTTGCTGTTTTTCTGGCAAATTGTCGTGAACAAAGTTAAAAATAGGTTTCAATACACCAATATTTGCTAGGCTAGTATAAAATGGAACAAACTCAGCATTGTTGTCGATCGCGATCGATTCGAGTAAGACAAAAAAAAACATCAATTCTCAAAGTTTGAAACATTGTTAAAAATCAATGCAAAGGTGTTGTATAATGGCTAGTATACCAAAATGCTCGAAAATTATCCACCTTTCGATTAACATAGGTCTCATAGATGTACGTTGAAGTCTAATGAATATATCGGCGACGGAACGAAGCCGGTATACTTTGCCGATTGATGGAATTGTTTACCTTGTCTCTATAGTACATGTATATAGGGCAAATTGGATAATGAGCCGGATACCTGTGATTTTAATCAGATTGAAATAATAGGGCCCCGTGTAGTGAAATGGGGACACAAAACTGATTTTCTTCCTTTGTAACACTCTTTTAACGTGGCTGCGAAGTTAATCGATGATCCCCCAGAAGAGTAGAAATACTTTCGAGCATACGAAGAATCCACTACATCAGTCTGCATGTAAATCAAACGGTGTTTCCAAGAAATGTTGCTACTACATGTATTTATAGATTTATCCAATTTCGATGGATTTACCATAAATTCGCGCAAACTGTGCAGTTTTAATTATTTATAACCTCAAATAACACAACTACAGAATGGTAACCGTGATACTCTGTAGACATAGTGTTGTTTCGTAACTGCGCCAATTTCAACACAAAAACCAGCTCGTTCTTTTAAATATTGACCGACATCACGTTATCCTAATGCATTCTGGGAAGTGACATCCACGGTTCTTGAATACCGTTAAGATTCCATACGCGGATCCAGAGGGGTTCTGACTGTAATCATACAAACATCTTTCGTCGATCTAGATGGCCAAGTGCTTAGACTATTCGCCCCCTAACCCAGAGGTTGTAGATTCTTGTCATGGCCATTACAAACCAAAATCCTTCAAAATGGAACTGATATAGCATCATTGTCTGAGACTCAGTATAATGTGATATGCTGTGTTAAACAGCTAACGACACTTGTCTGTTGGGTGTGATCATGCATATATAGCTATGTATATATAGTGCCTAAATTGACTGAAATAATGTTGATGGGTCTTATAAAGCAATTAAACAAACGTTTTTGCAATGAAGAAATCTTTGTCTTAGCAGTGTTTTCATCTTCCTATCTTAAAACAACTTAGTTATAATTCATTTGTCATTTAAAAATATTATATCAAGATGGATAACCTTTAAGGTAATCAATCCATCATCAAATTATAATCATGATCCGTCAAATGCTTAAAAAGTCTGTAATAGCTTGCGTTTACTATAAAAAAATGCCACTTTCACTTGATGGACTCTGAACACAATTTAACGATGGATGGTTTACCTTGCCTTGGATACCAAATATTGAAGTGTTATTCTTGTATTTAGTGAACATTTAGCTAAGTACCAGGAAATATAAGTGGAAATTGTATCATCTCACTTATCTAATGACTTGATATCACAGAGAGGCAGAGTAATATGGTCGTATCATGCTGACTAAAGTCCACTTTAGAAATAATAGAATTTCCCTGATTGAGTTTTCCACATACAGTGGACTTCAAGGGCGTATGCTGCTGTTTGCTTCATTTTCTATATAGACGAGAAGAAAGCATTAAACTGTTCCATAGATTTTTTTAAACTTCTTCTTATGACTTTCTATGATCAGGCAAAGTTAAGAAAATTCTATTGAACAGTTTAAATTTTCCTTTTTTGTCTTGTAGAAAATGAAGTAAAATTTAGATAGTCCCTAAATGACAGATCTACCTTTGATTTGAATGAGATACTAATAAGGTTTTTACTGTTGTTTACTTTGTAAGAATAATGGGTGATTGATTGTAAAATTCTGAAAATAGTGTGCATCTGCTGCCCTCGGCACTCTCTACTTTTGCAAGACTCACTTATAAATTAAAGTTTTATAAAGGCTGATGCTGCTACCAGCAAGTGATACCTGGCGTGCTCCGCCCTCGTGATTATATCGTGTAGTTAAAGGCAACTATGAACTAACCTATACTTAGCTCCGCCCTCGTGACTATATCGTGTAGTTAAATGCAACTATGAACTAACCTATACCTGGACATTACCTGTTGTGTAAGAGCTCTTTTTTTTTTTTTTTTTTTGCAAATGCTACATATAATGACTTCATGTGTAGGATAGAAATACGACTGATCAAGCCAAAAAGAAAAGGGTGATTTCCCTTAGTCGGTCGGGTAACTCCAAACAAAGAATGTTTTAAGGTCAGCCTGATCATATTTGTAAACGTTGGTGTTCAGTATAGGGGCCCACGATGGGGATTTCTTCTAAACAGCACAGGGATTTAAAAGCCTAGAAAAAAATGTATGGCCAGGGTGGCCCCCCCTTATCCTGAGCATATCGCACCAAGCAAATCATATTTATCGTGCCGTGTATAATAAGGGAAGCAACTTGGATTAAGCTAGTCTGGTATGATAATATGTATAACAAGGGAAGCAACTTGGAAATACCAGTCCTAGTTTTTAGCTAGAACTTAATCATTTTTCATTGATCGGGAAACAAATTCTTGAAACATAACGCAAATGTCTCTTGAAAGTTCCAGAGTTAGACCAGTACTTTGCACCTGGGAAGGTCATGAGAAATCCTTGAAAGAAATGGGTTGGAACCCACAAACTTTGAATATCCAGTTATGTTACAATCTCGTTAAGATCAGCTCTTCGTTTTCATTCCGATACTCTTAGATTTGAGTCCTGTTGGTTTGTTTAACTGTTGACACCTATGCCTTATTACAGCATGTTGCCAATCTGGGGGATCCTGTAGATGATTTGAGGACTGCCTGCTGTGTCCAGTGGAGTTCATCACAGCCATCCCGGGACAAATGCTGTAGCTGACTAGTGTGTTGGTCAGTAGTGTTTAATTTCAAAGTATTTTCTTACACACTATAAAACATGTAAAGTATCAGTGCATCAAACCCAATATTGATCAGCTGTTTAAAAAAACAATTACTTTTAATAGGGAAGCTTTTAATGTCAAAAAAATTGTAAAATGCCTTTAGTCAGCTGAAATTATCTTTCTAATATAATGCTTTTACAAAAAAAGTGTAATTAAACAAAAAATTTTTTCATGCTCATTCTACAAGTTATATGGGGCATCTTGTACAGGACATAAATTTAAAATATAAAACAAAAGGTTAAGATAATTAAAAAAGTATTGCTAAAGAGTTGTCTCCTTGGGACTAAGAAATTTTCTCAGCTGGGGATTTTAAAAGGAAAAACAATGAAGACTATTCCCTTTCTTCTTTTTTTAGTTTACCAATAGATTGCTTATTGAACAAATCACTGATAAAAGTCTGTAAATCCCAGCTACTGAACATTATATATAGCAGCTGTTATATTACATTTATGTGCTGTATGGTGTAGGATAAAGTATGCGAGATGAACAGTAAGTGTGTTCTCCTTTAAGTGAAATAAAAATGTCTGGTTATCACTTGATTTAGAGAGGTTATATTTTTGCTTCAACAAGGGTAAGCTAGTACAGAAATGTATTCTTCCTAGGTGCTGAAATGGCAAAAATAAATCTGTAAATTAAACCTAATAATGTCAAATGGTACATTATTGTAGGGCTATTTATGATATTTTTTAGAATATGCCAAGCATGTTCCTATTCAGGATATTAGTTTGTTTCCACAAAGAGAACTTAATTTGTTCAACATTGATTTTCAGCTACAAGTGAACTAGCACTGCATTATACCTTGAAGTGCTAGTGTCAATCTTGGGAAGAGTTCTCGGAGGAGGTGAGGATTTGTTTAATAGGCAATTTATAAGGATGAAATTCTTTAAAAAAAATCCTCAGCTAAAATGAAATCAGAATACTGGCATAATCTTGGAGTTTTTTTTGTTTTTTGTTGTTTTTTTTTTTTCTCTCATTTTGTTACTTTTTTGCAAATATATAATATGAATTTAGCATTTTTGTTGTATCTATGCAGGGGATATTCCAACACTTTCAGTGATAGTTCAAATTATACTTGTCACTGACTTTGTGTCACCTGCTGTAACAGTCATGAATCCAACTGTATCTACTACTTCCGCTAGTGAACAAAACGTATTGATTTTGTATACAGTATAAGTACATTGCTGCTTTTGATCACTATTTTCGTATGTAAATACCCGCTAAATGTAAGTAAACCCTTTGTTCTTTGTTGTAACGAATTGCAATCTCCCTTTCCAATGTACACGTTAAGTCTTATATTCCAAGATAATACGTGAAATCCTTAAGAATCACCAGCGAATTGTGAAGACACACGTTAAGGCTATGCGTGTTACACCAATTGTTTGAATTATTGGTTCAGTCACAGTAATCATTGGTGTTTAATTGTACAAAAAGAGTGTATTAAAATCGGGCAAAGAAATTCTGACTCACTGATTGGTTATATACCACATATTGCTGTCATTACATGTGTATAACCTTATAAAAGGAATAATCAGGATTCATGCTGTAAATAACACATATTGTCATCAGTGTTTATTTTCTGTTTATTTTCTGTTTTTAAGTTATTTTGGTAATACATGTTTTATTTATTTACATAACCAGATCACGAACAAGAGAGAGAAGGGGGGGGGGCATATATAATACATGTACTTAAATTGTTAATGTTATTATGTATGATAAATACTCTGTTAGAAAAGCTCATGTGCAACTTAGAAATAGAAATAGCGAGGAGAGACTCTATGAGAGAGAGAGAGAGAGAGAGAGAGAGAAGGCTTAATTCATATAAAGATTATAGATTCCAGTATAATCAATAATCCCACCAGCCGTTTTCCATTGCATTTATTTGTACTTTATATATCTATATGTTTTTGTGCTGCTAATGTTTCCTACTACGGTAGGACTTATGCATTTGTAAATAAAAGTTGAAAGAAAGTAATTTCACAGTCATGGGTTGCGTAATGACTGTATCATATTTAGTACAGATCTTGTATCATAACTAGCGAATTTACGGAATTATTTGTATCATATTTTGCAATTAAATATTTTGATTTAAGTTCATTTTCATTAAGTTTCAGGTAAAATATGGAAGAACTTAAATGTGAAAACTGTAATTTTGCAATACAAGATTTAGAAGTAATTTACCACTGTATAAACGACCACAAAGAAGACTAAAGATAAGAATAAGTAAATATTCAGCCAGAAATGAACTCACTTTAAGTTTCTCAATACAATCGTTTAGTACAGTACAGTATTAATGCTTTGTTTTGTTGTGTTGTTTTATTTTAAAATTATAAATGTAATGAAATATCAGTAGTTGTCAGAAATCACAAGTGTTCTATTCTATCACACGGCGCCAGGTCACATGAGGTAATTTTTTATTTCAGTCATTAGGAAGGCATTTTATTCGAAAACCCTTGATATTTATTAAATATCTTATTTATTTCAATTTAGATGGTAGGTTGCACACAGCCATAACGAAATATTAAACCAATGATTATACTGAAGCTAACCTTCAAATGAGTGGAATAACGCCCTCTTCAATTTTTTAAAATAGTGCCACTAAAAACTTAACTTGCACTAAAACCAAATGATCAACATAGTAAATAAGTTGTTTTTTGTTTCATACTGGAAACTATGCTATAGGAGATACCAAGCTATGTTATTTTAATTGTGATAGTTACTCGAATATTTTGTTTAACGAATACCTTCATAGAAATCATAAACAGAAAAAAAATCATGTTTAAAAAGGAATAATAACAACATAACAACGAAAATAACAAATAATGGTGATTAGAATAATTGTTGAACAATTAAACGGAGAATATAGTTTCTTCCATAGAAAATACTAAAAGCTGTTTAAAACAAAAATATATAAACAACAAGAGTTGTCCCTGGACATAGTGCTGGACTATATGAATCATTTTTATAAAATTCCTAATATACTAAGCACATTTGAATTGAATTCATGACAAACCTGTCTTAACAAGGAAGATATAAATTGTATACAAAAATCTTTATAAAGTTGGTTGGTATAGTATACTACTATCTTTTAACAGATAATAGAGAATGGCCTAGAATATGGCGTAATAAAGTAAACTATTTTTGTAAGAGTTATCTTCAATGACTTAAAATTTATCATGCTACTGAACATAGTCTTAATGTTTCAACAATGTTTAATTATTGAGAATATGCATAAAAGTTGCTTGCCGCAAAAATTTCATACAATTCTCTCCAGAAGGGGCATAATTAGCAATAAATATAAAGAGTTATCCACCTTGATTTTTAGTCTCCTGAACATTGTGAATACTGGAATATCATGAATATAGAGACTAAGTATTGGTTCATATAAATCGATCTTCTCATTAAGATCGATGTTAATGCAAGTTTTCAAGTTCATAGCTCTCTCGGTCTAATAATTATAATGGAGCAACATTAAAAAAAAAATGAAAATTAACATGGACAATCAATCGAAAAAACAAATTGCAAAATAAGGTGATGAAAAATTAGAAAACTTTACAAAATGGACATCAAATGATATTTTCTCTGAAAACATGGTCACAATTACTTGATAAACGACATGAGATGTATACTTAGATGAGCTAACAACACAACTGTTTGGACAAAATTGGCTAAAAAATATTGGGCATCAACATTTACTGAAAGAAGAGAAGAAGAAAAAAAGTTAACACGAGAGTGTAGGCACAAGTGATATATACATGTGTTATCAGACGACTTTAAGTTATCTAACTAGATCTCCATTTGAATTTTCTTTCACATTTTGGACAATCAAATCTTTGACTTCCATGCTCAACCTTATCATGCTTTATTATATACCTATACATTTTCTGGCCCTAAAACACGCAAAATACGAGACGCAAATACAACTCAACAGATTAAAAATCCGTATTATATCAGCGTCTAATACATAGTATGACGTCAGATTGTGCGGACTACTTTCGGCATGGTTCCCGCTGTAAGTGGGCGCTACGTAGTAAATAGAGACGAGAACCAATACTACTGGGAGAACCAGTTTCTATTTTTATCAAAGAAATCATCTCGTCAAATTTATTTAATAAACGATAAAAAAGGATGTTCTTGTTTTGTTTTTTTTAAATTATTATCAAAGAAACATTGTTTTTATTTTTTTCTTTAAATTTCTTTACAAACTTATCACAAATAACATACACGTTTTCGAGATTCACCGTTATTTCATTGTTGTCGGCTGCAGCAATTGTTTACATTTCAGGATAAGTCTAAAACGCTGACTATCTCTTTCTTCAAAATTTCATTGAAAATGTCAGATTTTGATTTTGACGATGACATTGATTGATTAAGTGCTCACAGAAATGTCCAAAGCATCAATAATTATGCCAATGCATCTCTAGAAATGCAAGAACAAATGTCAGACATACTGTCTCTAAACCCAAATCCTTCTAATGTGGCTAAAGCTCTTACAAAATTTAATCAGCCTATGAGCAAATATCAACAATTTTTACATACTTCCAGTTCCACTTCCTGTCATCCCTGTCCAGCCCTTGAACCCGTTCCTTCAACATCTAAGTCTGTGGTGTCATCAAATATCCACAGCATGTCAGAAATAGAATGTGTCTCAAAGCACGCTGGTCAGATCTTTCAAAATGCAACGCTGATGAACTGTCCTGTCACAATCATAAACAACACCTCGAAAACTGACGACACTTCTCCTATCCTCGAGTACACAGTTCTGACGCACCTAAGAAAAAGTTGTGGTCTTTTTTAATTTAACATGAACAAAAAAAAAAAAATTCAATTGTATGTCATTTATTCATAGTCTTATATTGTTTTCATGTGGCTGACATCATTTTTTCAATGAAAATCACTAGTGTGCATGTCTGTATAATTCAGTGAGGATGACTTGAGAGAACAATGAAATGACGCATTTGATTGGTTTTTCATTTTATCATCGTAGTATGTAAATACAAATTGAATATTGAGAAAAAAAATATACGAGGGAATTTTGGTTGCACAGCTTTTTTTATTTCATTACTTCACTGAAAATATGCCAGATGAGAAAAAGTACTTATTGAAATGGAGGTTTTGCGGATGTGTTGTATAAAGTGCACCAAATAAAAGCCCTGCATCAATAACTCGCCACATATTTACTTTCTAACGCTAAAAGGGATGTTGACAAACAGAACTTGTAAGAATGATGTCACACGGAATCCATTTTATAAAAAAAAACGAGGTTAAAACAAAAAAGGCGTCGGAATAGTGATGCGTCGGAATAGAGTACCGTACGACCTTGCCCAAACGCCTTCGGTCTCGCGAGATATCTTTCTTCCCACGCTGCTCGGAGCAAAATACAAAGCCACGGAAAGCTACTGCAACATAATATTCCCTATATATCTTGCGGAGGAACACTACGTACAGGCGAAAGCACTGTGTATTGGCAGTGATATCAGTTGTTTTTACTTTTTGAACGCTTTTCAAAGGGGTTGATGTCACTGTCACTTTTTTTTTTCAATAAAACTTCCATCAACGCCAACGATTTCAAAGGATTCGTCTGACATTTTTACCTGGAAAAAAATATATCATTTGGCGATATAACCGCATAATATATTGGTGTAAACAAATGTATTACTACCACTGGTACCAGGCCTCGAATGAATAGTCAAGATACATCAAATATACCTTTAACAGTGTTTAATCTCTGGGTACTCATTGAGTTGAAAATTAACCAAAACAAGGACGTGCTGCAAATCAATCTCAAACCTTCAAAATAATCACATCGCTTGCCTCAAAATAAGATATAACATACGCTAATGATAAAAAAACAGTAGCTAACTCTATAGACATGTACAATTTGTCGAGTTTCTCATTTTGAAAGAAATAATTCATGCCGAACGTAAAAACACAATTCCAATAGAATAAAGTCGACATATGCTTAGTACATCCGCTGTTGGGCAAAAATTAGTTGTAAATCTTAACTCCCAGCTCGTTCTGTTTTACTGTAAGCCTTAGCTTGCTAATAAATAAATCATAGAAATCATCTACTAAATCTCTAATATTCATACAAATAGATCACTATCATCATACAGATCATTCGCCAATTTTTGCTAAGTATGATACAGTCTACAAGCCACTTAAAAAGCCTTTTTCACATATAAAGACAGTCTCCAGCGCAATAAACTTTCAATAATTGTATGGCTACCCTTTTAATATTGGTATATCAATGATAATTACGTACGTTCTCCATTATATTTAGGTTATTTTGGCAATTTCTAGATAAAGGCGAGGGTACATGTTCACTGTTTTCAGTGATTACCTGGATTATTTAACCCTATACTTAAAACAAACACTTCGTAAATAACAATGGACCAGCTCTTTATTATTCATTTAATTATTCCATTCCATAAATACGATTATATCAACAAAAATAAGAAAAACTTTCCTTTCTCAGAGCGGTGAACATGTACTCTGAATCAATCCCCGATAAATTATTCACTTGCGGAAGTAGATACAGTTGGGTTCATGACTGTGTAAGGTGACACAAAGGGGTCACTTTCCAGTGTCTGTCCACCACACTTTTTCGTGACACACAAGTCACGTTCTAATTAAAGAAGACTCATGTGTTAGGCTACTTTGTTTGTATGCTCATGGGCCTATTGCCTACATGCATAATGAAACTAAATAAAACTTTACTGATAAGACCTTGAAGCAGTTAGTCAGTAAAGCTGGATTAATCCCACACCCTCTCTATTCAGGAATTTTTTACCCTCCTGAGTATGGTTAAACTACGGTCCCACTATCACGGTACTAGTACGATGGAGGCCGATAGACCCCGATAGCAGACATCGGGATGGATCGTGTGCGAACGGGCTCACAAAAACATTTTCATATTTCTAGTCCCACATACACGTTTTAATAACGATTACTGTACGATTCAAGATGACAACTTGCCCCCGATTCAACACGATACACTTTTAAGAGCACGATGTCACCCGACAGAGTTACGATGTATGCCGTTAGAGTCCCCATCGAAACACGTTCGACACAGGAAGGGTAACGATAGAGGGTAGAATAGCCGATTGTATCACGATTGCACCCGATAGAGTAACGAACGCCTAACGATTATACACGTTCATACCGGATTTCTAAATGATAGAGCCACGATTGCTTCCCGATCACGCACGATTGACCCCGGTAGGTGGCGAGGGCGTTTTTGTGTATTTATTGGCCTGGTTTTCTATTCAGAGTCAGTTCACTCTCAATCGCTGCCTTGGAAACAGCTCTTTAAACTTACCTGATTATACTTATTTGACCATTAAACTGCTTGCCATTTTATCCGTTTTTGTTCTTCACCATGGGTCGCAAGAAGGTGATGAAGAAGTCCCGAGTGCTCAATGTTAGTGAACCAAGCGCCAGCCCTCCATCTTCGATGCTTTTCTGGTAGTGTTCTCAGCACCACTAGATTATTATTATTTTCCTGATTGCTTAGCTGTAATTGCTAGTTGAGCAGCTGGAGTCTTTTTCTTCTCTTGTTTATCAAAAGGTCCATCCTGTACCAAGTCTTGAGATAGACTGGTGCTGATCCCATATTTCAGTCCCTATTTATACCAAAATGCCAAGACCGAGAGTATTCCGTGCTGATATCGGGCTCCCATCGGGCCTCTATCGGCATTCAACGGTGTAGATCGTATCTCTATCGGCTACAACCAGTTTATCGTAACATCATCGGTAAAAATCGTGTCGACTCCGTATTGACATCATGGTCTATCGTAACGCTTTCTTTAAGAGATCGGGGGTCTTCCGTGGTTTGATGTTTCCCGATTACAACACGATGGACCATGGAAGACTAACGATGTCATACGATGGATTTACGGAAGCTTTACGATGGCTTTACGATTCTGGCCCGATTCAAAAATGGGCCCGATACAGCACGATAGAGCCCGAAAAGAAGAAGCATGTTTGTTAAAGTCGGGGCCGTATGCCGATTGATGCCGACCAATACCGATGGCCCAAGAAGGACTAACGATCGTACACGATGGAGTTACGTTTCATCGCGATGTCTTTATGATGTTTCCCGATCCCTCGAATCGGGGTCGATCGGGCCCACAATCGGGATAGTGGGACCGTACCATTAGGATAAGGGAGTTATTACAGTATTAATCTTTTTGTCTTCTTGAAAGAGACATTGAATGTTTTTTTTCTTTTGGTTTCATGTCACCTATTAATAAATTGTTAACAGGACCAGTTTATGGATGATAAGTCAACATGGAGCCAGTGTGTATGGATGATAAGTCAACATGGAGCCAGTGTTATGGATGATAAGTCAACATGGAGCCCAGTGTGTATGGACTGATAAGTGCAACATGGAGCCCAGTGTGTATGGAGTGATAAGTGCAACATGGAGCCCAGTGTGTATGGAGTGATAAGTGCAACATGGAGCCCAGTGTGTATGGAGTGATAAGTGCAACATGGAGCCCAGTGTGTATGGAGTGATAAGTGCAACATGGAGCCAAGTGTGTATGGAGTGATAAGTTCAACATGGAGCCCAGTATGTATGGAGTGATAAGTGCAACATGGACCCCAGTGTGTATGGACTGATAAGTGCAACATGGAGCCCAGTATGTATGACTGATAAATGCAACATGGAGACCAGTGTGTTGGACTGATAAGTGCAACATGGAGCCCAGCGTGTATGGACTGATAAGTGGACTTAAATACACTGTGTAGGTAAATATATGTATGAACAATACATATCTTTTTTTTCTGTACTGCAGGGTATACCCACATAATATTATGTAAACATCCATACTTCCATTCACAAAAGTGAAGTGGAGGCGATATAAGGAATCAAGTCTGTTGCGTTGCGTTCCAGTGCTGAGTCGAGGCAATTTAGCAGGGGTATTCATCAACTTATTAGATAGGTTAGACGTTTGCGAGGATGAGGCCCAACATCCATGTGGTATTACTTTGTGAAGTAACTCGAAAAAAGACAAATGGGCACAGGTTTCCAGTATATTTTGCTTCACTGAAAAAGTAATTTATCCTGTTTTTTCCTGGGCGATTCGACCACATCGCAAACATTGTATACCTCTTTTTTATTGTTCATTAAGTCTCATTCCTTTGTTTTTTTCCACAGTATGTATGGAGTGATTTTTCTCATCAGTTCCCTACCGGTGTTTACACCAGAGGGGACTTAAGGTTTGGCCTCTGTTTGTCTTTCTATCCTGGTTACTATGGTAACGGAAAAATGCTCCTCACCAGTAGGGGACTCGTGTGTTGCATGCAACACCAGTTACTCGTTTTTTTGTTCATCAAGTCTTTTCATGAAGTCTTTATTTTTGGGGGGGTAATCTTTCATTTTTTCTCGGTTCATAAAGTCAAATTCTTTTTTTTTATTATTAAGTCCTGTAGAAGGTCATTTTCAATGGCATTTTGTTTTTGGAAGCCATTATGTTATTGTTTATCAATTTTGTGTACATTTTGTTGCCTTCATGTGAACTATATGGAAGATTGGTTTTAACCAAACATGTAACCACTCTAAATAAATACTGTACTAAAATACTTTATTACTTATTATATCTTTCCGGTTACAGAGTCATGATTACTAGCTGTAAATATTAAAATGCTTTCAATAGAAATGCATCCTGCCATTTAACATAAGTCTTATGAAAAATGGCCTATTAGACTGTCCCTGACTGAGTGATTAGAGAGTCTGCCTCCAAAGCAGGAGATTGTGGGTTCGATCCCTGGCTGTGACATACTAAAAGATGTAAGATGGTATAGCGCTCTTGCTTGGCGCTCAGCATATAAGGGTAGTTCTAAGACTGGTTAGCCTGGACTCAGATAATGCAACTGGGTGTGGTATCATGCCACATGTCTTTGGCATAATACTGTATTATGGCTGCACTATACCTGTCTCAATTAAGTAGACAGTCTCCAAATGACTGAATTATGCATTATTATTATATGTAAAGAATGTTTAAAGCATACTTATATAATTTTCATCATCTTCAAGTAAATATTTGATAAATCTTCTCTCAGTTGCCTTAATCACCATCAAAGTCTCAAAGTTTAAAACGCTAAGTCTGAATCTGGCAAACTACATACTACTGATATACTTGTTAATTGACAGTGCTGTACAATAAATATATACTTGAATGAATAAAACACTACTTGAATTTTGTTCAGTAAAACAACATATTAACCCTTTCCCTCATATAGACTCATTTTGACGCACTCAATAGGTACCACATAAAGCCTGATTTTCAGAAAGCCAAACTCAAACCTTACCAAATTTAATTACAAAATCCTCATTTCCAGACCACTGAGGAGCAGCAAACAGCATAAAACCTGATCAGCCTGCGAGTTACTCGCAGGCTGATCTAGTTTTATGTTGTTCGCATAGGTCTTTTCATGGTTTCCTCTATGAGGGAAAAGGTTAAAAATTATTTACTCTCAGTTCATAAACATTTAAAAACATGAGATTAATAAATAATATATATTATATATATTATATAATATTATATCCAGACAGGAGATTAAAATAATGTTTCTTTATCCCCCACCCACCCACACATTTTAAATATATATGGATTGATGGATGGGAATTCTGTCCGCCTGGTGAAAAGACTTGGAAAATTGTCTGCCTTTGCCAAAAACCTAGGCGGAGGATTTCGTTTGGGGGACATTGTCTGTCATTTGTTCAAAACTCATCATGATTCTGAATTCCTTTCATAAAGATAGCTTTTGCCATTACTGAGTAACAACTCGCTAAGCACCTCAATCATTTAGAAGTCACTTTTACAATTCCTATTGCAAAACTATTGATAAATAGTAATTTCAAATGCACAGGATATTTTTTTTCTTTTTAGATAAAAATAAAATATAATCTCAAATAAAATCCATTGCCTTAAAGAACCTGATAAGATCCGCTACGCACCTCAATCATTTAGAATTCTTTGATAACAGGTTTTTGCAAAATAGTAACTTCGTATTTAATCCTCGAAAAATTAATTCTTGTTGTTTTATAAAGAAAATGCAACAAATTGATGAAGGTAAAATGATTTCAGTGGTAAATAAAAAAAAACGCTAAAAAAAATGGTTGACTTTTAGCAGTCACCACGGATTATAATGTAAAAATCATGATTATTTTAATGAAAGTTGATTTCAATTCAAGAAAATGAGACCCCGTTTTCTATGGTTAGTGTTTTACAAAGTCTCAAGTGAATTTCCTTTACGTTTGGGATAAATCTCCTGTCTGGAATACTGAATAAAGACATTTACTCTATTTGTGACATAAAATACAAAGACCAAAAGTATATATTGTCATGTTAATGGCCTAGCTTAGCTGAATTCAATATTATGATTTTTTTATTCGCTTTGGTTGTCTTTAGGAAAAACAGTAAATGAGATTTTTCAATAAAAGAAAATATTAACTGGAAAATATATATTTAGATTTTATGGCAATCCGTTTGGATTTATCTTATATAATATTTATACATGATACAGAACTTTATCAAATTAAACACATATTGATGATATTTTGCATTCGCATCAATATAAAACAACTAACATGCCAAAGGTCGGCATAATTTAAAATTTCAAGTTTGAAAAGTTTCATTGTTCCGGTATATAGTGTGTTTAACACTAATTCAGGGGTAGGTGTTTAGCTTTGAATCGTGAATCATTTAAACACACAGTGGACTAGAATTAGCACACACGTTTTTTAAGGAAATTTAACAGAAGAAATTATGTCGAAATATATACATGTGTATTTCTTTATATTCATTTGTGATTCAAATTCCAAGATTATATTGTTAAAAATGTTGTCGTAGTATTAAGATAATATCCACTTGCTCGTCTTGTTTAATAAAAGAAAAAGAGAACAAACTTAGTTAAAATATCTATGAATAGTTATAAATTTTTCATTGCAATCCACGCATATTCCTTGGCGGTTGAATATGTTATATATAATTTATTAGATTTTAGATCATCTTAAGATTCCGCACAACTATCTTAGGGACAACAAATACATATGTTACTCTAAAATTGATTTTTTAAATTGATATGTTATTTCAATTTTTGATATATTTATAAATGAGAGCAGAACGAACCCCCCCCCCCCCCCAAAAAAAAAAAAAAAAAAAAAAAAAAAAAAAAAAAACAGGAACTTCAGATATATCTGGAATAGCCGATACAAAAAAGATTGATTTTTATACGCCTGTATGATTGTTGTCTGACATAAATTAATTTGCTTCTTCATTGACTGAAAATATAAAATTTCTGAGCGGAAACTAAACCCAATTCTATCATTTAGTCACAGTATCAAACACGAATTTAAATATCATATGAATTGTTTTTCACTTTCATCTCCTAAACATGTCAGTTGCATTTGTAATTTTATGAAAGGCAACTGAGTGTAGAGAAAAAAAGACACATCCGAGTAACATGATGAAATGAATATCATCATAATAATAGATTATAAGTATGTGGCGTAATTTGGTTTTGAATTATATGTTATATCAGATTTTGTATCTAGTTGTGTAAATGTATGTTCTTGTAGGTAGTTTCAATTCATGCTGGTTCACAGTGGCTCATTTCATCATTTACTAAAGTAATATTATACAAAATGCTTTCTTGGCATTCTGATTATTTTTGGACGATTTCGGTAATTAGGGTAATTTCTGTTCAATGTAGACGCTTATTGAATACACCTGAAAAATCAATGTAATTTTAGAGCTCATTATAATTTGAGTATATTAGTTGCCGGTAGGTGTCACCACCATCTACAAAGAGTAAAAAAGGCGGTACAGATTTTGAAATTTGACAATCTGCTAAGGTCACTTTTATTTGGATAAGCCTTTGTTAAGATGTCGGCTCAATCTATAAGCATTGCGTTTATTGGAGTTCCGCAACTTTTCACTGCCTTAGGTAGCTGAAAGATGGCTCATACTAATAATTGCGATAAGTGGGGCTCAGTAGGTTTCCAAGTAGCTGCACGAGGTTCGGGTCCAGGTTTAAGTCTACAGTGGAAGGCGGGATTTCATATAGTTTTGGTTAAGAGCAGTTACAGGGACCTTTCCGCGCTTAGTGCGGATATTTGCAATGTGATTCTGACTCATCGAATACGAGTGGAATGTGTTACACAGACGCTTTAATCATAACCGTAACCGCTTCTAGTGTGTTATTGTTTGTTGATATGTTTTCTTTTACAATTATTTTGCACTGGCAACATCCATTTTAAGCGTGAACAAATATCCGTGACATTTTTTAATCAGAACAGCAACCCATTGGAAGATCTATTCCTGTAAAAAGAAAAAGTAGCGCTCCATGGTATGTCATTAACCTAAAGTAGTCCACACGTAAAATTGCATGATGGCGATTTAGGTTTCTTAACTTTAGAATAGAAAGGCATACATTCAAGTATCTTAAATAATCAAATACCTTGTCAGTCAACAATAGACAGAATGTATACATCAGGTTCACTAGTACTGAAGAAAGGGAATTACCTACTTGCTTATGCAACACATAAATGAAAGGTTCATGACTACGGATTTTTTAGTAATAGAGTGCGAACTTAACTACCTCTGTACTAACAGCATGTGAAGTTTTTGTCTTCAAATGACCATTGCCTCTATTGCTTGAGAAACGCTGTGTTTAGAATTATAGCTATGTCATGTTAATCCCGTCCCGTCTCTCAGCGCATTCACGTTCTTGTTGAACATATAGGTATTCATTTTGAATAAGTGTTCAACATACGTGGTTGAAGTTGATAGCTTACTACTGTTGTAGCTTTCAACATGGGTTAAGTTGGTTCGAATCGTGTATCGTTATTTTGAATCGTGGTTAAAATGGCTGCATTTTACGAGGGTTTTGAATTTGATGATTAACCCCGTGTTTCATTTATTGGTTTCACAGGTTGGTGTTTTACATTTGAGGAAAATATAATTTATATACAAATCACTGGTTTGTGTATACATGTATTTGATATAAGGCAAGGTTGAGCCTAAAAAGTTGATCAAGTAAATCACAGTTCTTGTAAATACTCGTTGATTTTTGATAATTGTTTGTTCGTATTTCAAATCATTGTCAAAACATTGATTATCATCAACTGGCATGATAGTCCATAGGAAAATTCATACATCATGCATTTACATGTTAACTGTTCATAGATTTCATATATTGTTTAATTCTGGCCGCTCAGATAGATATATATTTATTTTTTTTGATACAGTTTCACCGCTCGGACTTGATATTTTTAAGAGTTTTTTTTTACTGTTGGGGTTCGTCTGAACAGATATAAGTTATATCATGTCTCAGTGCCCAACCAAAGGAGAGGTACTATGGGTTTCACATAAATAAACCGGCCATGATGGCGCTTGGCTGTGAAGCCAAGCGTTGTTAGTTCGATCCACAGTGGGGTTAGGCACGGTTTCCGTGATGAATGATTTACAATTTCTTTCTGATGGTTATTCGTCTTCCATCACTGTACTCAGTTGACTACAGAGATGCATGCTAAAGTTTCAGTACTCTCAGAATCCCGGGAAAGGCTTGTTAGGTGAATTGACCACCTTTTTGCAGGTGATGGCAGAAATTAACGTTCATAACTTCAAATAAACTAAGTTTAACATACGAAAAAAAAAAGATTCAATTCAAAAGTTAGAGGTGTGTGTTTAATTTCAACGGGAAAGAATGATAATTGCAGCATTGGAATATAATGCAGAATGGACTAATTAATGAAAACTTTTAATTTGCTGCTTTGTAGCACTCTTGTGACGTGGTAATGTGAGGCTAGTCGAGGTTCCCCAGAGGAGCAGACCTATTTTTCAACAATACGAAAAACTCACTATACGATGTTCCCCAGAATTGTTACTTTTTTATCCAATTTCAATGTATTCTGTGTATTTTTATGTATTTATAAACATATTTATAAAAATAAGACAACTACTGAATGGTTACTGACTTGACTTGACTTGACTATTTGAGTTTACAGTCGCATCCGGATAGAACCACCAACCTACCGCAAGCCAGCTGGAAGGCTTCCTCACATGAAAATCCGAATGACCCTGCCGGGATTCGAAACCGCACGGTGAGGGGCTGAGTGAGTGTTAAAGTCAGCGACTTTACCCTCTCGGCCATGGAGGGCCCCGAATGGTTACTGAATAATTTTGATACTCTGTATACAAAGTAACGGCGCCAAATCAGACACATAATTCAGCTCGATCTTTTAGTAATATGGAAATGAGGCAGACACGTGTGCTTTTAACAGACGCTGTTTGATAGCTTTCACACGCATATAAAACTGATACCAGACTGCCATTGCCGCTTCTCAACATTATTGATGTATCATATGCTATACATGTTCGTCCAAATTTCATTTTACTTATATATTCAATTACTTTTTTGACCACATAATTGGAATATATTTATATAAATGATATATAAATTCTATGTAAACAAGAGTATATACTATGTACAAGTCTAAATAACATTTTTGTTCTGTTTTGTATTTTCAATGCGGACTTTACTCGTATTTGTGTCTACAGTCGTTCAATCATCGAGATGACACGTGTTGTTGGAATGATTATTCTTTTTTCTGTCTCTCAGTTGGGATATTTGTCTAAAAGGCGACGAGATACAGGTTCCAGATTATGATGTCACGTCGTTCGCAATAGACATATTTACATGATCATATAACCTGACAATGTGCAAATATGTCCCGGAATTACTCATATATACTGAGCAGAAATAAGAGAGCTATGTCAGAACTGTTTAGAAGCCATTCTTATGTCGCGGTCTAAAATCGAACTTCTTTCATCTGCCTAATACTAATTATCTACAAAGACTGTTTCATATAAGAATGCCTATAACGTTAATCAATTCAAAATTATTCCTATATTTGCCACCTTCAAGTTGATCATTTGAGGACCAGTAATTTTCTTTCTTTTTCATGCAGGAACCTATTAAAATATTTAAAAAAGTATTCTTAAAATGTTATTTCAGTATAATCAGTATAATTATATCTATAGTCATTGTAAATATATCTATAACCATCGTAATTATATATATAATCATTGTTAATTATATCTATAATCATTCTTAATTATATCTATAATCATTATAATCATATCTATAATCATTATAATTATATCTATAATCATTATAATTATATTTATAATCACTATAATTATATCTATAATCATTATAATTATATCTATAATCACTATAATCATATCTATAATCACTATAATTATATCTATAATCATTATAATCATATCTATAATCATTATAATTATATCTATAATCATTATAATCATATCTATAATCATTATAATTATATCTATAATCATTATAATCATATCTATAATCATTATAATTATATCTATAATCATTATAATCATATCTATAATCACTATAATTATATCTATAATCACTATAATCATATCTATAATCACTATAATTATATCTATAATCATTATAATCATATCTATAATCATTATAATCATATCTATAATCATTATAATCATATCTATAATCACTATAATTATATCTATAATCACTATAATCATATCTATAATCACTATAATTATATCTATAATCATTATAATCATATCTATAATCATTATATTATATCTATAATCACTATAATTATATCTATAATCATTATAATTATATCTATAATCATATAATTATATCTATAATCATTATAATTATATCTATAATCACTATAATTATATCTATAATCATTATAATTATATCTATAATCACTTTAATTATATCTATAATCATTATAATTATATCTATAATCATTATAATTATATCTATAATCATTATAATCATATCTATAATCATTATAATTATATCTATAATCACTATAATTATATCTATAATCACTATAATTATATCTATAATCATTATAATTATATCTATAATCACTATAATTATATCTATAATCATTATAATTATATCTATAATCACTATAATTATATCTATAATCACTATAATTATATCTATAATCACTATAATCATATCTATAATCACTATAATTATATCTATAATCATTATAATTATATCTATAATCATTATAATTATATCTATAATCATTATAATTATATCTATAATCATTATAATTATATCTATAATCACTATAATTATATCTATAATCATTATAATCATATCTATAATCACTATAATTATATCTATAATCACTATAATTATATCTATAATCACTATAATTATATCTATAATCATTATAATCATATCTATAATCATTATAATCATATCTATAATCACTATAATTATATCTATAATCATTATAATTATATCTATAATCATTATAATTATATCTATAATCACTATAATTATATCTATAATCACTATAATTATATCTATAATCACTATAATTATATCTATAATCATTATAATCATATCTATAACCATTATAATCATATCTATAATCATTATAATCATATCTATAATCACTATAATATATCTATAATCATTATAATTATATCTATAATCACTATAATTATATCTATAATCATATAATATATCTATAATCATATAAAATTAATATCTCAATGACAACAACCTTACATCATTATCACATGATCATATGATATGAAAACCCGTCCAAATGGTGCCCCCCAAAGAAGCAGAAATATCCTTTTTTATTATCACACATTTTGAAGGTATGATTTTATTTTCAAGAACAATGAATAATATTGAATGATTTAATATGTTATCATAGAGTTTTTGAAATATTTTTACTATTATGACAATATTATGACAATCTCTGTTGGTTTTGCGTTTGAGAAGGTTTTGCAAGTTTCTTGCGTGGTTTGAACACCCAACCTTCAGATCCGTTTACGTGCACAGCCTTTGAACAACGCCGCCGTCAGATAGTATAAATAAGTTGTTTCGGAATCTCTATACTTGTTTCAATAAATTATATTTAATTTGCTGCCAATTTCGTAATTGACACAGATATGTCAAAGTTGGGCTTCTAACTAATCAAAATATCAGAGGATTTGATAAAACTCACTTAAAAGACATTATTTACTAAAGTACATGTAGGATAGAAACTTTTTTCCGCATTGCTTTCTGTCATATTTTTTTTTTTCTATTTTATAAGATGATTTCTTTTTTGAAAATTATTTAATATATACATGTATATCAACTATTCTGCAATGACAGTTACGTCACGATATGCATTCTACCGAGAAGCGGTTTTTGAGCACCATGCATAACATGATATCTTTATCAAGTATTGATTACATTTCTTGCCACAAGAGAAGCAGACGTGGCAAATATAAGTTTAAGCGGATGATTGCCCCCTCAAGCCTCGCGACTATCCGAACATTTCACTTTCAATGTCAGTCCTCACTAATCTTCTATGTTATTCCCTAGCGACGGATCATATAAGATATATTTTCGATGTAACTCTTCTTAATAACGTTTCGGTCAAATTCCTTTATCAAAATATCGACAATTGGTAACACTACATATTTACAGTTTCCTGAAACCATTATGTGGGATGAATCAACGACAACGCATGGAAAAATAATATTGTTATTACATCAACGTTTCGGCTACTGCCTTCATCGGGATAACAAAAATTTTTAAAACAAAAACAATGGAAACGACGCCACCATAATTTACATAACGTCAAAAAAGCGAGAAAATGCAAACGTTAAATGTACTATTTTTAGCGTCTTAGGAACTGTTTCGGATATAAAGTACAATAACTTCCTATAGCTAAATGAAAAATAATTAAAAAAAAAAAAAAAACATAAATAGGAATAAACGAAACAGTACCTTCCAAACAAGTAGACGTAAGTGATACATATTAATTTACTGTATAAAGCAGATTCAGTTTACTTTTCCAAAAGGTTTCTTTGCGCAGGCGATATATAAATAATATCAATGGGCATAAATGAGAAATCATTCAATTTATGATTTGCTAAATTAAATTGTACAGCAACGGTAAAATATCAACGGAACGAACATCAAACTTAAGGCTGTTGATTTGTTTCAAGACAAGTTGCTTGGTCGCACCAACATATATTGCATGTTGCATTTTGTACATGTTATAAGAAAATTGACAGTTTCATAACACTCAATCAAATCTACCGTTTCCAAAAGAAAGAAAAAAAGGCCTTGTATTTACACATTTTAGAGACAAGCGTTTTAAATTCATCATGTGTAAAGTTTGAATTCACTAATGAATGTATAGGTCTACAAAACATACATGATTTAGACCAACTCGTTGATTCAATATTTTAAATCTAAGAGTCTAATCTGCGAGGGCTTCAAGCAATGATGATGACTCGACAGGAATCACTGGCAACTACACACATTAGTCCGGTCCTAACGGTTCTACTTGTTACCTCCATTATATTTTCGAAATATAACCTTATTTGTCAGGCACGTTTTGAGCATATAACGCGTCGTGGACATGAGAAATAAATTCTTATTTGCTTAAGATTCATTTTGAGACAGCAGTTTAATGTATGTACATCTTCTAGGGATGTGTTGCAGTTATTTCCATGAAGTTCTCGGTTGTAGTTTAATTAAGAGTATACATGTACAAGTACATTTCTTTCCTACGCTGCGGTTAGCATTCAATACAAAGCCACGAAAAGCATTTTCTTGTTATTATATATACATATAAATATTGAAGACACAAGAAGTTAATTTACACAAGTTTTTATGAGTTTGTCAAGTTTTTCAAGAAAGTTATGTCATGAAAGTCGAAAGTGGCGTCACGTTACCACCATATGTGTCACTGACATAATACGGAATTTTAATCTGTAAAGTTGTATAAATTTTCGCCTCTTGTTTTGCATGTATTTGAGCCACAAAATTTATATATAATAAAGATAGAAATTCTCTATTCCTTTTAGACATCTTTTTTTATGAATGCAGTTTCTTTCAGATGGTATAATAAGAATTAAGCATAGGTAATATTTTGTATTCACCCTGTACCTGATGTACTTTGGTTTCACCATGTACCTGATGTTAGACTGGATTAGAGATTAGGATTTTATTTGGCATAATATTAATATTTCATTTACATCCAAATGTTTAAGTAGTCTCACACTCATAACTACCTGATGTATTAATTTAATAAATTATAAATGAAGATGTAATGTTAATTACAAAGCATTATGGGTTGGCGCGGGTTAGAGATTATACTAGATTCTTTTGTTTGATTCGAGCTGCAGCAAATATTTTAAATAAGATAATTTATTTCAAACCCTCCGCCTCCCCTTGCGTCATATTTACTCTTCTATGTATGTTCGATTTTATGAATTTAGTCTATGGTGATATAATTTTATGTATCTAGTCTCCGACTCCTTTCATACATGTCATAAAGTTTATGATTATAAATGCATATTTTCATGTAGATTGAACGTCATTTTAATGAATTGACAAATTATCATCTAGTCATGTCTTCACAGTATTTATTTAAATCCTACGCGAAATTAACCGAGCTGCGGAAAATATGAACTGGACCTTATATTACGTACTCCATGTGGGAAGCATAAATATTAATATGAAAGAACAATGAAATACCAAACATACAGAGATTCATAAAAGGAAAGAGAAATTAAAATATATCAATTTTTAGATGAATAAGTATATAATATACAATTTAAATCGTTAATCTCTTATTAATATTCATGTTTATATCAAAATGCGTATCCTGTTTTTTCTTAACGTTCTTATTGACTTGTAAATTATGTGATGTTAAGATGTTGATATACAAATAGAATGTAAAGTATGTTTTTATAAGTTGCAAAATCCTTTTATAGTAAAAACAACAGAATGAAACTTCCTTTCTTTTCATAAATTCACCCCTAACGCTTATTTGGATCCACGTTAAAGAATCTTTCTTTAATAGCCTTTGTTTGTCCAACCATACAATTAACTACAAATAGCCCCTATGCTTTATTTCTATAATACACCAGTATCTTTAAATAAAAAAAAAAAAAACCTATATGCATAAAAAGATGCTTAAAAGCCATACGCTAATATTAAATTATTCATACTTTTCTAATAAATGAAACCATTTACATTGAACAAAACATAATGAATAATTCATATATTCATTAGCCAATGGAGACATAAATTTACTCGGTTGTGAGATGAAGTTCATAATTCCTATACAGTTTGAGATATAGAAACAAAACATTGCTAATCTACATAGTAGGACTAAAGGATCATGTCCCAAGATAGTGAAACTTATCTACAATTGTTAATCATAACAGGACTCTGTTCTGATTTGATCTGTGGTTTTGATACTGGCTGACATTAATCAAGAAAATGAGTATATATATATGAGTGTAAATCCGTATCTCTTTCCTTTGTTTATACGAAAATGGGTTTTTGAATTAGCATTTTGGCATTTTCCTAAATGTTTGAACACAAATTATATTTAGCGTTTCGTTCTATAAAACATATACATATTGTCCGTTTAAACTCACTGTATTATACTTTTGAGAAAATGTTTTATATAGGACCCAATTTTACATGTGAACATATATAGATGTATTAAATACTATACTAGTTCTGATAATTACGTGCATAACTACATAAAATATACCGCAAAGTAAATAGGCTATCATTGATTTCTGATACATTGAATGTAATGATAGTCTTTCGTGTAATCTATACAAAACTGCATAAATTGCTAAGAAGAAATGCTACAGTCAGAAGATTTTTTTTATATATATTTGTATTTTTCTAAAAATGTGTAAAGGGTCTAACAGAGGTAGCCGTTTACTGAAAATATCAATATGTTGAATTGAATAATAGAAATCTTTCGTATAAAAATCCAACATATCTCGTATATTAAAGATACATACGTAACCCCAGAAGGCGACGCAAGTAATTGGACAAAAACATGGAGACAGGACACTGCATTAAATAGAGAAATTTTAACAGTTACTGCATCGGTCAGTCGGCAAAAGGACCAAATGAGGTCTCTTTTTCACATGCGTGATGTCAACATTTAAACCACATGCGTGATGTCAACATTTAAACCACATGCGTGATGTCAACATTTAAACCACATGCGTATTCAGAAGAAGGTTTTATTTTGAGTTACTGTCACTTTCGTTAACTTCATGGTTTGAAATCTGACTAAAAGTCAGTGTATAGCAGATTACGTAATCTGATGAAAAACTTGTGTCTAGAATGTATTCCCGATGTATCTTTTCTATGAATAAGTGGACAAATTTCGGACTTTGAATGTATATCAAGTCTCAAAACACAAAGGGCTCAATGAAACAAACTATGTCTTCTTGTGTGATTGGTGTTATGTTACGACAGGAATTAGTGTCCTTCTTACAATATTTAATGATCTAACATTGTGAACTGAATGTAAGGCGAAAGGCAATAATTATATTATATATCATCTAATTTTCTCATGACTTTTTTCTACATTGACATTTTCTAAAACAAAATATGTTGCGGTTAAGAAGCTTTTTTAATAAATAGGTTTATTAAATTGAAAATGGCTCAAATCTGGATTTTAATAATTCACAAATTGAAGACGCCGAAAGTTATGTATGCGTTATTACTTCTTTTTTTTCATTTCAGTTCCCACTGAAATCATTTTAACCTGTCAGTAGCATATGGAAGCATTTTGAAAGGCAAAATAATCGAGAAACGGATAGTAATTAGTCCATTGTTATAATTTCACTAAAAACATGAACTAATCTTCAGAGAACTTCTTCAGACTTATTAGACTTGAGTTGACTTGACTATTTGAGTTTACCGTCGCTTCGACAGTATTTCAGTCATATAGCTACAGGCGGAGGAAGACCCCGAATGCACGGAGGCATCCGGGTAGAAAGACATATTAGCAGCTCACTCAACCCATTATGGAAAAATTATAGATAAATAAAAAATATAAATAGATCCTTTAGAAATGTGTTCATCGTTTATCATTTCATGGTGTTGAAGGAGAACATCAAGCCTTATCACAGCTTCAATATGCTACCAGTATCCTATACAATGAAATAATCAATTTGATATCAGGTTAGAGACACTACAGATTGACAAATTAAACTCTTAAAATCTTAACCACTCTCAAATTTAGGCCACATAAAGTTGAAATGGAAAACTCATAAACATGTATACGAGATTTCTTGTTCTGTATATATTTTCTTGTAGAAACAAAATAGAAAATAAAGAGGGAAAGGGGATACGAAATACATCGAACCTCGGGGACTCGAACAGGCTGGGGGAACACCAATTAGTTCAAGTCATCGGTGGTTCGACCCAACCGTGGTTATAATGATGTACATATATGTATTAAAAAGATATTATTTATTATTAGACCTTCTTTAGCACTGATCGATTAAAGTAAATAATCATATTTGTCATTTTTCTTATTCTAATATCTGCGAAATAATATTAAATCAAATAAACTTAATATCTTTGTCATTCCTTTATTCTTTAAATAAGATATAAATCCATAAAATAGCAGCTGACAAATTCATTATGAAAGCGCAAACCTCAACGAAGATATTCATTTCGTTCACGTAGATGTTCACATACTTCGGCTAACGTGCAAGTCGTAACATTTTCGGCATACTCCATTTACTTTTATCTTTTGCAGAGAAAAACTATTAATTGTGAATAATCCACGAATATAGCACATTAACAATCAGATTACATAAATATCAGCTCAAATGGAACAAGTAACATTTAGCAAATTACTTTAATCAGTATAATAAATGCCTTCGCCATTCTCACAGTGTGTGAAAAACACGTTGCACTGCAGGTTACAATTAAATCGCCAGCGAACATTCCATGTAGGGTTGTTAATTGGTTCGACCGGTAAATGTGAAATACTACTGGCGCCAGAACCGCAAAATTACCACACACATTGGAATCTTGAATAATATCAAAGATATGTACGATTTAAAAATAAGTTTTTTCCTTCACTATACATTGAAACATGGTAAGAAACGGAATCTGACATTATTTGGTTACAAAGGTCGTAACTTTGTATAAATGTATGCTACCATCATATTCTTTGCACGGTTTGATCAGTCTGATATTCATTTAACACATGGTATAACGAATCACCGTCAAATGGCAGCCATAACGAAGTAATAATGCGAAATGTATACGGTTTATTCCTCTTTATAAGTGCTCCACTATCAACTTCCGTTTTTGTTCGGTCGATTTTGAATCGAGCGATATGATTGGACGCTGTAAAATTGACATCGTTAGATTGTGGGAAATTGCTTGCGCGTATGTATTACATCCTTCAATGGGAATTGCCGAGTAAACAAACCAGAAGTTGAGAGTTGAGCCAGAGATGTGAAAACCTAGATTTAATGTACCTCCGTGGTGGAGCAGATTTAAAAATGTGTACAAACTGTGACATTTCGCATTATTACTTCGTAAAGGTTGCATTTTAAAAATAATTCCTTACACCATGTTTTAAATGAACAACGGATTGATTGAACCGTGCATATAATATAATGGAAGCATACATTAGTACAATGTTACGACCTCCGTTATCAAGTGATGTCAGATTCCGTTCCTTACCATGTTCATAATACAATATAGAGGGACAAAAATTGTTAATCTGCGGTTCTAGTGCCAGTGGTAAAATACATAGCACTTTAAACCTGGGACCGGAAATTAAGTTCGAGAGTTCCAGCCAACAGTGTTCGACTCATCCCAGGTCGAACAATATAGAGTAAAGTACAGTTTTACCGGGACCTTGAAATGTGTTCGAGTAAAGTATGGTGTTCTAAATTTCAGTGTTCGAGTCACCGAAGCTCGACTGTACAGGTTAAGTGAGCGGGTTATTAGTTTTAACTTATTTATTTTACGTCGATTGGGAAACAAGTTCTTACAAGTAATACTGATCCCTCTCGACGGTTCCCGGGTTGGACCAGTACTTCGCGCCCTGGAAGGTCATGAAGAATTCTTGCCTTCAACGAGATTCGAACCCACAACCTTCAGATCCGTAATCGAATACGTTACCACAGGTCCACGGCACCCTCATTATGACGAAATGCAAAATCATTTTAAAATGTGATTTTCCTTTTTTACGAAATGCCATTTCGTATTATCAAAATGATTTAATTGAGTATCAGAAAGAAGTATGAGTTATGTCACTTAATCGAGTTCGCACTCATTACATTTAAATGATAATATCATGTGCAGTGTATAACAACAACACATTATCAAACTTTTGTCAACTGAGACCAAAGGTTTTCCATATTTTCTCTAACAGATATATTACAAGACTTTAACTAACATTCTTCCCTCTCTGGTTTTCTTTGTCCCTGGGCGGTGGACAAGAACTGAAATCAAATCAGTTTTCCTTTCGTGGATTTCCCTGTAGAGCTGCTTGTACTACTTAAGTCAAATCAAACGCTGTCGAGCAGTCTACTAATGGTAAATGTGGAACTTATTCTCGTGTCTGAAATCTTATCTTGAGCAATGCCTCTGAGTAAAATGTTCTTTCTGGCTTCTGAGTTTAAATAAAATTATACAAAATGTCTTTTTATGAGAAAACAACACAACAAAATGATGTACACATTCTAGGAATGTTTTAAGGTTATCCCTGATTTGGGAATTTTTTAACGTTTTAATCATACATATATATACTTAGGTCTATTGAACCATATGCCTAGAATGATATATGCTTGTGTATTACATATTTATATTCTAGGGCGTAAGGAAATATAAAATGGCATGTACATGTGTCTATAAATAGAAGCCTTCTACAGAGTGAGTACATGTTGGTCTTTTCTTAACCACTCACGCATTAGGTCAGGCATTACAACAAAAAACAAACAATGCATTTGTTTACGCGCCCAAACGTACTGACAAGTTAATTGCAGCGAAAAACTGTACGGGTATAATCTTATAAAATGCAATTCATGTAACAAACATACAACACATTTGTATATTAAAATATATGCATATATAGCAAACGACCTCGACGTTAGTAAGAGTCGGATTTATAACTCATTGGTTTCCGTCTCGCTCAGGAAAAAACATAGATAAAAAGATATTAATCATATGAGAAAGATTTTTTTTCAAATAAGATTTAATATTTTAACTTACTGTCGAGGATGAATGAAAAAAAGAGTTTTCTCTGGAAAACATGTGTCACCTTCTGAAGCATGACGGAAAAAGTGTAACGGACAGATGACTGAAAAGTGATCCCTATGGGTCACCTCAGACTCTGCGTACAGCAGGTGACTCAAAAAGTAATAATATATGTACTTATATATACTAAATCTTGATTAAGCATTCACATAAGTATACAAAAAATTCAAGAGGCAAAAAATATATGTATCTGTTTTTTCTCTCTCAATATTCCTTATTTTTACTTAATTTTACCTTTTCATGTTTTCCACTATGGACTTATAAAATATATCACCAAGAAATAAAGCATTTACATTTTAGATAAGAAAACAAGAAAATGTGTTTGTGAGACACTTATGCCCCCTGGATATGGTCAGAACCAAAATTTTTGTATTGTTTATATAAATTTTTAAAAGTTTGATGTGAAGATACCTTTAGAGAAAAAGTAGCTTTAAAACAGAGGTAAACCTGTGGCAGAATAATCAGTTTTACCAGATTTTAGCCATATAATTGAATAAATACTACCAGAAGATAATCCATATCATGATGTACATGTAAGTCATGTTTCAGAAAGATGTAAAGTCATCTTCATAGAAAAAACAAAAACAAAAAAACAACAAATGCAGAACAATCAATTTCACTAAGTTCATCCAATCATGAAATAATAGTCACAGCAATAAATTTTCATAAATATTAAATATATATATCATGATGTACATTGTTCCTTAAATTTCATAAAGATATGAAGTCATTTTCATAGAATAAACGTTCAAACACAAAGGTAAACCTAGGGCAGACCAATCAGTTTTACCATGTTCATCCAACCATGAAATATATGTCAACTATAAAACTGCTTAAATATTTAATAGATCATAGCATGATGTACATGTGTTTCATCAAGATGTGAATTCATCCTCATAGAAAAAGGCTTAAACACGTAGGTAAACCTGATGTGAAACTTAGGCAGAACCAATTTTACAATTTTCATCAAACTATGAAATATAGACCATGTCAAAGCCACAAATTTGCATTAATATTTTGATGTACATGTGTACATAGTTTCATAAAGATAAGAAGTCATCTTCATAAAAAAAAAAACTTAAACAGAAATTTAAACCTGAGGCAGAACAATCAATTATACCATGATCATCCAACCATGAAATATAGGTCACAGCCATAAATCTGCATAAATATTTAATATATCATGTCATGATGTACATGTGTATCCAGTTTCACCCAGATGTAGAAGTATACACGACGGGGGTTTTGGCTCACTTTTGCACCGAATGACTTTTGCGATTTTTTTCCGGACGTTTTTCTTACAAATAGAGCCCTCTATATCTTTTTATTTTGAACCCCAATTTTGCGGGCCCCAATTTCTATACGTACCCGGACTATTCCGTGTAGTGGGGTCCCTATATGTTTTTTACTATAGCGCAATTTTTGCGGAAGCTACCGCGGTTTCGTCAACCTTTTGCGGCACATCGGGGAGAGCAGAATTTTTGCACCGAACGACCTTTTTGCGGCAACAACCACAGGTGAGTCGGCAGGCACCACAACCAAGCATACGCCACAACCAGGCGGGCAGGGCTGCAGGCAGAGTGACCCCTACAACAGACGTTTGCAATAGTTTGCAAATATTCCACACTTTCTTTAAACCCGTCTTTTTTACCTCAATTTTGCTGGCCCGCAAATTTTGCCGGCCTTTTTTGTATTCGGTACACTAGCCAGGTCCAACCAGACCAGGTAGGTACCAGGTAGGTACAACACTGGGGATAGCACGATGTCTTTTGGTTGTCGCCCGCAAAAATTTGGATGGTCCAGACTGATTTTTGCACCGAATGACCTTTGCGATCTTTTTCTTGCAGCCCTCTATACTTGAACCCCAATTTTGCAGGCCCGACAAGCGTATTTTCTGCGGAAGCTACCGCGGTTCTGGACCTAATGTCCTTTGCGATCTTTTTCTTAGCATTTTTAAGCATTTGCCAAGCATTGCCAAGCCTTTTTAAGCATTTTTTAAGCATTTTCCTTGCAACCCTTTTTCGACTCCGTTGTAGTCTAACCAATTTTGCACCCCCTATTCCATGTAGAATGGGTCACGACGGGCAGTGTCGGTGTATAGGAGTTGACAACGGTCGCCATACCTCGCGGCGAGATAGTTGTAATAGAAGTCGTACATAAGATGTTTTGAGAGGTCAAGAACGCTCATTCCCACAAAAACTGGGCGGTTTAGAAGTAGTCAACTTTTGCGGACCTGGATTACTGCAAGGTCGTCGTTGAATATCTTTGCTCGGGCGCTGGAAATGAGCCGTCGGAGCTTGTCCTCCTCGTGTGATCGTACTAGTTTCACATCCACCCTTTTGCGCAGGTTTTCCGTAGTTTTACCGAATACGCTGTTGTTCATGAGTTTGTACAGGTCCTTCTCAAAGTCGCTGTTGGCATTTTTTCGGAGCTCCGTATTTTTCCGAATGTAGGGTTCCATCCAAGGACTTTGGTTGAAACGCAGCGCGCGGTGAATCTTAGATAGGCGAAGGCCAAGAGATATAGCTGCAGATTTCGGTAGTGAAGCACGTATCGGTCCTTGTTTCGGAGGTTGAGCACCAATTTTTCAAACTCGGTACCCCTAGAAAGGCTATACTGGTATTCGGACATTCACTCTTTTTTTACTACCATGCGCTCTGGTGCCAGAGGATATGCGTTGTGTTTGTCGTGTAGCTCTTGTAGGTACTCCAAGTCTACTTCGAGGATATAACCCACAGGGTCGCCGGCAGGGTGATCTACAATGGCCAGTTGTTCGCAATTTTCCACCTAACGGAAGCCGCTTGTTGGCAGAGGCTGGGACATGGCCCATCCGTAGAGGTTGTTGGCATCCAGGTACAGTATGTGGCTACTAGGCTTTTCAGGGTCGTATCCCTCGACCAGAGGATTGTTGGCTTTGGCGTGGCGCTTGGACACCATGGAGATACCTCCCCGCATTCCCTTCTCGACGAACAGATATTGGTCGTAGTCTGTGAGCAAGTCAAGCTCTATGCCCGTGTTTTTGAGTAGGGCGTCCCACGAAAGACCGGGGCTTGTATAGCAGTGTGCCGGGTCCAAGCCATATTGTTGGAGGCACGTCTTTCGGAATGTTTCAAAGACATCTGCCAGTAGGAGTTCATCTGTGCGACAGTACAGGTCGCTGTAGTCCCCCATGGTTCGACACCCGAAAGTGTCACACACTTTCTGGGCGTGGGCGTAGTCCTCGTCGGAAATTTGCTCGTCGGAAAGTTTGCTATAGAACTGTTTGCCGGAAGTTGGGTATCTGAGAAGCGCTCCCAGGAGTCCATGTACTCGTATGGGTACACACCCTTGCGCAACAACAGCTTGCTGCAACTGGCTGTATAGCGCGTAATATATAGGAAAGCCTCTGGCTTGTTGCCCGCCACAAGTTTGTCCAGAGGTGCCAACAGGAACTGGACGCTGTCGATGAAGCGCAGCCGGCCAAGTTCGAATGAAATATATTTTTCTGTATTGTTGGGGATGCAGTTCACCTTGGACCTTTGAGATGGCCTGCATAGGCAGGTGGGAGTCGTAGCCCCGCAGGTTGTGGAAGACCACTGGTAAAGTGGTTCCTCCAAGTCGCAGCTTACACCTTCTGTGGGCTACTCCTGTATTTCCCTGTCTGTATGCAGTGGTCACGGACGGCGTCTCCCCAAAGCGGCTTTTCGCATACGTAGCATGTTGTAGCAGCACTGTAGGCTTGCCGGTCCTCCTTTGTCATCCTCGAGGGGTTGGCGTCTTCTATTTTACGCTCCTCTTCCTCGAGGAAATGGAGGCCTGTTTTGTCTAGACCGTCTTTGGTTGGGTAGCTAGAGGGTCTGTTCGAGTTGCGCGCAGCTGGAAACAATAGAGCAAGCATCGCCCACACGAAACAGTAGTCTTCCAGATTGCTTTCCACGTTTACAACGGCCTTCTTTTTCTTCAACTCCGGAGGTATTTGAACTTCTTCGTCCCGCCTTTCAGCGGTTGGTACCTGGCAATGTCTAGTCAAAGGGTCTGTGCCTTTTCTACAACCCATCCAGACCCTCTATTGGTCCACTTCTCTAGAAGCACGGGTCGGTGTACTCTTCACTGCCGTCTGGATTGGCCTTTCGGAGATTGACGTTGATAGCAAGCTGGAACTTCACGCCTTTCAGAGCCTTCAACTCTTCTACCAACTTTTTTCGGATGCTAGGTTCGACTTCGGAAAGAAAGGCTCTGGGGTCTGCACCCTGTCCTTTGGGCACATCCATCTGCCAACCTCTCAAGAAGCTACCATGGACCAATAGGGTCCTACGAAACTGTGGCCTACGTGGAGCAGGTATTGGCCTAGGTGTTGGAGTAGGTTGGGTAGTACGTGGAGTAGTACGTGGAGCAGGTATTGGCCTCCTGGGGGCAGGAGTAGGCCTCCTTGGGGCAGGTTGGGGTGGAGCAGGTATTGGTTTTCGTGGGGCTGGGGTTGGCCTCCTTGGGGCAGGAGTAGGCCTCTCTGGCCAATCAAAGAGATCACCGAAAATACTATCGAATTCTTCATCAGTTAACACCCTTGCCGGCGCAGTACTCTGTTGGGCCGGCCTCCGTGGGGCGGATGTGGGCCGCTGTTGTGTAAGCGCAGCAAGGCCATTTGCATACGTTTAGGTGTTTATCAGCCCTTCTCTAAGCAGATTGCTTAGTTGCTGTACTGCACGGTCCATGATACTCGAAAGAAGATACTATGGTTCGAATATCTTTCTAAATGAAAATTCGCCTGAAGTCCTGGGCGTTTACTTTATTTCTGGTTTTTATCTAAATGAAAAATTCGAGTGTGGTTACCTATAGATTATGGTTCGAATATCTTTCTAAATGAAAATTCGCCTGAAGTCACAGGCGTTTACTTTATTTCTGGTTTTTATCTAAATGAAAAATCGATTGCAGGCGTATTTTAGGAATGCAACCCTATAAATTTTCCCCCACAATGCTTTGCTAGTGAGTTCTCTCATTACACGAGAATAGTTGCGCTTGGCCTTGGTTTCTGCCTGAAACCTGAGGAAGAACAATCAATTTCAGCATGTTCATCCAACCGTGAAATAATGTTCACAGCAATCAATTTGCATGAATATTAGGTAGATTATATAATGATGTACATGTGTACCTAGTTTCATCAAGATGTGAAGTCATCTTCATAGAAAAAATCTTAAACGTAAAGGTAAACCTGAGGTGTGACGGACGGACGAACGGATCGAAAATCTATATTCCCCCCCCCCCAAACAGAGTTGGCGGAGGGGCATAAAAAACTATAACCATTTCCACATTCATCTACCGGTAATACTTCATATATTCTTAACATTCTGTAAATACAAACAAAATAACAGAAAGTAACACGTACATACCAAATACAGAGAAAACAAATACGACTATTGCCAAGAAATAAAAGTCCACTACCACAAAAGGCCTTTTCCCACTTAACAGAACCAAAATTCAAATATTGACAAAAAGTTTAATGAGATCAATAGTTTGTTGTTAATGATATTTGAAGGTATGATTTTTACAACCGATTTTCATGTGGACAGAGATCAGGTGGTGGAAGAAATAGTGCACAAGTATGTTGTCAACACAACAACATCCAGACTGGTAGTTATAGTGAGGTAATGTATCCAGGACAGATCCAAGTTAATGGGTAGTTTCCTCAACCAACTGTATGAAGCCATTGTTTGAAGCTTCCTTTTCCAAAGTGAAAAAACAATTGTGCAAAAAAGGTGCATACATTTTTTGATACAAAGAACTGACTTATAAATGCACCTTGCTGTGACGTGATCTGTTAGACAGTTCTTGACTTTAGTTGTAAAGGTTCTGTATAAGTACAAAAGTAACTGGAAGAAAAAACATTCAAGAGAATAAACAATTTGCTATAGTTTCTGAGTAAAAATGGGCATAACATTTTGTCAAGTTAAGGGAAAGAGTTATGAAACGTATTTGTAAAGTAACAATACCACCAATAAAGTTAGCATAAAGTTTCAGTCAAATGCATCTATAGGTCCCAGAAATATTCAAAGAAATGCAGATTTTTTTCTACACTTTCAATATGAAAAAGGGGATAACTTTGTGAAATCAGAGGTCAGAGTTATGAGACATGACATATTAACTGGTCTTTCGATTCTCAAATCATATAGCAAGTTTAAAAGTCTATTTGTTGCCATAGCAGATACACTTCTCAACATAGGGACAAAATAAAATAATGTGCATAATCTTCAGATTGCTATTTATTCAATATTTTAATTTTCATGAAAAATATTCCAGATACTGTTTGATTTATCGCAGGATTCAGTTTTGCAGACAGATGGACACAGGACGGACGTTATAGTCCCCACCAGTGAAAAAACAGACTAAAGATTAAAAAAATAATGTTATATAATGGATCAATTTAGTTTCTCCAAAAATGCATTTCATTTCACTATATTCCATGACAGTGTCTTTGCTCCAAATAAAGTCCCCTTTTAGTTGCAATTTGTTACATAAGTTGTAATAAGAGGGCTATGCATGATCTAACCATTCACAAAAGAAATGCACAACAAAATCATTTATACAATGCATGTTCTGGTAATCTATTATTTGATAGTCAATAACACTATTACTATAAGAACAACCACCCCGCCAAAATAAGGGTATTGAGACATAATGATAAAATGATTAATATGCAAAATCATGTTAAATGAACAGACGAACTACAACCAGCTGCATCAAACCATTTCATTAGCCCATGGGTACTTCAAGTCAAAGAGAATTTTAAATTAAGGTTTTCACAATCCTGAATAGGCAGTTTATTGTCAATTATTCCGAAATAGTCTAACATAAAACTGAAAACAAATATTTTCATCAGTTATGCCGTTTAATCTTATTTATCTTACTCCATGGGGGCGCTTGAAGGTTGAGGTCGTTTTCTGTTTTTGCGACCACCGTCTCTATCACTGACTGTTCGAAGTTATTCCCTTACAACAATCTCTATCTGAGATGTGGTTGTGCCAGGATATGTCCTCTGTACAGCCTCTGAAATTATATTCTAAAATATAGAGGCTTTTCAACACATCTTATATTCTTGTGGAAAACTGTCTTAATATGAGAAAGGATGAAACATATGTCTTATTCTATTTAATTTTGAATAAATATGTTTATTATCGTTTCTTATTGCATGGATGTTGCGATATCTTAAGACTTTTGCTTTGAAAATAATCTGTAACTTACACTTTTACCGAGCGGTATTTTCTATAACCCATATTCTTGACGTCATCATCTTGTAACCCACAATTTATTTTTAGATCAGTGGATGGGTGAAAGTCATAGCATGTCAATGGATACACATTTATACAAGCAAAAAAGCGTTTTGATATAGAAAAAAATGGGAGAAAAAAAAATATATAAGCGTTGAATGAGCAAATAAATTGTCTACCAAATGTCACTGAAACTAAATGTTACTATAAGACATGGCAATACACTTAGTGTTACAGATCTAGATTAAGTAAAATAAAACTTTTATTCTAATTTCTATTTAAGCCTGAAGTCATTTTTCAATAACACGTCAACAAATTAGTCTAGGATTTATTTAACAGATTAACATTATATTTTAATATCAAAATAATAAGGGGGATATATGTACCTTCCTCTTAATTGAGCAATAATTATTAATGGCTATCCTAGATAGTTGCAATGAAGTTGGCGAGTGGTTATTTAACCACTTACGTAGATCTATTATTTCTTCGCCCCATACTTCTGTTGGTTCTAGCCCCGGAGTCACTCGGGTATATAATGTGAACAAGCCTTGCCTGTGCCGCATATTCCACCAACTGTAATTGACAGGACTGGGAATATCTGAACTACAGCGTGTGCACTTGACACAATAACGTCATGTCATCATAAGACGTGCAGCTGTCTGACCACCCATTGAATCAATGGGGAGATCAGAATTCGATAAACAGATTAAGATTTGACTTAATAACATTTATTTTGATAATGATATCCATGCAATAAAACAGTTATTGCACCCTTTCTTGTGGGTTACTGTGTGGTAGCAGCTACGCGGCTCGATGTTACACTCACATCCCCTCATGCGCTGACACCACAAAGTAAACCACTCGAATGGATGCTATAATTATTATATGGCATTCTTAATAATCCTGCTCTGGAATGCTTAAATTAACAAATCTAATGTGTTAATTATTATTATTATTATTATTATTATTGTTATTATTATTATTTTTGAGTTAACTGACTCCCAGGATTTAGTGATACCTAGTATAATGGATTAGGAGTGCAACTATTCCATACCTCATGGTGCTGAGATCAAACTCCATTTAAGTTTTTTTGACAAGTCAGTGGGTTTGATTTACATGAAAAGAAATTAATTAAAAAATCCAATACTAACTGCAGATAACATCTGCAGTTTTCAATTTTCCAAATGCCAGCTTACTCTTCTTCCCATACAGTTGTATAAGGTGACCAGCTGGCTTTTCATTGTGTGAGCTACAATCATCCTAACCATGCCTACTGCATGTTTACCGCCAATCAGAGACAAATAGATTACCTGAAATTGTATCTTTCAAAGTTTAATAATGTTTGACAAATTTATCAAATCAGAAGTAAGATATACTTTAATCAAGACTAGAGGTTTGTTTTCATCTAGAAAACGTATGTCCCCTCCCCTCAAAAAAAAAAAATCCTGTGAATCAAAACTTTCGCAGCATGTATATGAAGTCAAACATGAAATTTGGTGTTCCAAATGAAATTTCATTTCAATAGCATAAGACTTTCCACAGATTATATTAACATCAATAGGAGTTATTTTCCAGACCAGAAAATGTGAAAAAGGGGGATAACTCAAAATGCTGAGGCCAGAGTAATGGACATTGAGCATGAGACTTCCTTTCATCAAATTCTTTCCATAAATGAAATTTCACTTCAATGGCATAAATAAACAAGATGGCCATGATGGCCCTGAATTGCTCACCTGATTATAAATGAGCAACAAGCTTAATTTTTCATATTGACCTACCGCTTTGTAACAGTTACTGTACCATATTAGAGACAGTCTTTACACAGCTAACAAATGAAAATAAACACACAAAAGATTAGATACACATACATGTATCACTGACAAAAACATATTCAATAAATAAAACTAAGGGCAAAAACTATATACTAACTAACAAAAGTAACTGGTGTTGCATGCAACACAGGAGTCCCCTACCGGTGAGGCGCATAATTTTTCCATTACCATAGCAACCAGAATTTTGGTCCGAAATCAAAAAAAATAAATAAAGTGACGTGCAGAATCTCCATTCTGCCATCTACTCATATACCAAGTTTTATAATATTATCTCAACCTTTCTTTTAAGTTAACGCGGGATCCAGATTGATTTCCGGACATCCATACGGAAACACGGACAGACTGACAGAGGGCAAACCTATAGTTCCCATCGGTGTAAACACCGGTAGGAGACTAATTAAGCAGATGATGATGTGTCAAGGGTATGTGCAACTAGCAATGGTACTTTATAATATAAATGCTTTGCAGTTCTTTGTCTAAATGTAATCGAGAAATAGCACGGACAAAATATATTCAAGAAATATAACAAAGGGCCATAAGACATTTAAAATTAAGCAAATCATAAAATGCCAACGATATAAGCAGCTAGGTTTTGTACTTACCAGTCTTGTAAAGTTAAAATTCTGACCCAAGGTAGCCGAGAAATAGTGCTAATAAATCTCGTCTACAGACAGAGATCGACATGCATATATTTTGCGTCGTGCATCATGCGTAGTCAACTTTTGCTTTAAACGACATCTCCTCCTAAACCGCTAAGCAGATTTTGATGAAATTTTATAGGAATGATCCTAAGGTGGTACTGAGCAAAAATAGCTAAAATCGTTCCGATCCGCCAACCAAGATGACCGCCAGAGCTAAAATAGAAACAATCTTTAAACGACATCTCCTCCTAAACTGCTGAGCAGATTTTAATGACATTCAATAGGAATGATCATTGGGTGATAATGCACAAAAATACCTAAAATCTTTCGTCCGCCACCAAGATGGCCGCCAGAGCTAAAAATAGAAAAACCTTTAAAAGACAACTCCTCCTAAACCGCTAATCAGATTTTAATGAAACTCAAAAGGAATTATCCTTAGGTGATACTGAGCAAAAAAAGGTAAAATCATTTCGATCCGCCAACCAAGATGGCCGCCAGAGCTAAAAATAGAAAAACCTTTAAAAGACAACTCCTCCTAAACCGCTAATCAGATTTTAATGAAACTTTACAGGAAAGATCCTTAGGTGGTAAGGAGCAAAATAGCTTAATTTGTTTAGGTCTGCCTACCAAGATGGCAACCAGAACTAAAAATTAATAAAATTTAAATACAATATAATTTATTATGTGTATTTTTTTCCTTACTTAAGCATTTTCTCTCTAGCAGTTAAATTCAGGTGAGCGATTTAGGGCCATCATGGCCCTCTTGCTTTAAAAATTACGGCGTTTGTAAAATTTGCGTTAGAAAAAAATGCGGTTAACGGCAATATCTCGAGATTTCTTGGGTAATATAAGTTATCAGTGATCAGATTTCAATGCCTCACATACAATTATAGCATTGATTTTCTTAAAATTAGAATTTTTTTTCGTCATTTAAGCATCTGTTGGGCAGTCCCTTTAAAACTTTCAAAATGAATTTATTCATTATAAATGCAAACGAAATATAACAAATATTTGCATGTTAAAATTAACAATTCTCGGAATGCACCATTATTCTAAACAACTAGTTTTCTATTAATTTTTATATCATTTATCATTCATCTTTCGTTTACGTTATTGGCTATGAGCAGTTTTGCCTTCCTGCTCTTATAAACATTTATGTTGAATGGAAATGCATTTAAATAAAAAACCAGATAAATGTTTAAGTCCAGTTCACGATTGAACGCATGAACAGAGAATTTGTGTTAAACATAGTAAAAATTTCATGTGTCAAATGTATGTCACGGAAATTGGTTTCAAAAAAAAAGATGGTACAATTTAAATTGCAAAATTATGCAGACATTGGGATACTTATATAGACATTTAAGGTAAGTTATGGTCTTTTTAAGCTAATACATACTACTGAATTAAAATTTTAAAGACATTTTTAGGAGGGTTGACAAACATTCATTTTCTTAATTCATTTGGGCTATATTAACCTCTCAAAATGGCAGGATTTTTATCTCTAGTCACTTAAAATGATAGTTTTTTATGGTATATGGCAAAATTTACATAATACACTGATAGTGTTCTTTGATCAATAGCAAACAAGAAATGAAGACATCGGTGTAATTTTATCACAAGACACGGCTTTAAAATATTTCATTAAACAACTGAAGAGAAGAAATGTATTGCCTTACTTAAAACTTTAAAATGGCTTTTCCTACACCTTAACCCTGCGTAGTCTAGAATCTAATAAGACCAATCGTGTCTAAATCAACTGCAACAATTGTTGCAAATAAACCAGGCACGAATTCCACCAACAATACTTAGCGCTAAGTAATACTTCAAGGAGACATACGTTCAATGAAATATTCATGTACATGACTAACATGAAATTAATTATAACCTTAGTATCAAGAAATAAGGTATTTGGGTACTTTATTAAAGAAACAAGAATGATGAAATTTGCCCTTAAGTATCTTAGTATTACTTAGCGCTAAGAATTTTTGGTGGAATTCGACCCTGGACACTTGGTATTCTTTTTATAATATTAAGCTATATTCTAAAATACGATTAATCAAGCCCAAAATATCATTCTGAGTTTTGTGCATTTTTCATTTAAAACATGTAAATCAAAATTTGTTTCTAACTGTATACGTGCTTAAATTTCTGTATTTATTGATACATAAAATGCTTTTTAGAAAAAAATAATCCGACGTTATATATAGATATATTTTTATCAGTAAATTATAAAGGAGAAGCCCAAGTAAGCGTTTATGATAAACAAGAAGACAACAATTTTCATATTAATGAAATCCGCAAAAGTTTTATGTCTGAAATGTCTGGCTTCTAGAATTTGTATTTCTCAAATCACTCATTGCCATATGAAATGCAAGGGAGTAGTTATAGGAAAAATCGATGTTATATACGTATTACGCTGTATGTAGACTTTTTTTTTATTAAGTTTGATAATGAAAATCATTCCTTTAAAATCGTGCTGTGATGTGTTCCCTGTCTAGCTCGCACTCATAACTACAACAATTTGTTGCATCAGCTAAAATAAAACTGGCTGGTCAACTCTAGGCGTTATAAATGGCATCATAAACAGAGACATAAGAATCCTTTCACGTACAAATTGACATAACTTTCCGTCTAATCTGTTATCTCCATAAAATATCATTGAATATTTCCAATAAGTCTCCCTAACCTCATATTATACTTCAGATACGGGCAATATATACGGGAAATGTATCTAAACCAGTTTCGTGCTCATTGTTTTAGGCTTTGACATTGAATCAATATGTTCATCCATCTATACTTTAAAGCAATGGTGATGTTTCAATTCTGAATAAAACTAAACACGATGAAGGTGAATTATCTGACGAATATATATAGATATGTGGAGACTGCCATATACGATTGTTGAAAATTTAGGTTAAAAAAGAAATATCGAAACGCATTAAAACAGACATTCTTAGTTTGTTTAGCATTTCTTCCTGAAGTGACGTCATCGCTTGGTGCGATCCGGATGACGAAGAGCGACTTCCATATTTGCCAATTAACTCAAATCAAATAGTTTATTTGTAAAGTCGACAGCACAGCTGTCTTTGGCAAATACATAAATAGTTACAAAAATAATGCATGAGAAATATATCTACAAGAATATGTGTATACATGTATACGAACTATTCAATCCTCTTATTTCATGGCGCATGTGTATATTAATTTTATAATATGAGAGTAACGGTAAATCAGTTATCATATGGGCAAAACATTTATACAATGTATATATTCATTATACTCTTACATACTTTAAACAATAGGAATATAGCTCATATCTAAAGTTTCATCATACTTACATTTTTACAATCATTTTAAACTATACCATATACAATATGTAATCCTTCTTAATCCTATAATGTATTAATGAATTGGTTCCGTAACTGAAAGCTCTTTTTCAAACAGAGTAATACATTTTTATTTGTTCCATTATATCTCCCTACTTCAATGTTTAGTTCATGACTAGATAGACGAAATTCACTCAATATCTTTCTTTGATAAATATTTTTGATAATTTCTAAATACGGTTCAAATCTTAATTCTGTTTACAATAAGTTTCAAGTTTTGGACTATTATTTATATATTTGTAGCCGGGTACAGGTATTTGGTGATAAATCAATAGGCAATAAGACATGAGTGTCCGATAGCTCAGTGGTAGAGCGCAGGAACGGTAGTCCTGAGGCCCTGGGTTCGAGTCCCGGTCAAGTCATAATATTTTCACCACCTGTTACATATTCTTGCCATTTCTGCACATACTGGTCCCTAAGTCTTGGTTTTATCATTGGTACATAGTCAGAATTTACGTCAAAGTTATCCCCTATAATTCCAAAACCTAAGTTTTCCAGGAGCGATTTAATTCTAAAGGCCCAGTTTTTTTGTCCGCGGATTACAATTTGATTGACTATCTAGTATTTTAAACATTAGCGAATTTTGATTTCTCATTTTTAAAAGATATTTTAATGGGCGTTCTTTACATATTGTAGATAATGAAAATCTTTCTAGTTCAAAATTTTACGTCTAAAATAGATTTACAATATTTTATATGAATACGTCTATTTTCCCCCACACCTCTGAACAATATGTTAAAATAGGTGTTATCATTCTGTCAAACAACTGTAATTTTGTTGATATATCAAAATTCAAACGTTGAAAAGTATAAAATAAATTTGACACCCCTCTCATTGCTTGTTCAGACAATGATTTAATTGCATAAGACATATTTCCATTATAAAACAAATTAATACCCAGGAAACAGAACTTAGCCACAACTTCAATAACCTGTCCATTTATATTCCACTGACAATTTCTTCTCTTTTTTCTTTTTTCAAAAATGCATATTTTTGTTTTCTTTGTATCTATTCTTAATCCCAAAGTATTTGAATAATTACAAATAGAATTAAGCTGAGACTGTAATGTTATAGAATTAGTTGAAAACACTGCTATATCATCTACAAACAATTATATAAATGTGGCTAACATATTAATATCATCATCATTCAGGTCGTTAAAATCTATTTTTTACTTAAATCATTAATGAAGAGAATAAACACAAGAGCACTGACAGGCTCCCCTTGTTTCAATCCTATCGATAGTTCAAACATCTCAAAAATTTACCATTAATTTTTGCAGTTGCTAATACTTTATTATATAATGACTGAATAGTATTGGTAATTTTATTACTCACTCCACCTCAATAAGTCTTTTAAATATCAGATCATGTCTGACTGTATCAAACGCCTTTTCATAGTCGATAAAGTAACATAAAGGGATTTATTTTTTGAAAGTACATGTTGTATAATATTATGAAGAATAAACACACAGTCTGATGTGTTTCTACTATCTCTGAAACCAAACTGGTTTTCACTAAAAATATTATTTGCTTCCGCCCATGCATTCAATCGATTTCTTATAATTAACGAAAATATCTTTGCTACTAAGATTATCATTGAAATACCTCTGTAATTTGCCGTATCTAAACGGTCTCCGTTTTTATATATTGGTACATATGTACTAGAACTCCTTTACACCAAGAGTCTGTGTATATACTTTTATTGAAAACGATGTTGAAGATATCAACTAGGTATGGGGCAATAAAGTCTTGTGCATCCATAAAAAATTCAGATATCAAATCATCACAACCACCACCTTGTTTCTTTTCAAAGGCTTTTATCACCTCCATTTCAATATCTTTATCTAACTCATTTATATATATTGTGTTATTATTGTTATTTCCTAAATTATTATTGGTATTATTATCATCATCATCAATGTTTGATAGATCTTTAAAATATTTTACAAATTCCTCCATTGGTGGACCACTATTCAAATCCGTTGATTTCCGTTTAATCGATTTATTCTGTTCCAAAATTCTTTTGGAGAAGTTTTACTTAGTTTTGTTAAGTGTTGTTTTTTTTTCCTTTCCTGCGTAATTTGACTTTTTTATTGTTTACACTATTATAATGTTTACGTTTCTGTAGAAACAACTTAATGTTATTTTCGCTATTGTCATGTTTCATTAATCGCTTGATGCGAAAAAAAATCAGCTTTTGTTGTTCTACATTCTTTGTTAAACCTTTATTTTAAATGTTTTGTATAAACAGTCATATATTTCTTGATTAAACTCGAGATTATATCACTTTTAATGTTTCCTAAAATGTTATCAAATGTTGCTGTTCTACTGTTTAGGTTATCTATTAATTCCTCTAGTGTGCTTTTGTCCCATACATGTTTATCGTATGCAATATTTTCAAACTTAGTATTGTATCTTAACTTAAGACACATATAAAGCGGACAGTGGTAGAGAATTCATTCATTTCCAACACATTAAATTTTTCAAGGTCTAGCCACTACAATATCAAAGGACTGAGAGTCCTTATGTTGCGTTAAGCATGAACTGTAGCAGTAAAGAAAAACGCTAAGTAGCTTGTAATTTGGAAATGTTTCATTGATTGTCCACATCAGTTATTGTTCGCTGTATGCCGTAACATCTTCTATAATAATTGTTGTTGTTCATTCATACACTGAAGGCTTTTTGAATTTATTGCATTATTTGCAGAAAAAAAACGTTTCAAATAGTCAAGTCTTTATTTAAGTTTACCGTCACTTCGACAATATTTCAGTCATATAGCGACGTCCAGCTAATTACAGGTGGAGGAAGACCCCAAATGCATGGAGGCATCCGGGTAGAACCACCGACCTACCGCAAGCCAGCTGGAAGGCTTCCTCACATGAAAATCCGAATGACCCTGCCGGGTTTCGAACCCACGCGGTGAGGGGAGTAGTGAAGGGTGGCAATATGGTACCCTGATTTTTTTTTCCAAAAAAAGAATTATGGTACCAGAGTCGAAAATGTATGGTACCGACGGAAATTTATGGTACCTTGAGTATATACGAAAAAAAGATTTATGTTGAATTTAATAAAACATTTCATACCTGTTAGATCTAACTAGGATGACTTAAGATCTGTAGGTACAGTACTATTCATCCCTTTCTCAGGAGAAGCGGATGCAAAGTGGTCTTGTTCGTGACAGCTGTAGCACACTGCAGGCTTTGGGCAATTAGAAACAAAATGTCCCGGTTCATGACAACGGTAGCATACCCGTACTGTTTGAGGTGTTGAAGCTTTCTTCGTACATGCCGATGCATAATGCCCCTTTCCTGACAGCGGTAGCATGTCACTTGTCTTTCTGTTTCTAGTCTGATCAGCTTGTCACTGATAGCTTGTAGTTGTCCATTCACCCAGGACTCAAATGTGTTGCAGGTCATTCTGAAGAGAGCAGTTTGGATCAGGTTTTAGAGTGATGAAGTGGATGGGTCACACCGCGCTTTATAGGTCTGAGATCAGGTGGGCGGAGCTTAGATGTATAACAAAGCTTTGCTCACTTACTTATAATCACAACAATGTCGAGTAGTGAAGAAAGCAGCGATGATGAGCCACCTGCAAAAAAGACCAATAGTGATATACGGGAATATTATTCCATACAGCCACGGCCACAGAGAACTTCAAGAAAGTTTAAAACGAATGGCCACGTGAACGATGTTACTTTTGAAAGATATAAAAAAAAAAGAATTTACACATCAACTTTTCAAGGACATGGTCAAACAGTTATACAGAGAAGCACGAGTAAATGACAACGGTCAAATTCGTATCTCCATGACCTAGCATTGGTATCCACATTCCGTTCGGGAACGCAAAACACATTTCAGGAGATACGTGTTGAACGAAATAGAGAAAGTATCACAGAGCAACCACAAGTTTGAAATTCATGACGGGCATCTCCAGTTAGAAATGACACATGTCATTATGCCTGAGGGAGGTGGTGGAAGAAGAAGAAAGAGAACGTTTGATCGCACATGAGCATTGAGAAACATGTCCAAAGTCAAACGAAGTATGGTGAAGATAGACAATGCTCACGACAGTATGTGCTTGGCATGATCAATTGTGGTAGGGATATGTAAACTCAATAAAACAGGCGATACAGACTGGAAGAAGCGATGGAATTTGATGAGACAATCTGCAAAATTACTTCAAAGCCAAGAAGCCAAGACATTGTTAGACAGTGTGGGCATTAGTCCAAATCAACCTTGTGTTATAGAAGAATACAAGAAGATTCAAGCCCACCTTTATCCAGACTATGTGATCAAAGTGTGGCCACAATTTGAGAAAATGGACGTGTTGTTCAATCACCCACCTCTGACAGACAAAATCAAAGTGATTTACATTTATCATCATGATAAACATTATGATTGCATTACATCGATCACTGGTTTCCTGGGATGCAGCTACTTCTGTGAACACTGTTACTACGGTTATAACAACAGAGAAGCTCACTTGTGCAAGAACATTTGTCTGTGTTACGCCTCGACACCTATGCCCAAAAGAGGGATTCTTTCCATGTGGTCAGTGTGGTAGAACATTTCACAGTCAGAAATGTTTTGATCAGCACATAGCGAAACCAGGAAAATCTACATAAAACATCTGTGAAAGTGTATGGAATTGCAAGACCTGTGGTCAAATGGTTGTGGGCACAAAGAAGAATCATCTCTGTCCCGGCACTAAAAAAAATGCAGGTATTGCAAGAAAGTTGTGGATGCAGAACATCAGTGTTATATTCCCACGTAAAAAGAACCACAGAACATGAATTCACCGACTGGTACAGTACCTTTCATCTTCTTTGACTTTGAGTGCCGATTTGATTTGGGTGAACATATACCAAACTTTTGTGTTGCTCAGCGTGCTTGTGGAGACTGTATGTGTCAATCCAAAGAAAGCCCGTGTCAGAAATGCGAAGCTGTTGATGAGCCAAGAGAAAAAATATTTCGTGGTAACAACACCTTGTCAGAATTTTGTGTATGGCTGTTTCAGCCCAGTCACAAAGGTACCACAGTGATTGCTCACAACTCACAAGGATACGATGCACAGTTTATTTTGAGGCACTTACTGACACATGATACAGTCAAACCAGAATTGATCATGAATGGAAGCAAAATTCTAATGATGAAAGCCCATCAAGTGAGATTAATCGACTCACTGAGTTTTCTCAACATGCCTTTGTCCGATTTCCCCGACACGTTTGGATTGACTGAGATGGCAAAAGGATGGTTTCCATTTTATGCCAACATGGATGAATACCAAGACTACATTAGATACTATCTCCCCGTACATTTTTACAGACCCAACAGCATGAAACCTGACTAGAGAGAAGCGTTTCTGAAATGTTACAATGTAAAAGTGGCACAAAAGGCTGTATTTCTCTTTCAGATAGAAGTACAAAGTACTGCAAATCAGATGTGGACATCTTGAGACGAGGTTGTGGGGAGTTTAGGAAAGAACTGTTGGCCAGTGACCAAATTGATCCGTTCCTGGAAGCGACCACTCTAGCTCAAGTGTGAAACAAAGCTTGGCGTAAAAATTCAATGCCTCCAAAGACCTTGAATGTAATCTCTGATGACAGGTATCCAAACAAAAGTAGATACTCAATCAAAGGGATTCGTTGGATAGAAACAACTGTTTCCATTGAGAATAAGCACATTCGCCATGCATTAAATGGAGGTGAAGTACAAATTGGACCCTATTACGTTGACGGATTCTACAAAGAGACGAATACCGTATACGAATTCATGGGGTGCTGGACACACGGATGTCCAAAATGTTACTCAAGGAGAGACAGTGTGAACGGTTACACACTTCAAACTATGGAGCAGTTTTACAATGCCACAACCTTTC
>CM037780.1:44504358-44550392 GCA_021229015.1 Solen grandis | reverse complement strand
TATCTATAATCATTATAATTATATCTATAATCACTTATAATTATATCTATAATCATTATAATTATATCTATAATCATATAATTATATCTATAATCATTATAATTATATCTATAATCATTATAATTATATCTATAATCATTATAATTATATCTATAATCATTATAATTATATCTATAATCACTATAATTATATCTATAATCATTATAATTATATCTATAATCATTATAATTATATCTATAATCACTATAATTATATCTATAATCACTATAATTATATCTATAATCACTATAATCATATCTATAATCACTATAATTATATCTATAATCACTATAATTATATCTAATAATCATAATAATTATATCTATAATCATTATAATTATATCTATATATATATAATTATATCTATAATCATTATAATTATATCTATAATCATTATAATTATATCTATAATCATATAATTATAATTATATAATCACTATAATTATATCTATAATCATATAATTTATATCTATAATCATTATAATTATATCTATAATCATTATAATCATTATTCATAACCCATTAATTAATCTATATCATATAATCATATAATTATATCTATAATCATTATAATTATATCTATAATCATTATAATTATATCTATAATCATTATAATTATATCTATAATCATTATAATTATATCTAATAATCACTATAAATTCTATAATCTATTAATCACAAATAATTATATCTATAATCATTATAATCATATCTATAACCATTATAATCATATCTATAATCATTATAATCATATCTATAATCACTATAATTATATCTATAATCATTATAATTATATCTATAATCATTATAATCATATCTATAATCACTATAATTATATCTATAATCATTATAATCATATCTATAATCACTATAATCATATCTATAATCACTATAATTATATCTATAATCATTATCTCAATGACCAACAACCTTATCATCATTATCACATGATCATATGATATGAAAACCCGTCCAAATGGTGCCCCCCAAAGAAGCAGAAATATCCTTTTTTATTATCACACATTTTGAAGGTACGATTTTATTTTCAAGAACAATGAATAATATTGAATGATTTTAATTGTTATCATAGAGTTTTTGAAATATTTTTACTATTATGACAATATTATGACAATCTCTGTTGGTTTTGCGTTTGAGAAGGTTTTGCAAGTTTCTTGCGTGGTTTGAACCCCCAACCTTCAGATCCGTTTACGTGCGCTGGCTTTGAACAACGCCGCCGTCAGATAGTATAAATAAGTTGTTTCGGAATCTCTATACTTGTTTCAATAAATTATATTTAATTTGCTGCCAATTTCGTAATTGACACAGATATGCCAAAGTTGGGCTTCTAACTAATCCAAATATCAGAGGATTTGATAAAACTCACTTAAAAGACATTATTTACTAAAGTACATGTAGGATAGAAACTTTTTTCCGCATTGCTTTCTGTCATATATATTTTTTTTCTATTTTATAAGATGATTTCTTTTTTGAAAATTATTTAATATATACATGTATATCAGCTATTCTGCAATGACAGTTACGTCACGATATGCATTCTACCGAGAAGCGGTTTTTGAGCACCATGCATAACATGATATCTTTATCAAGTATTGATTACATTTCTTGCCACAAGAGAAACAGACGTGGCAAATATAAGTTTAAGCGGATGATTGCCCCCTCAAGCCTCGTGACTATCCGAACATTTCACTTTCAATGTCAGTCCTCGTTAATCTTCTATGTTATTCCCTAGCGACGGATCATATAAGATATATTTTCGATGTAACTCTTCTTAATAACGTTTCGGTCAAGTTCCTTTATCAAAATATCGACAATTGGTAACACTACATATTTAGTTTCCTGAAACCATTATGTGGAATGAATCAACGACAACGCATGGAAAAAAATAATATTGTTATTACATCAACGTTTCTTCTACTGCCTTCATCGGGATAACAACAAATTTTAAACAAAAACAATGGAAACGACGCCACCATAATTTACATAACGTCAAAAAAGCGAGAAAATGCAAACGTTAAATGTACTATTTTTAGCGTCTTATGAACTGTTTCGGATATAAAGTACAATAACTTCCTATAGCTAATTGAAATAAGTAAATAACAAAATAATTAAAAAAACAAACACACATGAATAGGAATAAACGAAACAGTACCTTCCAAACAAGTAGACGTAAGTGGTACATATTAATCTACTGTATAAAGCAGATTCAGTTTACTTTTCCAAAAGGTTTCTTTGCGCAGGCGATATATAAATAATATCAATGGGCATAAATGAGAAATCATTCAAGTTATGATTTGCTAAATTAAACTTTACAGCAACGGTAAAATTATCAACGGAACGAACATCAAACTTAAGGCTGTTGATTTGTTTCAAGACAATTTGCTTGGTCTCACCAACATATATTGCATGTTGCATTTTGTACATGTTATAAGAAAAATGACATTCTTAGATTGACAGTTTTATAACACTCAATCAAATCTACCGTTTCCAAAAGAAAAAAAAGGCCTGTAATTACACATTTTAGAGACAAACGTTTTAAATTCATCATGTGTAAAGTTTGAATTCACTAATGAATGTATAGGCCTACAAAATATACATGATTTAGACCAACTCGTTGATTCAATATTTTAGATTTAAGAGTCTAATCTGCGAGGGCTTCAAGCAATGATGATGACTCGACAGGAATAGCATCACTGGCAACTACACACATTAGTCCGGTCCTAACGGTTCTACTTGTTACCTCCATTATATTTTCGAAATATAACCTTATTTGTCAGGCACGTTTTGAGCATATAACGCGTCGTTGACATGAGAAATAAATTCTTATTTGCTTAAGATTCATTTTGAGACAGCAGTTTAATGTATGTACATCTTCTAGGGATGTTTTGCAGTTATTTCCATGAAGTTCTCGGTTGTAGTTTAATTAAGAGTATACATGTACAAGTACATTTTTTTCCTACGCTGCGGTTAGCATTCAATACAAAGCCACGAAAAGCATTTTCTTGTTATTATATATACATATAAATATTGAAGACACAAGAAGTTAATTTACACAAGTTTTTATGAGTTTGTCAAGTTTTTCAAGAAAGTTATGCCATGAAAGTCGAAAGTGGCGTCACGTTACCACCATATGTGTCACTGACATAATAGGGAATTTTAATTAATATTTTTCTTTCAGATGGTATAATAAGAATTAAGCAGGAATTTTATTCACCCTGTACCTGATGTACTTTGGTTTCACCATGTACCTGATGTAAGACTGGATTAGAGATTAGGATTTTATTTGGCATAATATTAATATTTCATTTACATCCAAATGTTTAAGTAGTCTCACACTCATAACTACCTGATGTATTAATTTAATAAATTATAAATGAAGATGTAATGTTAATTACAAAGCATTATGGGTTGGCGCGGGTTAGAGATTATACTAGATTCTTTTGTTTGATTCGAGCTGCAGCAAATATTTTCGGAAGATAATTTATTTCAAACCCTCCGCCTCCCCTTGCGTCATATTTACTCTTCTATGTATGTTCGATTTTATAAATTTAGTCTATGGTGATATAATTTTATGTATCTAGTCTCCGACTCCTTTCATACATGTCATAAAGTTTATGATTATAAATGCATATTTTCATGTAGATCGAACGTCATTTTAATAAAATGACAAATTATCATCTAGTCATGTCTTCACAGTATTTATTCAAATCCTATGCAAAATTAACCGAGCTGCGGAAAATGTGAACTGGACCATATATTACGTACTCCATAAATATTAATATGAAAGAACAATGAAATACCAAACATACAGAGATTCATAAAAGGAAAGAGAAATTAAAATATATCAATTTTTAGATGAATAATAAATCGTTAATCTCTTATTAATATTCATGTTTATATCAAAATGCGTATCCTGTCTTTTCTTAACGTTCTTATTGACTTATAAATTATGTAATGTTAAGATGTTGATATACAAATAGAATGTAAAGTATGTTTTTATAAGTTGCAAAATCCTTTTATAGTAAAAACAACAGAATGAAACTTCCTTTCTTTTCATAAATTCACCCCTAACGCTTATTTGGATCCACGTTAAAGAATCTTTCTTTAATAGCCTTTGTTTGTCCAACCATACAATTAACTACAAATAGTCCCTATGCTTTATTTCTATAATACACCTACACGTATCTCGTCTGTCAAATAAAAACAAAACTAAAAATCACCAAAATAAAAACTGCGAAGTCACATTGCCTATATGCATAAAATAGATGCTTAAAAGCAATACGCTAATATTAAATTATTCATACTTTTCTAATAAATGAAACCATTTACATTGAACAAAACATAATGAATAATTCATATATTCATTAGCCAATGGAGACATAAATTTACTCGGTTGTGAGATGAAGTTCATAATCCTATACAGTTTGAGATATAGAAACAAAACATTGCTAATCTACATAGTAGGACTTAAAGGATCATGTCCCAAGATAGTGAAACTTATCTACAATTGTTAATCATAACAGGACTCCGTTCTGATTTGATCTGTGGTTTTGATACTGGCTGACATTAATCAAGAAAATGAGTATATATACGTATATGAGTGTAAATCCTTTTTTTCCTTTGTTTAAAAATTTTTTATATATAGATGTATTAAATACTATACTAGTTCTGATAATTACGTGCATAACTACATAAAATATACCGCAAAGTAAATAGGCTATCATTGATTTCTGATACATTGAATGTAATGATAGTCTTTCGTGTAATCTATACAAAACTGCATAAATTGCTAAGAAGAAATGCTACAGTCAGAAGATTTTTTTTATATATATTTGTATTTTTCTAAAAATGTGTAAAGGGTCTAACAGAGGTAGCCGTTTACTGAAAATATCAATATGTTGAATTGAATAATAGAAATCTTTCGTATAAAAATCCAACATATCTCGTATATTAAAGATACATACGTAACCCCAGAAGGCGACGCAAGTAATTGGACAAAAACATGGAGACAGGACACTGCATTAAATAGAGAAATTTTAACAGTTACTGCATCGGTCAGTCGGCAAAAGGACCAAATGAGGTCTCTTTTTCACATGCGTGATGTCAACATTTAAACCACATGCGTGATGTCAACATTTAAACCACATGCGTGATGTCAACATTTAAACCACATGCGTATTCAGAAGAAGGTTTTATTTTGAGTTACTGTCACTTTCGTTAACTTCATGGTTTGAAATCTGACTAAAAGTCAGTGTATAGCAGATTACGTAATCTGATGAAAAACTTGTGTCTAGAATGTATTCCCGATGTATCTTTTCTATGAATAAGTGGACAAATTTCGGACTTTGAATGTATATCAAGTCTCAAAACACAAAGGGCTCAATGAAACAAACTATGTCTTCTTGTGTGATTGGTGTTATGTTACGACAGGAATTAGTGTCCTTCTTACAATATTTAATGATCTAACATTGTGAACTGAATGTAAGGCGAAAGGCAATAATTATATTATATATCATCTAATTTTCTCATGACTTTTTTCTACATTGACATTTTCTAAAACAAAATATGTTGCGGTTAAGAAGCTTTTTTAATAAATAGGTTTATTAAATTGAAAATGGCTCAAATCTGGATTTTAATAATTCACAAATTGAAGACGCCGAAAGTTATGTATGCGTTATTACTTCTTTTTTTCATTTCAGTTCCCACTGAAATCATTTTAACCTGTCAGTAGCATATGGAAGCATTTTGAAAGGCAAAATAATCGAGAAACGGATAGTAATTAGTCCATTGTTATAATTTCACTAAAAACATGAACTAATCTTCAGAGAACTTCTTCAGACTTATTAGACTTGAGTTGACTTGACTATTTGAGTTTACCGTCGCTTCGACAGTATTTCAGTCATATAGCTACAGGCGGAGGAAGACCCCGAATGCACGGAGGCATCCGGGTAGAAAGACATATTAGCAGCTCACTCAACCCATTATGGAAAAATTATAGATAAATAAAAAATATAAAAAGATCCTTTAGAAATGTGTTCATCGTTTATCATTTCATGGTGTTGAAGGAGAACATCAAGCCTTATCACAGCTTCAATATGCTACCAGTATCCTATACAATGAAATAATCAATTTGATATCAGGTTAGAGACACTACAGATTGACAAATTAAACTCTTAAAATCTTAACCACTCTCAAATTTAGGCCACATAAAGTTGAAATGGAAAATCATAAACATGTATACGAGATTTCTTGTTCTGTATATATTTTCTTGTAGAAACAAAATAGAAAATAAAGAGGGAAAGGGGATACGAAATACATCGAACCTCGGGGACTCGAACAGGCTGGGGGAACACCAATTAGTTCAAGTCATCGGTGGTTCGACCCAACCGTGGTTATAATGATGTACATATATGTATTAAAAAGATATTATTTATTATTAGACCTTCTTTAGCACTGATCGATTAAAGTAAATAATCATATTTGTCATTTTTCTTATTCTAATATCTGCGAAATAATATTAAATCAAATAAACTTAATATCTTTGTCATTCCTTTATTCTTTAAATAAGATATAAATCCATAAAATAGCAGCTGACAAATTCATTATGAAAGCGCAAACCTCAACGAAGATATTCATTTCGTTCACGTAGATGTTCACATACTTCGGCTAACGTGCAAGTCGTAACATTTTCGGCATACTCCATTTACTTTTATCTTTTGCAGAGAAAAACTATTAATTGTGAATAATCCACGAATATAGCACATTAACAATCAGATTACATAAATATCAGCTCAAATGGAACAAGTAACATTTAGCAAATTACTTTAATCAGTATAATAATGCCTTCGCCATTCTCACAGTGTGTGAAAAACACGTTGCACTGCAGGTTGACAATTAAATCGCCAGCGAACATTCCATGTAGGTTGTTAATTGGTTCGACCGGTAAATGTGAAATACTACTGGCGCCAGAACCGCAAAATTACCACACACATTGGAATCTTGAATAATATCAAAGATATGTACGATTTAAAAATAAGTTTGTTTTTTTGTATATTATGCTACCATCATATTCTTTGCACGGTTTGATCAGTCTGATATTCATTTAACACATGGTATAACGAATCACCGTCAAATGGCAGCCATAACGAAGTAATAATGCGAAATGTATACGGTTTATTCCTCTTTATAAGTGCTCCACTATCAACTTCCGTTTTTGTTCGGTCGATTTTGAATCGAGCGATATGATTGGACGCTGTAAAATTGACATCGTTAGATTGTGGGAAATTGCTTGCGCGTATGTATTACATCCTTCAATGGGAATTGCCGAGTAAACAAACCAGAAGTTGAGAGTGGAGCCAGAGATGTGAAAACCTAGATTTAATGTACCTCCGTGGTGGAGCAGATTTAAAAATGTGTACAAACTGTGACATTTCGTATTATTACTTAAAGGTTGCATTTTAAAAAATAATTCTTACACCATGTTTTAAATGAACAACGGATTGATTGAACCGGCATAAATAAATGGAAGCATACATTTACAAGTTCGACCTCCGTTATCAAGTGATGTCAGATTCCGTTCCTTACCATGTTCATAATACAATATAGAGGGACAAAAATCGTTAATCTGCGGTTCTAGTGCCAGTGGTAAAATACATAGCACTTTAAACCTGGGACCGGAAATTAAGTTCGAGAGTTCCAGCCAACAGTGTCGACTCATCCCAGGTCGAACAATATAGAGTAAAGTACAGTTTTCCGGGACCTTGAAATGTGTTCGAGTAAAGTATGGTGTTCTAAATTTCAGTGTTCGAGTCACCGAAGCTCGACTGTACAGGTTAAGTGAGCGGGTTATTAGTTTTAACTTATTTATTTTACGTCGATTGGGAAACAAGTTCTTACAAGTTATACTAATCCCTCTCGACGGTTCCCGGGTTGGACCAGTACTTCGCGCCCTGGAAGGTCATGAAGAATTCTTGCCTTCAACGAGATTCGAACCCACAACCTTCAGATCCGTAATCGAATACGTTACCACAGGTCCACGGCACCCTCGTTAAGACCAAATGCAAAATCATTTTAAAATGTGATTTTCCTTTTTTACGAAATGCCATTTCGTGTTATCAAAATGATTTATTGAGTATCAGAAAGAAGTATGAGTTATGTCACTTAATCGAGTTCGCACTCATTACATTTAAATGATAATATCATGTGCAGTGTATAACAACAACACATTATCAAACTTTTGTCAACTGAGACCAAAGTTTTTCCATATTTTCTCTAACAGATATATTGCAAGACTTTAACTAACATTCTTCCCTCTCTGGTTTTCTTTGTCCCTGGGCGGTGGACAAGAACTGATATCAAATCAGTTTTCCTTTCGTGGATTTCCCTGTAGAGCTGCTTGTACTACTTAAGTCAAATCAAACGCTGTCAAGCAGTCTACTAATGGTAAATGTGGAACTTATTCTCGTGTCTGAAATCTTATCTTGAGCAATGCCTCTGAGTAAAATGTGTCTTTCTGGCTTCTGAGTTAAAATAAAATTATACAAAATGTCTTTTTATGAGAAAACAACACAACAAAATGATGTACACATTCTAGGAATGTTTTAAGGTTATCCCTGATTTGGGAATTTTTTAACGTTTTAATCATACATATATATACTTAGGTCTATTGAACCATATGCCTAGAATGATATATGCTTGTGTATTACATATTTATATTCTAGGGCGTAAGGAAATATAAAATGGCATGTACAAGTGTCTATAAATAGAAGCCTTCTACAGAGTGAGTACATGTTGGTCTTTTCTTAACCACTCACGCATTAGGTCAGGCATTACAACAAAAAACAAACAATGCATTTGTTTACGCGCCCAAACGTACTGACAAGTTAATTGCAGCGAAAAACTGTACGGGTATAATCTTATAAAATACAATTCATGTAACAAACATACAACACATTTGTATATTAAAATATATGCATATATAGCAAACGACCTCGACGTTAGTAAGAGTCGGATTTATAACTCATTGGTTTCCGTCTCGCTCAGGAAAAAACATAGATAAAAAGATATTAATCATATGAGAAAGATTTTTTTTTCAAATAAGATTTAATATTTTAACTTACTGTCGAGGATGAATGAAAAAAAGAGTTTTCTCTGGAAAACATGTGTCACCTTCTGAAGCATGACGGAAAAAGTGTAACGGACAGATGACTGAAAAGTGATCCCTATGGGTCACCTCAGACTCTGCGTACAGCAGGTGACTCAAAAAGTAATAATATATGTACTTATATATACTAAATCTTGATTAAGCATTCACATAAGTATACAAAAAATTCAAGAGGCAAAAAATATATGTATCTGTTTTTTCTCTCTCAATATTCCTTATTTTTACTTAATTTTACCTTTTCATGTTTTCCACTATGGACTTATAAAATATATCACCAAGAAATAAAGCATTTACATTTTAGATAAGAAAACAAGAAAATGTGTTTGTGAGACACTTATGCCCACCTGGATATGGTCAGAACCAAATATTTGCTTGTATTGTTTATATAATGATATACATTTTTACAAAGTTTCATGATGATGTGAAGATACCTTTAGAGAAAAAATAGCTTTAAAACAGAGGTAAACCTGTGGCAGAATAATCAGTTTTACCAGAATTTAGCCATATAATTGAATAAATACTACCAGAAGATAATCCATATCATGATGTACATGTAAGTCATGTTTCAGAAAGATGTAAAGTCATCTTCATAGAAAAAACAAAAACAAAAAAACAACAAATGCAGAACAATCAATTTCACTAAGTTCATCCAATCATGAAATAATAGTCACAGCAATAAATTTTCATAAATATTAAATATATCATATCATGATGTACATGTGTTCCTTAAATTTCATAAAGATATGAAGTCATTTTCATAGAATAAACGTTCAAACACAAAGGTAAACCTAGGGCAGACCAATCAGTTTTACCATGTTCATCCAACCATGAAATATATGTCAACTATAAAACTGCTTAAATATTTAATAGATCATAGCATGATGTACATGTGTTTCATCAAGATGTGAATTCATCCTCATAGAAAAAGGCTTAAACACGTAGGTAAACCTGATGTGAAACTTAGGCAGAACCAATTTTACAATTTTCATCAAACTATGAAATATAGACCATGTCAAAGCCACAAATTTGCATTAATATTTTGATGTACATGTGTACATAGTTTCATAAAGATAAGAAGTCATCTTCATAAAAAAAAAACTTAAACAGAAATTTAAACCTGAGGCAGAACAATCAATTATACCATGATCATCCAACCATGAATATAGGTCACAGCCATAAATCTGCATAAATATTTAATATATCATGTCATGATGTACATGTGTATCCAGTTTCACCCAGATGTAGAAGTATACACGACGGGGGTTTTGGCTCACTTTTGCACCGAATGACTTTTGCGATTTTTTTCCGGACGTTTTTCTTACAAATAGAGCCCTCTATATCTTTTTATTTTGAACCCAATTTTGCGGGCCCCAATTTCTATACGTACCGGACTATTCCGTGTAGTGGGGTCCTATATGTTTTTTACTATAGCGCAATTTTTGCGGAAGCTACCGCGGTTTCGTCAACCTTTTGCGGCACATCGGGGAGAGCAGAATTTTTGCACGAACGACCTTTTTGCGGCAACAACACAGGTGAGTCGGCAGGCACCACAACCAAGCATACGCCACAACAGGCGGGCAGGGCTGCAGGCAGAGTGACCCCTACAACAGACGTTTGCAATAGTTTGCAAATATTCCACACTTTCTTTAAACCCGTCTTTTTTACCTCAATTTTGCTGGCCCGCAAATTTTGCGGCCTTTTTTGTATTCGGTACACTAGCCAGGTCCAACCAGACCAGGTAGGTACCAGGTAGGTACAACACTGGGGATAGCACGATGTCTTTTGGTTGTCGCCCGCAAAAATTTGGATGGTCCAGACTGATTTTTGCACCGAATGACCTTTGCGATCTTTTTCTTGCAGCCTCTATACTTGAACCCCAATTTTGCAGGCCCGACAAGCGTATTTTCTGCGGAAGCTACGCGGTTCTGGACCTAATGTCCTTTGCGATCTTTTTCTTAGCATTTTTAAGCATTTGCCAAGCATTGCCAAGCCTTTTTAAGCATTTTTTAAGCATTTTCCTTGCAACCCTTTTTCGACTCCGTTGTAGTCTAACCAATTTTGCACCCCTATTCCATGTAGAATGGGTCACGACGGGCAGTGTCGGTGTATAGGAGTTGACAACGGTCGCCATACCTCGCGGCGAGATAGTTGTAATAGAAGTCGTACATAAGATGTTTTGAGAGGTCAAGAACGCTCATTCCCACAAAAAACTGGGCGGTTTAGAGTAGTCAACTTTTGCGGACCTGGATTACTGCAAGGTCGTCGTTGAATATCTTTGCTCGGGCGCTGGAAATGAGCCGTCGGAGCTTGTCCTCTCGTGTGATCGTACTAGTTTCACATCCACCTTTTGCGCAGGTTTTCCCGTAGTTTTACCGAATACGCTGTTGTTATGAGTTTGTACAGGTCCTTCTCAAAGTCGCTGTTGGCATTTTTTCGGAGCTCCGTATTTTTCCGAATGTAGGGTTCCATCAAGGACTTTGGGTTTAAACGCAGCGCGCGGTGAATCTTAGATAGGCGAAGGCCAAGAGATATAGCTGCAGATTTCGGTAGTGAAGCACGTATCGGTCCTTGTTTCGGAGGTTGAGCACCAATTTTTCAAACTCGGTACCCTAGAAAGGCTATACTGGTATTCGGACATTCACTCTTTTTTTACTACCATGCGCTCTGGTGCCAGAGGATATGCGTTGTGTTTGTCGTGTAGCTCTTGTAGGTACTCCAAGTCTACTTCGAGGATATAACCCACAGGGTCGCCGGCAGGGTGATCTACAATGGCCAGTTGTTCGCAATTTTCCACCTAACGGAAGCCGCTTGTTGGCAGAGGCTGGGACATGGCCCATCCGTAGAGGTTGTTGGCATCCAGGTACAGTATGTGGCTACTAGGCTTTTCAGGGTCGTATCCCTCGACCAGAGGATTGTTGGCTTTGGCGTGGCGCTTGGACACCATGGAGATACCTCCCCGCATTCCCTTCTCGACGAACAGATATTGGTCGTAGTCTGTGAGCAAGTCAAGCTCTATGCCCGTGTTTTTGAGTAGGGCGTCCCACGAAAGACCGGGCTTGTATAGCAGTGTGCCGGGTCCAAGCCATATTGTTGGAGGCACGTCTTTCGGAATGTTTCAAAGACATCTGCCAGTAGGAGTTCATCTGTGCGACAGTACAGGTCGCTGTAGTCCCCATGGTTCGACACCCGAAAGTGTCACACACTTTCTGGGCGTGGGCGTAGTCCTCGTCGGAAATTTCTCGTCGGAAAGTTTGCTATAGAACTGTTTGCCGGAAGTTGGGTATCTGGAGAAGCGCTCCCAGGAGTCCATGTACTCGTATGGGTACACACCCTTGCGCAACAACAGCTTGCTGCAACTGGCTGTATAGCGCGTAATATATAGGAAAGCTCTGGCTTGTTGACCGCCACAAGTTTGTCCAGAGGTGCCAACAGGAACTGGACGCTGTCGATGAAGCGCAGCCGGCCAAGTTCGAATGAAATATATTTTTCTGTATTGTTGGGGATGCAGTTCACCTTGGACCTTTGAGATGGCCTGCATAGGCAGGTGGGAGTCGTAGCCCGCAGGTTGTGGAAGACCACTGGTAAAGTGGTTCCTCCAAGTCGCAGCTTACACCTTCTGTGAGCTACTCCTGTATTTCCCTGTCTGTATGCAGTGGTCACGGACGGCGTCTCCCCAAAGCGGCTTTTCGCATACGTAGCATGTTGTAGCAGCACTGTAGGCTTGCCGGTCCTCCTTTGTCATCTCGATGGGGTTGGCGTCTTCTATTTTACGCTCTCTTCCTCGAGGAAATGGAGGCCTGTTTTGTCTAGACCGTCTTTGGTTGGGTAGCTGAGGGTCTGTTCGAGTTGCGCGCAGCTGGAAACAATAGAGCAAGCATCGCCCACACGAAACAGTAGTCTTCCAGATTGCTTTCCACGTTTACAACGGCCTTCTTTTTCTTCAACTCCGGAGGTATTTGAACTTCTTCGTCCGCCTTTCAGCGGTTGGTACCTGGCAATGTCTAGCAAAGGGTCTGTGCCTTTTCTACAACCCATCCAGACCTCTATTGGTCCACTTCTCTAGAAGCACGGGATCGGTGTACTCTTCACTGCCGTCTGGTTGGCCTTTCGGAGATTGACGTTGATAGCAAGCTGGAACTTCACGCCTTTCAGAGCCTTCAACTCTTCTACCAATTTTTCGGATGCTAGGTTCGACTTCGGAAAGAAAGGCTCTGGGGTCTGCACCCTGTCCTTTGGGACATCCATCTGCCAACCTCTCAAGAAGCTACCATGGACCAATAGGGTCCTACGAAATGTGGCCTACGTGGAGCAGGTATTGGCCTAGGTGTTGGAGTAGGTTGGGTAGTACGTGGAGTAGTACGTGGAGCAGGTATTGGCCTCCTGGGGCAGGATTAGGCCTCCTTGGGGCAGGTTGGGGTGGAGCAGGTATTGGTTTTCGTGGGCTGGGGTTGGCCTCCTTGGGCAGGGTAGGCCTCTCTGGCCAATCAAAGAGATCACCGAAAATACTATCGAATTCTTCATCAGTTAAACCCTTGCCGGCGCAAGTACTCTGTTGGGCGGCCTCCGTGGGGCGGATGTGGGCGCTGTTGTGTAAGCGCAGCAAGGCATTTGCATACGTTAGGTGTTTATCAGCCCTTCTCTAAGCAGATTGCTTAGTTGCTGTACTGCACGGTCCATGATACTCGAAAGAAGATACTATGGTTCGAATATCTTTCTAATGAAAATTCGCCTGAAGTCCTGGGCGTTTACTTTATTTTGGTTTTATCTAAATGAAAATTCGAGTGTGGTTACCTATAGTTATGGTTCGAATATCTTTAAATGAAAATTCGCTGAAGACCAGGCGTTTACTTTATTTCTGGTTTTTATCTAAATGAAAAATCGATTGCAGGCGTATTTTAGGAATGCAACCCTATTAAATTTTCCCCAACAATGCTTTGTAGTGAGTTCTCTCATTACACGAGAATAGTTGCGCTTGGCCTTGGTTTCTGCCTGAAACCTAGGAAGAACAATCAATTTCAGCATGTTCATCCAACCGTGAAATAATGTGTACAGGCAATCAATTGCATGAATATAGATAGATTATATAATGATTGTACATGTGTACCTAGTTTCATCAAGATGTGAAGTCATCTTATAGAAAAAGCTGAAACGTAAGGTAAACCTGAGGAAAAACAATTAATTTCAGACTGTTCATCAAACGTGTAATAATGGTCATAACAATACAGTTGCAAAAATATAGATAGATCATATCATGATGTACATGTGTATCTGTTTCATCAAGATGTAAAGTAAAATGCTTAATGCAAAGGTAAACTGATGAAGAACAATCCATTTCAGCATGTTCATCCAACCGTGAAATATAGTCACGCATGAATTCACATACATATTAATAGATCATATCAAGAATACATATTTACCTAGTTTTATCAAGATGTGAAGTCATTTTCAATGAGAAAAAAACAAATTAAAGGCAAAGGTTAACTGAGGAGAACAATCAATTTCAGCATTTTTATCCAAATGTGTAATAATGGTTACAGCAATAAATTTGCATAAATATTAGAAAGATCATATAATGATGTACATGTGTACCTAGTTTCATCAAGATGTGAAGTCATCTTCATAGAAAAAATCTTAAACGTAAAGGTAAACTGAGGTGTGACGGACGGACGAACGGATCGAAAATCTATATTCCCCCCCCCCCCCCCCCCCCCAAACAGAGTTGGCGGAGGGGCATAAAAAAACTATAACCATTTCACATTCATCTACGGTAATACTTCATATATTCTTAACATTCTGTAAATACAAACAAAATAACAGAAAGTAACACGTACATACCAAATACAGAGAAAACAAATACGACTATTGCCAAGAAATAAAAGTCCACTACCACAAAAGCCTTTTCCCACTTACAGAACCAAAATTCAAATATTGACAAAAAGTTTAATGAGATAAATAGTTTGTTGTTAATGATATTTGAAGGTATGATTTTTACAACCGATTTTCATGTGGACAGAGATCAGGTGGTGGAAGAAATAGTGCACAAGCATGTTGTCAACACAACAACATCCAGACTGGTAGTTATAGTGAGGTAATGTATCCAGGACAGATCCAAGTTAATGGGTAGTTTCCTCAACCAACTGTATGAAGCCATTGTTTGAAGTTCTTTTCCAAGTGAAAAAACAATTGTGCAAAAAGGTGCATACATTTTTTGATACAAAGAACTGACTTATAAAATGCACCTTGCTGTGACGTGATCTGTTAGACATTTCTTGACTTTAGTTGTAATAGGTTTGTATAAGTACAAAAGTAACTGGAAGAAAAAACATTCAAGAGAATAAACAATTTGCTATAGTTTCTGAGTAAAAATGGGCATAACATTTTGTCAAGTTAAGGGAAAGAGTTATGAAACGTATTGTAAAGTAACAATACCACCAATAAAGTTAGCATAAAGTTTCAGTCAAATGCATCTATAGGTCCAGAAATATTCAAAGAAATGCAGATTTTTTCTACACTTTCAATATGAAAAAGGGGGATAACTTTGTGAAATCAGAGGTCAGAGTTTATGAGACATGAATATTAACTGGTCTTTCGATTCTCAAATCATATAGCAAGTTTAAAAGTCTATTTGTTGCATAGCAGATACACTTCTCAACATAGGGACAAAATAAAATAATGTGCATAATCTTCAGATTGCTTATTTATCAATATTTTAATTTTCATGAAAATATTCCAGATACTGTTTGATTTATCGCAGGATCCAGTTTTGCAGACAGATGGAACAGGACGGACGTTTAGTCCCCACCAGTGAAAAAACAGACTAAAGATTAAAAAATATGTTATATAATGGATCAATTTGTTTCTCCAAAAATGCATTTCATTTCACTATATTCCATGACAGTGTCTTTGCTCCAAATAAAGTCCCCTTTAGTTGCAATTTGTTACATAAGTTGTAATAAGAGGGCTATGCATGATCTAACCATTCACAAAAAAATGCACAACAAAATCATTTATACAATGCATGTTCTGGTAATCTATTATTTGATAGTCAATACACTCTTACTATAAGAACAACCACCCGCCAAAATAAGGGTATTGAGACATAATGATAAAATGATTAATATGCAAATCATGTTAATGAAAAGAACTACAACCAGCTGCATCAAACCATTTCATTAGCCCATGGGTACTTCAAGTCAAAGAGATTTTAAATTAAGGTTTTCACAATCTGAATAGGCAGTTTATTGTCATTATTCCGAAATAGTCTAACATAAAACTGAAAACAAATATTTTCATCAGTTATGCCGTTTAATCTTATTTATCTTACTCTATGGGGGCGCTTGAAGGTTGAGGTCGTTTTCTGTTTTTGCGACCACCGTCTCTATCACTGGCTGTTCGAAGCCATTCCTTTACAACAATTCTATCTGAGATGTGGTTGTGCAGGAAATGTCCTCTGTACAGCCTCTGAAATTATATTCTAAAATATAGAGGCTTTCCAACACTCTTATATTCTTGTGGAAAACTGTCTTAATATGAGAAAGGATGAAACATATGTCTTATTTATTAATTTGAATAAAATGTTTATTTTCGTTTCTTATTGATGGATGTTGCGATATTTAAGACTTTTGCTTTGAAAATAATCTGTAACTTACACTTTTACCGAGCGGTATTTCTATAACCCATATTCTTGACGTCATCATCTTGTAACCCACAATTTATTTTTAGATCAGTGGATGGGTGAAAGTCATAGATGTCAATGGATACACATTTATACAAGCAAAAAAGCGTTTTTGATATAGAAAAAGGGGAGAAAAAATATATTATAAGCGTTGAATGAGCCAATAAATTGTCTACCAGATGTCACTGAAACTAATGTTACTAGAAGACATGGCAATACACTTAGTGTTACAGATCTAGATTAAGTAAAATAAAACTTTATTCTAATTTCTATTTAAGCTGAAGTCATTTTTTCAATAAACACGTCAACAAATTAGTCTAGGATTTATTTAACAGATTAAATTATATTTTAATATCAAAATAATAAGGGGATATATGTACCTTCTCTTAATCGAGCAATAATTATTAATGGCTATCCTAGATAGTTGCAATGAAGTTGGCGAGTGGTTATTTAACCACTTACGTAGATCTATTATTTCTTTCGCCCATACTTCTGTGGTTCTAGCCCGGAGTCACTCGGGTATATAATTGAACAAGCCTTGCCTGTGCGCATATTCCACCAACTGTAATTGACAGGACTGGGAATATCTGAACTACAGCGTGTGCACTTGACACAATAACGTCATGTCATCATAAGACGTGCAGCTGTCTGACCACCCATTGAATGCGTATTGAAGTTATCAATGGGGAGATCAGAATTCGATAAACAGATTAAGATTTGACTTAATAACATTTATTTTGATAATGATATCCATGCAATAAAACAGTTATTGCACCTTTCTTGTGGGTTACTGTGTGGTAGCAGTACGCGGCTCGATGTTACACTCACATCCCCTCATGCGCTGACACCACAAAGTAAACCACTCGAATGGATGCTATAATTATTATATGGCATTCTTAATAATCCTGCTCTGGAATGCTTAAATTAACAAATCTAATGTGTTAATTATTATTTATTATTATTATTATATTATTGTTTTATTATTATTTTTGAGTTAACTGACTCCCAGGATTTAGTGATACCTAGTATAATGGATTAGGAGTGCAACTATTCAATACCTCATGGTGCTGAGATCAAACTCCATTTAGTTTTTTTGACAAGTCAGTGGATTTGATTTACATGAAAAGAAATTAATTAAAAAATCAATACTAACTGCAGATAGCATCTGAGTTTTCAATTTTCCAGTGCAGCTTATTTCTTCCCATACAGTTGTATAAGGTGCAGCTGGCTTTTCATTGTGTGAGTAAATCTCCTAACCATGCTACGCATGTTTACCGCCAATCAGAGACAAATAGATTACTGAATTGTATCTTTCAAAGTTTATAATGTTTGACAAATTTATCAAATCAGAAGTAAGATATACTTAAATCAAGATAGAGGTTTGTTTTCATCTAGAAAACGTAGTCCCCTCCCTCAAAAAAAAAATCCTGTGAATCAAAACTTTCGCAGCATGTATATGAAGTCAAACATGAATTTTGGTGTTCCAAATGAAATTTCATTTCAATAGCATAAGATTTCCACAGATTATATTAACATCAATAGGAGTTATTTTCAGACAGAAAATGTTGAAAAAGGGGGATAACTCAAAATGCTGAGGCAGAGTAATGGACATTGAGCATGAGACTTCCTTTATCAAATTCTTTCCATAAATGAAATTTAACTTCAATGGCATAAATAAACAAAGATGGCCATGATGGCCTGAATTGCTCACCTGATTATAATGAGCAACAAGCTTAATTTTTCATATTGACCTACCGCTTTGTAACAGTTATGTACCATATTAGAGACAGTCTTTACACAGCTAACAAATGAAAATAAACATACAAAAGATTAGATACACATACATGTATCACTGACAAAAACATATTCAATAAATAAAACTAAGGCAAAAACTATATATAACTAACAAAAGTAACTGGTGTTGCATGCAACACAGGAGTCCCCTACCGGTGAGGCGCATAATTTTTCCATTACCATAGCAACCAGAATTTTGGTCCGAATCAAAAAAATAAATAAAGTGACGTGCAGAATCTCCATTCTGCCATCTACTCATATACCAAGTTTTATAATATTATCTCAACCTTTTTTTTAAGTTAACGCGGGATCCAGATTGATTTCCGGACATCCATACGGAAACACGGACAGACTGACAGAGGGCAAACCTATAGTTCCCATCGGTGTAAACACCGGTAGGAGACTAATTAAGCAGATGATGATGTGTCAAGGGTATGTGCAACTAGCAATGGTACTTTTAATAAAATGCTTTGCAGTTCTTTGTCTAAATGTAATCGAGAAATAGCACGGACAAAATATATTCAAGAATATAACAAAGGCCATAAGACATTTAAAATTAAGCAAATCATAAAATGCCAACGATATAAGCAGCTAGGTTTTGTACTTACCAGTCTTGTAAAGTTAAAATTCTGACCCAAGGTAGCCGAGAAATAGTGCTAATAAATCTGTCTACAGACAGAGATCGACATGCATATATTTGCGTCGTGCATCATGCGTAGTCAACTTTTGCTTTAAACGACATCTCCTCCTAAACGCTAAGCAGATTTTTGATGAAATTTTATAGGAATGATCCTAAGGTGGTATGAGCAAAAATAGCTAAAATCGTTCGATCCGCAACCAAGATGACCGCAGAGCTAAAATAGAAACAATCTTTAAACGACATCTCCTCCTAAACTGCTGAGCAGATTTTAATGACATTCAATAGGAATGATCATTGGGTGATAATGCACAAAAATACCTAAAATCTTTCCGGTCCGCCAGCCAAGATGGCCACCAAAGCGAAAAATAGAATAATGTTTAAACGATATCTCCTCCTAAACCGCTAAGCAGATTTTGATGAATTTTACAGGAATGATCCTTAGGTGATACTGAGCAAAAAAAGGTAAAATCATTTCGATCCGCCAACCAAGATGGCCGCCAGAGCTAAAAATAGAAAAACCTTTAAAAGACAACTCCTCCTAAACCGCTAATCAGATTTTAATGAAACTCAAAAGGAATTATCATTGGATGATACTGCATAAAAGTAGCTAAAATTATTTCGGTCCGCCAAACAAGATGGCCGCCAGAGCTATTAATGGAATAATCTTTAAACAACATCTCCTCCTAAACCGCTGAGCAGATTTTTATGAAATTTTACAGGAAAGATCCTTAGGTGGTAAGGAGCAAAATAGCTTAATTTGTTTAGGTCTGCCTACCAAGATGGCAACCAGAACTAAAAATTAATAAAATTTAAATACAATATAATTTATTATGTGTATTTTTTTCCTTACTTAAGCATTTTCTCTCTAGCAGTTAAATTCAGGTGAGCGATTTAGGGCCATCATGGCCCTCTTGCTTTAAAAATTACGGCGTTTGTAAAATTTGCGTTAGAAAAAAATGCGGTTAACGGCAATATCTCGAGATTTCTTGGGTAATGTAAGTTATCAGTGATCAGATTTCAATGCCTCACATACAATTATATAGCATTGATTTTCTTAAAATTAGATTTTTTTTTTCGTCATTTAAGCATTGTTGGGCAGTCCCTTTAAAACTTTCAAAATGAATTTATTCATTATAAATGCAAACGAAATATAAAAAATATTTGCATGTTAAAATTAACAATTTCGGAATGCACCATTATTCTAAACAACTGGTTTTCTATTAATTTTTATATCATTTATCATTCATCTTTCGTTTACGTTATTGGCTATGAGCAGTTTTGCCTTCCATGCTCTTATAAACATTTATGTTGAATGGAAATGCATTTAAATAAAAAACCAGATAAATGTTTAAGTCCAGTTCACGATTGAACGCATGAACAGAGAATTTGTGTTAAACATAGTAAAAATTTCATGTGTAAAAGTATGTCACGGAAATTGGTTTCAAAAAAAAGATGGTACAATTTAAATTGCAAAATTATGCAGACATTGGGATACTTATTATAGACATTTAAGGTAAGTTATGGTCTTTTTAAGCTAATACATACTACTGAATTAAAATTTTAAAGACATTTTTAGGAGGGTTGACAAACATTCATTTTCTTAATTCATTTGGGCTATATTAACCTCTCAAAATGGCAGGATTTTTATCTCTAGTCACTTAAAATGATAGTTTTTTATGGTAATATGGCAAAATTTACATAATACACTGATAGTGTTCTTTGTTCAATAGCAAACAAGAAATAAGAATCGGTGTAATTTTATCACAAGACACGGCTTTAAAATATTTCATTAAACAACTGAAGAGAAGAAATGTATTGCCTTACTTAAAACTTTAAAATGGCTTTTCCTACACCTTAACCCTGCGTAGTCTTGAATCTAATAAGATCAATCGTGTTAAAATCAACTGCAACAATTGTTTCAAATAAACCAGGCCCGAATTCCACCAACAATACTTAGCGCTAAGTAATACTTCAAGGAGACATACGTTCAATGAAATATTCATGTACATGACTAACATGAAATTAATTATAACCTTAGTATCAAGAAATAAGGTATTTGGGTACTTTATTAAAGAAACAAGAATGATGAAATTCGCCCTTAAGTATCTTAGTATTCTTAGCGCTAAAGAATTTTGGTGGAATTCGACCCTGGACACTTGGTATTCTTTTTATAATATTAAGCTATATTCTAAAATACGATTAATCAAGCCCAAAATATCATTCTGAGTTTTGTGCATTTTTCATTTAAAACATGTAAATCAAAATTTGTTTCTAACTGTATACGTGCTTAAATTTCTGTATTTATTGATACATAAAATGCTTTTTAGAAAAAAATAAACGACGTTATATATAGATATATTTTTTCAGTAAATTATAAAGGAGAAGCCCAAGTAAGCGTTTATGATAAACAAGAAGACAAAAAATTTCATATTAATGAAATCCGCATAAGTTTTATGTCTGAAGTGTCTGGCTTCTAGAATTTGTATTTCTCAAATCACTCATTGCCATATGAAATGCAAGGGAGTAGTTATAGGAAAAATCGATGTTATATACGTATTACGCTGTATGTAGACTTTTTTTATTAAGTTTGATAATGAAAAACATTCCTTTAAAATCGTGCTGTGATGTGTTCCCTGTCTGCTCGCATCATAACTACAACAATTTGTTGCATCAGCTAAAATAAAACTGGCTGGTCAACTCTAGGCGTTATAAATGGCATCATAAACAGAGACATAAGAATCCTTTCACGTACAAATTGACATAACTTTCCGTCTAATCTGTTATCTCCATAAAATATCATTGAATATTTCCAATAAGTCTCCCTAACCTCATATTATACTTCAGATACGGGCATATATACGGGAAATGTATCTAAACCAGTTTCGTGCTCATTGTTTTAGGCTTTGACATTGAATCAAATGTTATCCATCTATATTTAAAGCAATTTGGGGATGTTCAATTTGAATTTAAAAATAAACACGATGAAGGTGAATTATCTGACGAATATATATGTGGAGACTGCCATTTATGATTGTTGAAAATTTAGGTTAAAAAAGAAATATCGAAACGCATTAAAACAGACATTCTTAGTTTGTTTAGCATTTCTTCCTGAAGTGACGTCATCGCTTGGTGCGATCCGGGTGCGAAGAGCGACTTCCATATTTGCCAATTAACTCAAAAACAATAGTTTATTTGTAAAGTGACAGACAGCTGTCTTTGGAAAATACTAATTGTTACAAAAATAATGCATGAGAAATATATTACAAGAATATGTGTATACATGTATACGAACTATTCAATCCTCTTATTTCATGGGCTGTGAAATATTAATTTTATAATATGAGAGTAACGGTAAATCAGTTTCATATGGGCAAAACATTTATAAAATTTGTATATATTCATTATACTCTTAATACTTTAAACAATGGGAAATATAGCTATATCTAAAGTTTCATCATACTTACTTTTTTTACAATCATTTTAAACTATACCATATACAATATGTAATCTTCTTAATCCTAAAATGTATTAATGAATTGGTTCCGTAACTGAAAGTCTTTTTCAAACAGAGTTAATACATTTTTATTTGTTCCTTTTATTTCCCTACTTCAATGTTTAGTTTGACTGATAGAGAATTCATCAAATCTTTCTTTGATAAATTTTTTTGTAATTTTAAATAGTTAAATTTAATTCTGTTTACAATAAGTTTCAAGTTTTGGATATTATTTATATATTTGTACGGGTACAGGTATTTGGTGATAAATAAATGGAATAAGACATGAGTGTCCCGTAGTCAGTGGTAGAGCGCAGGAAGGGTAGCTGAGGCCTGGGTTCGACCCGGTCGTTTTAATTTATTTTCCCACTGTTCCCATTCTTCCCATTTCTGCACATATGGTCCTAAGTCTTGGTTTTATTTGGTACATAGTCGAATTTACGTCAAAGTTACCCCCTAAAATTTCCCCAAAACCTAAGTTTTCCAGGAGCGATTTAATTCAAAAGGGGCCCATTTTTTTGTCCGGGGATTACAATTTGATTGTATTAGTATTTTAAAATTAGCGAATTTTGATTTTCATTTTTAAAAGATATTTTAATGGGCGTTCTTTACATATTGTAGATAATGAAAATTTTCTAGTTCTACTAAAACTGCTATATTGGGAGATTGTGATTTTAGTCTAAAATAGATTTACAATATTTTATATGAATACGGTCTATTTCATCAATATCATATATCCCCACACCTTGAAATATGTTAAAATAGGTGTTATCATTTGTCAAACAACTGTAATTTTGTTGATATATCAAAATTCAAACGTTGAAAAGTATAAATAATTTGACACCCTCTCATTGCTTGTTCAGACAATGATTTAATTGCATAAGACATATTTCCATTATAAAACAAAAATTTTACCAGGAAAAAGAATTAGCCCCAAACTTCAATAAGTCAATTTATATTCCTGACAATTTCTTCTTTTTTTCTTTTTTCAAAAAATGCATATTTTTGTTTTCTTTGTATCTATTCTTAATTCAAAGTATTTGAAAATTACAAATAGAATTAAGCTGAGACTGTAATGTTATAGAATTTTGTTGAAAACTGCTATATCATCTACAAAAATAATTTTAAATGTGGCTAAATATTAATATTCATCATTCAGGTCGTTAAAATTATTTTTTTTTTCTTAAATCATTAATGAAGAGAATAAAAAAGAGCACTGACGGTCCCTTGTTTCAATCCCATCGATAGTTCAAACATCTCAAAAATTTCCATTAATTTTTGCAGTTGCTAATACTTTATTATATAAAGACTGAATAGTATTGGTAATTTTATTATACTCCCCTCAATAAGTTTTTAAATATAGATCATGTCTGACTGTATCAAACGCCTTTTCATAGTCGATAAAGTAAAAAAAGGGATTTATTTTTTGAAAGTACATGTTGTATAATATTATGAAGAATAAACACACGTTGATGTGTTTCTATTTTCTCTGAACCAATGGTTTTCACTAAAAATTTATTTGCTTGCCCATGCATTCAATCGATTTTTATAATTAACGAAATATCTTTTTACTAAGATTTCATTGAAATCCTCTGTAATTTGCCGTATCTAACGGTTCCCTTTTTATATATTGGTACATATGTACTAGAACTCCTTTACACCAAGAGTTGGGTATATACTTTTATTGAAAACGTGTTGAAGATATCAATAGGTATGGGGCAATAAAGTCTTGTTTCATCCATAAAAAATTCAGATATAAATCATCACAAACCACCTTGTTTCTTTCAAAGGTTTTATACCCCCATTTCAATTCTTTATCTAACTATTATATATATTGTGTTATTATTGTTATTTCTAAATTATTATTGGTTTTATTATCATCATCATCAATGTTTGATAGATCTTTAAATATTTTACAAATTCTCCATTGGTGGACCACTATTCAATCCGTTGATTTCCGTTTAATTGATTTATTCTGTTCCAAATTTTTTGGAGAAATTTTACTTAGTTTTTTTTAAGTGTTTTGTTTTTTTTTCTTTTGCGTAATTTGACTTTTTTTATTGTTTACAATATTTAAAATGTTTAGTTTCTGTAGAAAACTTTAAAGTTATTTTCGTTTGTCATGTTTTAATCGCTTGATGCGAAAAAAAAAATCAGTTTTGTTGTTCTACATTTTTTTGTTAAACCATTTTAGACTTTTGCAATTTTATTTTTTGTAATATCTTTATTTTATTTATTGTTTACTAAATGTTTTGTATAAAAGTCTTATTTTTGACAAAATTAGAATATGGGTTTTCGAGATTTATATACTTTTAATTTTTCCCTAAATTTTAAAAAAAATGTTGTGTTTACTGTTTGGGTTATTTTTAAATTTCCCTAGTGTGCTTTTGCCCCTTTACATGTTTTGTATGCAATATTTTCAAACTTAGTATTGTTTTTTAATTTTAAAGGGAACTTTAAGCGGACAGTGGTACGGAATTCATTTTTTCCCAAAAATTAAAAATTTTTAAGGGGTTAGCCTCAATATAAAGGATGAGAGTCTTTGTTTTTTTTAAGATGAACTTTTAGAGTAAAAAAAAAGTTTAAGTAGTTGTAATTTGGAAATGTTTATTGATTGCCCAATCAGTTTTTATTCGCTGTGTCCCGAAAATTTTTTCTATAAAAATTTGTTGTTGTTCATTATACAGAAGGTTTTTTAAATTTTATTGATTTTTTGAAAAAAAAAAATTTTCAAATGTAAGTTTTTAAATTGGTTTACGTCATTGACAAAATTTCAGTAAATAGCGACGTCAGTTAATTTTAAGGGGGGGGAACCCCCCCAATGATGGAGGATGGGTAAAACCCCCAAACCTACCGCCCCCCAGCGGGAAGGGGTTCCTCACATGAAAAAAAAGGGGCCCGGGGGGTTTTTCCGAACCCACGCGGTGGGGGGGAGTATTAAAGGGGTTGGAAATTTTGGGCCCCCTAAATTTTTTTTTTCCAAAAAAAAATTTTATGGTCCAGATTTCGAAAATGTAGGGCCCCCGAGGGAAATTTATGGTACCTTGGTATATACAAAAAAAAAATTTAAAGTTGTTTTTAATAAAAAATTTTAAATGTTAGATTAATAGGATGATTAAGATTGTAGGTAAGTATTATTACCCTTTTCAGGACAAGGGATTGAAAAGGGGTCTTGTTGGGGAAGCGTAGAATGAGGGTTTGGGAATTAAAAAAAAAATGCCCCGGTTTTCATGAAACGGTAGCTCCGTATTTTTGGGGGGTGTTGAAGTTTTTTCGACTGCCGATGAAAAATTTTCCCCTTTCCCTGACAGGGTGCCGGGTTACTTGTCTTTTGTTTTAGTTGTAGCTTGTATGATAGTTGTAGTTGCCCATTCACCGGACCCCAAATGTGTTTGAGAGCCTTTGAAGAGAGCAGTTTGGATCAGGTTTTAGAGTGATGAAGTGGATGGGTCACCCCGCGCTTTATGGGCCCTTGAGATAGGTGGGCGGAGTTAGATGTCTAAAAAGCTTTTTTCTCACTTACTTATAACCCCCAACGATGTCGAGTATTAAGGGAAAACAGCGATGATGAGCCACCTGCCCAAAAAAAACCAAAAGTGATATACGGGAATATTATTCCCTAAGCCACGGTACAGAGAACTTCAAGAAAGTTTAAAAGAAGGGCCCAAAATGAACGATGTTACTTTTGAAAGATTTTAAAAAAAGTTTGATTTTCACATAACTTTTCAAGGACATGGTAAACGTTTTTTAAGGGAAAAACAGAGTAAATGAAACGGTCAAATTTTAAACTATGACCTAGATTGGTATACTTTCCGTTGGGGGAAAGCAAAAAACATTTAGGAGATACGGTGTTGAACGAAATTGGGGAAAAATACAGAGAACCCCAAAATTTTAAATTATGAGGTTTCCCCGTTAGAAAAGGAAAATGTCATTTGCCCGAGGGAGGTGGTGGAAGAAAAAGAAAAAGAAGTTTGATGCCTGGATTTAAAACATGTCCCAAAATCAAAAGAAGTATGGTGAAGTAGACAATGCTGGGAAATATGTGCTTGGCATGTTAATTGTGGTAGGGATATGGGAAACTAAAAAAAAAGGGGGGATACAGATGGGAAAAAAGGATGGAAAATTTTATGGACAAAACTGCAAAAAATTTCTTCAAAACCCCAAAAAACCCCAAAACATTGTTTGAAATGGGGCATTTGTCCAAAAAAACCCCTTTTTTTAAGAAAAAAAGAAGATTTTTAAGCCACCTTTTTAAGGGGTATGTGATCCCAAAATGTGGCCACAAAATTTGGGGAAAATGGACGTGTTGTTCAAACACCCCTTGAAGGGCAAAAGCAAAAATGATTTCCTTTATCATATGATAAACATTATGATTGCATTACACGATCATGGTTTCTGGGTGCAGAGTCTGTGAACCTGTTATACGGTTATAAAACAGAGAAGTATTGGCAAGAAAATTTGTTGTGTTAGCCCCGGGGCAAAACTATCCCAAAAAGGGGGATTTTTTTCCATGTGGTAGTGTGGTAAAAATTTTCCCACAGTAGAAATGTTTTGATCAGAAAAGGGAAAACCCGGGGAAAATCTAATAAAAAATCTGTGAAAGGGGTAGGGAAAATTGCAAGCCCCGTGGTAAAAGGGGTTTTTGGGCAAAGAAGAATATCTTGCCCGGATAAAAAAAATGAGGTATTGAAGAAAGTTGTGGATGCGGGAACATCAGTGTTATACCCCCACGTAAAAAAAACCCAAGAAATAAATTCCCCCATGGTAAGTCCTTTTCTTTTTGATTTTGGGTCCCCATTTGTTTGGGTGAAAAATATCCCAAAAATTTTGTTTTGGGTCAGCGTGTTGTGGGGGATGTTTTTTGTCAACCCATAGAAACCCCCTGTCAGAAAGCGAAGCTGTTGATGACCCAAGAGAAAAAAAATTTGTGGTAACAAAACCTTGTAGAATTTGGGGTTGGTTTTTACCCAGTCAAAGGCCCACAGTGATTGCTCACAACTCCCAAGGTTTACGAATCCCAACAGTTTTTTTGGGATTATGACACATGATACGTAAACCCCGAATTGATCATGAATGGAAGAAAATTTTTGATAAAAAGCCCATAAGTGAGATTAATGCCCCCCCGAGTTTTCAAATGCCTTTGCCCCTTTTCCCCGAACTTTTGGGATTGATGAGATGGCAAAGGAGGTTTCCATTTTATGCCAACATGGATAATCCCAAAGGGGAAATTAGTTTTTCCCCCGTACTTTTTTAAACAACCCAACAGATGAAATGACTAGAGAGAAGGTTTTAAAATTTTAAACAATGAAAAGGGCAAAAAGGCTGTATTTCTCTTTCAGATGAAGTACAAAGAAAGAAAATGATGTGGAATTTGAGACGAGGTTTTTGGGGGTTTGGGAAAAAGAATGTTGGCCAGTGCCCAAAAATTGATCCTTTCCGGGGAAGCGACCATCTAGCAAAGTGTGAAAAAAATTTGGGGGTAAAAATTCAATCCCCCAAAGACTTAAAAGTAATTTTTATGACAGGTATCCAAACAAAAATAGATATCTAAAAGGGATTGTTGGATAAAAACAACTTTTTATTGGGGAAAAAAGAATTGCCATGATTAATGGGGTAAAATACAAATTGGACTTTACGTTGAGGATTTACAAAGAGACGAATCCCGTTAAAATTTTGGGGGTTGTGGACACACGGATGCCCCAAAATGTTACCAAGGAGAGAAAAGTGGGAAGGGTTTAAACATTAAAACTATGGAGCATTTTTTACAATCCAAATTTTTCGGGTTGAAAAGATTGGCAAAAAAGGTTACAACACATTAAAAAAGGGGGAAAATGTGACTTTTTAGAAGGGGGGGGAAAAAAAAAGCAATAACCTTTTACAAACGCATTTTGAAGGTACTAAAAACCCCGGGTGGAAATAGCTAAAGTCTTGGGGGGTAGGATCCCAAATTGGGTTTATTTTCCCAATCGGGGGACTGGAATCCACGGAGTAAAGGTGTGTATAAACGTATTTTGTAAATACTTAAAAATTGAAATAAGAAGAAAAAGGTTACCCCCCTTGGGTAAAAACAGAATGATGAAGCCGCTTTTTTTAAAAAAAATTACTTTAGATAGAGGGATTGGCTCGACAAAGTGAAAAAGAACAAAGGAAAAAGAGGTTTGAAAAAAAATTTTTAAAAGCTTGTGGGGTAAGAAGACAAAAAATGTTCAAACCAAGATGGTATTTTGTTAAGGTAAAACCCGGGGGGAAAAAAACTTAAGCATGTCACTGTGCGTTTTCCCAGATTTTTTGATATGAAACTTTTGTTGGTGGAAAATTTTGGATGAAAACAGACGCAACACAGCCCATTTTTTTTTCAAATCTAGTAGCTGGGCCCTTTGTTACGTCTTGCTCGACTTGAAAATTTTAAGTTTGAAAAAAAATTGGGGGGATGGGTATGTATTTTGGAAAACAGACAGTTTTTGTACATCTATGAATGAAAGTACAAATTCCAATTTAAGGTGTCAGTTGGGAAATGGCAGATGAAAATACCCCATGGAGCATTGTAAAATTTGTAGATTAGGGCAAAAAAAAAAATGGGTATGAATATATGATGAAAAGGAAAAGACATCAGAAATGCAAGTAAAACATCACTTTTTTTTTACCCAAAAAATCAATTTTAAAGGGCTATTGGGGACTGTGTACAAGATCGCGAACGTTTCAAAAAAAGTCATCCAATATTTAATCCCCCCTCCCCAAAAAAAAATTTAAAAAACAAAGACACGACCAAGGGCGTTCCGCTCGGTTTTATACAAAAAGCGTTTTGGGCGTGGAAAAAAATAAGAAGTGCCCTAAAGGGTTTTCAACCCTCATAACAATTGGCTTGTGATGTGTGCATTTCCCCCAAAAAAAGGTTTGGGAAACATACCCCGGGGGTTTACGATTTAACACCCCTTTTAGATGAAGTGAAAGATGATCTACAGACCCTTTGTTTAAGCTAATAAGAAACCCGCTGATTTTGAAGGTTATTTTTTTTACCCGGGCCCAGGGCATTTTTAAAAGAATATTTCACCAGACGTGGAGGATCCCCCTTTTTTTAAAAAAAAGTTCAAGATATTATAATTTATGTACAGAGCGGATTTCCAAGCAGCTATAAAAGTTTGGTCATTCAAGGATTTTCGTCATTTACAAGTGTATGCAACTGATCCTGAGTTTTGGGGACATATACATTTTACCATAAAAAAATTGACACAGTGGAGAAATGAACCCTTTGATGAGCTTTTTGTAAACTAAGATTTGGGGATTAATACCGGAAGAACACCAAAAAAATATACGTGATTTTACTGACTCCCGAAACCCATCCTTGTGCCCCAAAAAATTTTAAATTTTGGTTAAAAAGTGCGGCAATATTCAAAAGAGGCCAAAACCTTTGTGAACAGTTCTTTCAAGTCCCGATTTCGTTTTTCTTAGAAACATTTGAGTTGGGAGGAATTTTTTCCCCCCTTTGGGGGCTACAAAATAAGGGTACTAGTTTGAAAGATACTGGAAAAAAAATGGGGAAGCCCAAAAAAAAAAAGGAAAATTTTCATTTCAGGAAAAAAACCGTATTTTCCAATTTGGAATCCCCCGGCCCTAGGGGCTGTGCTGTTGGCTTGGGGGGTACTTGGAATTAATCAAAAGGCCCTTAAGACAAACGAAAAATGTTTGGGCGAAAATGCGATGGCTTTAAAAGCTATGGGGTTACACTCCCACTCCGGTGTGCCAACCCCGTACCAACCCAAAGTATTTTAAAAATAAACCCCCCACACCCGCAGAACCCCCTTTCAAAAAAAAATCCCGTGCAAACCAACGACAGCGCGCCCGTAAAAAAAGTTTAAAAATTATTTGATTTGGAAAAAAAGAAAGTGGGCAACAACCCTCAAATTGCCCCCAAAAAGAATGGAAGAAGTGGAATGCCGTATCAAATTGAAAACAGACAAGCTGGTGGTGCCCATCATTTCATTCCCAAAAAAAAGGGAATCATCAACAAACGCCCCCTTGAGGGTGGACCCCATTTAAGAAGGGTTTGGGAAGCCCATTGTAAGATATAAAAATTAGCAAAAAGAGTAAGATGTAGAGAAAAAAAACCCCCCCTTTTTGGGGCCCCAACCCCCTTATGTCTGAAAGGACATTTTTTAAATTGTAAACCAAGTAAAAAAAGTATAAAACCCAAAAATGAATTATGCCATTCTTTTTTAGGCTGTGGATAGAAAAAGTACCTATAACTAAATGGAAAAAGACTCCCATATTTGAAAATGGAAAAAATTTCAGGACCTTTAAAACTTTACGTTTTAAAAAAAAAACAACACTTTGGAATATGTACCCAAAATTGTTTAACCGATTCTTAAAAATTTTGAAGAAATTTTCATCACCTAGAAAGTTGAATATTGTGAAAAAAAAATCATAGAAAATGGGAAATTGGGGGGAAAAAAAGGGGGGCCTTATAGGGCCCCCCCAAAAAGTTCGAAGAGAATATACCTCAATTGTCCCCCTTTTTTCTTTAAAATTTTCCCCTTCCCAAAATTTTTTTTTTTAAAAAATATGTTTAATGTTTTATAAAAATTTAAAAAAGTTATAAAATTTAAATAAAAATGTTAAAAAATGGTATACAAATAAGCGGTTAAAAATGTTTTTTAAAAACAGCAATTCTGTTTGGTTTTGTAAAACAAAGTAGATAATTACCTAGGTAAAGGGTTTTAAACTTGCGTTATTGTCAGGAATGAAAATAATGTTTTGATTGGTGTGCATAAATGATAGAAAGTAGGTCAATCGTCAGGCTATAAAAGGCAGCATCAAGCCCCCTTTTCATTTCTCGTGAAACCTTGGAAAAAAAAATTTTAGCCCCCGTTTAAAATTGTTTTAAAAGGTTTGATCAGTTTCGCGAAATGTTTGTCAAGATTGAGGGGGTTTGATGGAAAAAAGATTGAGTAGAGAAAAAGGGCAAGCCCCTATTGACAATACCAAATGCTTTTTGGAAAAAGGGTTTACATCGGGGTTTGTTGAGAAAAAGCAAAAGATAAAAATGATGTATATGCTATGGAAATAGGAGATGTTAGATATGGAGGGAATATCCGCCCCCAAGCATACTTTAAATGAGTTTTTTTTATTATTTATTTACTTCCGCAAGTTCCAAAATGGCGATATTGGACCTTTTTGTTTTGTTATCGGACCAATATGGTTTTAATTTTAGGGCAACATCGTTTTTTAAATGAATGTATATCGGCCCGATTTTTGTGAATATCAATAAAATTGGGGATATAGGAAATATAGTTTGCTATATTGGGGGGGATATAATATACCTATATCTGACCCTATTTGGTGTGGTTTTATTGGATACCTTTTTTTTCCCAAAAAAAAGGCCTTTTAAAAATGAAATTGTGAAGTGGTTGAAAAATTTAAAACAATTTCTTGTGAAAAAAGTTTGGGAAAATTGATTAAATCATTTGGAGGGTTTATAAGTTTAAAAAAAAAATCTTTAAAAAAATAAGATCCCGGCCTTTTTAAAAAAAAAAATAAATTTTAAAAAAAAAATCATGCGCTTTTGGGGAGGAAAGTTTAAAAAGGGGGAAAGATGAAACAAAAATTTTAAAATTGTAATAATAATTTTTTTTTAATATACAAACAGTAATAATATTTATGGAATAAATAGTTTTCAAATGGGTTGTTTGCAGTATGGTCAGTTTGCACATATCAACATCCCAATGTTTGGGAAATTAAAATCATATTTTACTATAGAGTAGTTGAATTTTTTTTTGGATGCAAAAACACCAAAAAAAACATCAAAGTGTTTTCAGATTTAAATTTTGGTGTATCCCCGTTTCCAATTTTGGAAATTCGGGGTTCTAGGGGTCAAAAGTGAATGTTGTTCTACTATGTGAACTTCGGTAATTTTTGGCCCCTTTTAAAAGTCCTTCCAAAGGCTCCCCACTTAGTGCTGGCGGTTTTTTGTTGATTTTTTTTTTTTTCACATTTGTTCGGACACAAAAAAAAAAAAAAGGGTTTATATAACATTTATTTGCTGCATTTAAATGATTTACAACACTTTTAATAATTTATTTAAAGGAAGAAGACATTTTTATTAATTTTTTTTCATTTAACGAGTAGTAAAATTTGGGATAGAATTATTGGTTTAGAGCTTTTTAAATTTTTTTTAAATTTTATAATTAAAAGTATAGGAGTTGTTTTAAAAACTCGGGCACTCTCTTAACAATGCATTTGTTTATTTCAAATTTCATGTTTGCTGACCCTGTGATACTTTCTTTGAATTGACAATTTCTTGTATTTGGTTTTTAAAAAAAAATTTTTCTTACTGTATCGAACGTTATTAGCATCAAGTTTTTCTTTTTTCCCTGAAGGATTTCTTTGGACTTTGCTTGAGATGTTTTCTTTCGGGAGGGTTTCAATGAGGTTTTAAATTATGTCCCCAAAAACCCCCCCAAAGGGTTTAAAGGAAAAGGGAAAAAAAAATTGTGAATATAAAAATGGGGATCGGGGTTTAATCCAAAATTTTTTAATTTAGGGGGGTGTGGGCTTAGCCTAACGAGTTTATAAAAATTTAAATTTTAAAAATCGAAAGTTTAAAAAAGCCAAATCGTTAAAAAAAAAAAAAAAAAAAATTTGCTTACAGGGTAAGGCATAAAAATTTTATGTAATTGAACAGAAAAATTTATTTTAAAGGATTTGCTAGAACGATATTAAAATTATATCTATAACCCAAAAAAAGGGTTTAATTTAAACAAAAAATTTTAAGGTATTTTTTTTTACGGTACGTATTTTTTGATAGCTATTTTCCCCGCCTTTTTTTTGTGTTTGATAGAAAAATTTAAAAATAATTAAATATCCCCAACTGTTAATCAAGGGTTTTAACTAGCGGGGATGGCCCGGGGCCCTGTTCTGTTAAATTGAAAAAGGGTTAGATTTTAAAATTATTTCATTTTTCCCATGTTTTATGAAAAAAAATAAAGTGGGAGGTTGAACAACATGTATGTAAGCATGAACAGTGAAAAGGGATAAAAACTATTATATTATTTACTACAAAAACAATTTAAATTTTGTTTTAAACCTATTGAAAAAAATGTTTTTATGAATTTTATAAGCACTGAAAAATTTATGTTCTTTTTTGCATCGTTTTGGGAGTCCTTAATTTTGTTAAATATTCGGTTTTTGTTTTATTATTGATAATTAAATGGTATGAAAAGAAAAACAAAAAAACATGGCCCCAAAATTTTTAAAAATTTGGTACCCCTTGGTTCCAAAAAATCATAGCGTGAAGGACTGGAGTTGTGTGTGTTCAAATTAAAGCATGATCTGGTCGTGGGCTCTCATGCATTTAGGTTTAATTTTTTTTTTTTTTTTTTTTTTTTTTTTTTCCCCCAGTATTTTTTTTTTTTTTTTTTTATAGTGCCTCTTTTATAAATTTTTTTTCCCCAAAAATTTTTTCCTTTTTTATCTCAGTCACTCTATCTCATCCGCGTTTCCCTTAGCTTTCAAAGAAAATAGCGCTTTTTTTGCCCCTTGTTTCTTTCATTCCTTTTTTTTTTTCGAAGACAATAAATAAAATTTTTTTTACTAGTAAAAAAAAGAAGAGTATAAAGGGAAGAGACTTTGAAAAGGGGAGTAGCTTAAGAGTGGATAGTGAAGTAGCTTTTTGTTGAAAAAGATAGAGATAGCCGGAGATGGGAAAGAGGGACCATAGAGAAGGGGGAAATTTTAAAATATAAAAAAAAAAAGAAATTTTAAAAAATAAATTGTGCATAAAAGCCACGCCAGGATTTTGCTGGGGGTTTTAGACCCAAACCCTACAACGGTAAAGGCCCACGAGTTCGGGATCGGCGAAAGTTGGGTTTGTCTGATTGTGCAGAAAAATTATTGGGTTGATGCCCTCTAAATAATACACTTTATATCCCCACTTGTTATATTTTTTGAAGGGTTTTAAATTGGGGTTTTTATTTAGGGTTTATTAGTCTTTTTGAAAAAAAAATGTATTTTTTGAAAAATTTAAATTTTTTCATGAAAATGTTAATACTAAGTTATTTTACCCTTTGAAGTCAAAAAATAAATAACTAATCAGTGTTTTAAAAAAGAGCTTATTTTAGATTTATATTTTTTTTCAGAAAAGGGTCGTTTTTTTAATAACAAAGGACAGTGTTATAGGTGTTTTAAAAGGTTTACAAAAAAGGCTCCCCAAAATTGGCCAGTGGGGAAGATTGTCAAAAAATCCTTCAGAACTCCAGTGGGTTTTGTAGGGTCGGAGGTGAAAAATTTATTTTTCTAGATTATAATACCCGACTATTTTAAATTTTATTGAATTAAAAACTTAATACCATAATCATTTTGCATTTGGGAAATTTTTTTTTACGTTTTGAAAAAGGGTAAGTTAATTATTGAGTATTATTCAAAATTTATATCTCATTAAAAAAGATTTTTTAATAATGATTCAGTATTGAAGCAAACGTTTGAAAGTTAAATTTTAATCCGGGGGAAAAATTTTAAAATTTATTTTAAAAACCCCAAAAATTCGGAATGTAAAACTATTTCGGGTACCCAAAAATTTTTTTGGGTAATAAGTTATCACAATGTCAGTATAAGAAGCTTAAAGACGATCGCAACAGTTTATCTTTTTTTTTTCCCAACGTTTAGAATTTTATGACATTATTTTGAAACAAAAAGTACAAAAAACAGTATTTGTTTTAAACTTTATTCTTTCTGATGTAAAACATTGATTTTTCTTTCTGATTTTTTCAAAAAAAAACTTTTTTTGGGTTTTAGTCCATATTTCGAGGGTAGGTTTTTCCTAAAGGGATTAGTTTTAAAAAACCCTTTGGGGGGTTTTTCTTTATTTTTTCATTATGATTTTAAGTTTTTGGGGATGTACTTTTCACCCCTTTTTTAAGGGGGCCCACGGCGTTTTCCAAGGGGGATTTTCCCCGGGGGGAAAATGCCCAAAAACCCACCCCAGCCATGGTGCGTATACCGTATTGGGTCCCCCACGTTTTTAATTCATGTACTATGTAGACGAGGTAAAAAACTCCCTCAATTTTGGGCCCCCCAAAATATGTCAAATTGGAAAAAAGAATGTGTATACAAAATAAAACAACCCCGTGTTTATAAAAAAAAAATACAAGATTGGTATAGTAATGAGATGTAGTACGGGAAATTTATAACAACAAGTTTTATTTTTTATTTTTTAAGTTAGGATGCAAAAATTTTACGAAGTGACCGTCGCGAAAAAAAATTGACATAAAAAAAAAGAAATTTCCCTTATGCTAAATACATGAAAAAGAATAAAATTTTAAAATTTTTCAAATGGTATTTAAGGTCAGGTTTAAATGGTCATTTGTGTTTATCGTTAAAATGGATTTTCCCCGGTTTAAGATGCCCAAAAAAATTAAAAAAAAATTTTAAAATCAAAGAGCATGGTGGCAGGGGAAAAATTGCAATAAAAATTTCAAAACGAGGCTAATATTTTGATTTTTTTTTTTTAAAAAAAAAAAAATTTTTAAATTTTTTGGTTTCAATTAAACAAATGTATTAAATCAAATAAAAATATTAGAAGATTTGCAATTTTTTCCCTACTTTTAATTTAAAATTTTTTTCCATTTTTTTTTTGAACTACACCCCAAGGGAGAGTTAATCTTTGGAAAGTAATTTTTGATATCACCCGATATGGGGACCGATATGGGGAAAAAAAGATCGGGAAATTTTTTATATAGACAAACCCTTGTTTATTTACACTTGACAAAAGATTGTTTATGTGTTTTTTTGATATTTAATTTGGATCATGAAACAATTTATGCTACGGGGTTTGGGAAGGGGTTGGGATATCGGTTGTATTTTGGCCCAAAGTCGCAAATGATATCGGGTGACTGAAAAGGCCGTATACCCATGCTTGCTGGGTTATGCGTTTGTAACATGATTACTGCATTTTAATATCTCCCAAATGATGTATGTACTTTTTTTCTTAATGTTATTGTTATAATAAATGCTTACTGTTACTTTACAAAACAATTGAGTTTATTGTGCCCGTGCCCTTTTCTTTTTTTTTAAAGCCCAAAAAGTGAATTTTCTTTAATATGTTTTTTTAAAGGGACTTAAAATTTCCATTTTTTTTGTCATGCAAAAAATTTGTTTTGATTTGAAATTTTTTTACGTTGTGACATGAATTAAAATTTTTCCCTTTTTATTTTTCTAAAAGGGATTTAAAATTTTTGTTGCTTTTTACCCCAAGGAATGCGTATAAGGAGTAAGTAGCACTAGGGCCCCACGGGGGGGGAAATCAAATGTGCCTTTAAAATTAGTTAATTTAGTCTTTTCATAGATGACCGGGAACAAAATTTTTGGGTTTCCCCGAAAAATTTATCGAAAAAAAATGGGAAAAATTTCCCGGTAAAATTGCGGTTAAAAAGACCAAAAAAAAAACCAGAGAAATTGCCCCATCGCAGACGGGGAGGTTATATGTGTTAAAGTTTTTGGGTAAAATTTTTTTCCCCGGGAATTTCTAAATTATGAAGTATGAAGGGGAAAGCTTTTTTCACTTTTGGGAAAAAAAATTTGGAAAGGGAAAACCCTTAGAGTACAAAAAGGAAAAATTTTGGGGTTTTTGAACTTTTCTTCGAAGTCAAAACTTTCTTTTGTTTTTTTTTTTTTTAAGTAAGGGTTTTTTAGAGGAAATGATGAAAGAAAAAAAGGACTTTAATAGGGTAATTTCCCAATTTGGGGTGAAAAACGTGTTTTTTTAATGGGACAACCAAAAAAGCGTAATTTAAACCTGCAGACCTGCTAGACTGAAAAAAATTTTGGTTTCGTAAAATGGGTAAAAAATGGCGCACATCACGGTTTATATCACGTTTATAGTTAATATCACCCGATCCCCCACTGATTTTTTGAAAAAATTAACAGAAACCAAAACGTCCCTCAAAAAAAGTTTTTAAAAAGGTGATAAAGGGGGGTTTTGCTATCACGTAAATTTGATTGGATCGTTATTGTAGGTATTGAGGAATCAGATACTAAGGGGATTTAAAATCTCCCAGGGAAACGAATTGAAACTGTCCGTTGAAATTTTTGACTATAGATGTTCCTTCCCCCCAGGGAAAGGACAAATCAAAAAATTTTTAAAAGGGGGGGAATGAGTTTAAAAAAATTTTGTGGGCGGATTTTCTAATTAGGGGGTTTTGGGTTTTTTACAAAAGATCCTTAAAAAATTCACGGCTTTTCCCGTGTGTACATGCCGGGGGATGGAAAAAAGGGCACCAATTCCGGGGACGGAATATATTCGGGATGGAATTTAATGGTTGGGCTAGAGGCAAAGAGTGAGATGCACTTCAAAATTTTTTTTTTAGAAAATGTAAAAAACCCTTATATTAAAATCGGGGCGGAAAAGAGTCTAAGCGAGACTTTTACCTTTCCTTGGGTCCATAATGTTTTGGGTTTCCCTTTGTTTTTTTTTAAGAACGAGAAATGGCGTTAATTTTTATACCCCCCGTTTTTTTGGAAAAATGAGGGGAAAAAAACCCAACCCCCCAAAAAGTTATTCCGGTGGAGAATAAATTTTTGGTAGGGAAATTTTATATTTTTATTGGTTTGTAATTTATCGCAAAATCAAATTTTGTTTGTTGTCGCAGGTTGAAATATTTTTTCTGAAGTTTTTAGTGCAATAAAAAAAAGTAAAAATAAAAATTAGGTGGCTGCAAAAAATTAAAAAAAATTCAAAATGCAGATAGCATCACGAACCTCGAAAAAAACTTGGGGATTTTAAGGGGAAAAACGAATTTAGTATGAAATTTTTTAAAAAAAAAAGCTGTATGTAAAACGCACTTAAAAAAATCGAATGCAAAATTTTTAAAACGTTTTTACTAGATACCCGTAAGGAAAATTTTATAAAAAACTTCCATATTGCTTATGCAAAAGCAAAGGGTTTTAAAAGCACTACTTAAAGCATGAAAGTAAAAGTGTATTATGATAATAAAGGCAAATTTCATGTTACAGAAAAGCAAAAAGTAAAAAAAATTTTTAAAAACCCAAAGTCATTTAGAAAATGATTTTTGGGGATTTCCCCCCATACAGGGGGATGTTACAAAGATGGGGAAAAAAAAAGTATCGGGGAAATTAAGGGGGAAAGAACACGATTTTATCGAAAAACAAAGCCCCCGAGGGGACGATGTCACCCAAATTAAAAAAGAAAAAAAAACTGCCCCCTTTTAGGGCCCAAACCCAAAAGTCTGAAAGGACTTTACAATTGTCAAACCCCCCCCCTTTTAATTACATAACGTTTAAAAAATGGTTTCCCTTTAAAATAAAAAAATAAAAAATGACGTCAAAAAGCATAAAAAGGGCTTGGAATGTTTTTAGGGGTGCTAGGTTTCGAAATTTCGCAGTTGCGTATATTTGTCCCGAAAATGAAAAATCTTTAAAAAACCCAAAATGCAATTTTAAAAACGATGCCCCAACCGGGGGACAGACAAAATTTTTCCGGACCCCCAGAAGTTGCGATCCCGAATTTTTGCCCCAGGCCCCCTGGTTTGGAAAGAAGTTCATACCCCTTTTTTCTTTAGATCTTAGTATCTATTTTGATTAAAGGTAGGAAATTTTTTAAATTAAAAAGCAAATAAAGGTACCATAAATTTTTTTTTTTTTTTCTTTATACATGTATATCAAGGAAAAGAAAAAAATTTTCCCCTCGGTCCCCTAATTTTGGGGCTCTGGTCCAAAATTTTTTTTTTTAAAAAAAAAGGGGGGGTACCATATTGCCCCTTCACAAAGGGGGGTAAGGGGGTTTTAAAAGTCAGCGATTTACCTTCTCGGCACGGGGGCCCCGCAAAAACCAAAAGGTAAGTAAGGGAGTTATATATATATTATATATTTTTAAATTTTATTCGATATAAAATTTCCCAAACCCCGGGGTTAGATTCCCAAAAAAAATGAGGAATTTTTTAAAAACCCAAAAACTTACAAAAAACTGGACATTACTAAAAGCGGGGCTATTTTTCCTTTTACAAAAATAGGTTTCCTTAAAAAATTTTAAAAATTTTCCCAAAGTTTTGAGAATTTAAATCGATGGTACGGAGGGGCTTTGGTTTTTTTTCGTTTGTTTTTTTGTAGGGAGAATGATTCAAAATTTATTATATATGAAAATAAAACAAATTATGCAAAGAGGAAATTGCTTTTAAACATGTGTTTGTGATATTGTGCAATAAGTTTTAAATTTTTTCATTTACTTTTTACTTAACAGCGAAAAAAAGTCTTCTATTACTTATTTCGTTTTGTAAAAGAAAAAAAAATTTAAGGGGATGTTTTTACATTTAAACCCAAAAGTGTGTTTTTTGAACATGGAAAAAAGTTTCCATTTTTGAAACATTTTTTTAAACCCCCAAAATTTTTGGGGTATAAGCTGTCACAGTGTAAAACATATGTTAAAGGCCCTAAACGGTTGTTTGGGCATAAAGGCCGTTTTTTTTTTTTTTCTTTTTTTTTTTTTTTTTTTTTTTTTTTTTTTTTTTTATGGCATTTCCTTTCTTTTTTTCAAATACTTGTAGTAGTTTTTAGTTTAAAAATAAAAAAACGTTTTTTTTTTTTAATTTTTTGGGATTAGAATGTTAATCATAAAAAACAGCTCAGAGGCTCGAAAATGAATTCGGGGGAACCTATATTTTCTTTTCATAGTTTTGATCAAGCAACCATAAAGAATTTTTTTACCCGAAATACAATTTCCTTTTAAAAAGGGGTTTTTATAAAAATTCAAAAAAATTTTGGGGAAAATTTTTTTATTTTTTTTCTCCCTTTTCCAAAAAACGACATTTGCGCGCTTAATGGCTCGTGCCGTTTCGCATTTTATAAATGTGTGTCGTTTTCAATTGCGTGGTCGCTTCATACAGCGACACACGATATTTAAAAGACACTAAAAACCCGGGTTCCGTAGTTTTAAAACATTTTTCCCCAACATATGTGAAAAACAGAAAATTATATTAAAGAAAAAATGTAGCAACGCCCTTTATTAAAGGGATAAATTTTTGTAAAGGTGGTCAAAACGTTTTTACTTTGGCTTTTCAAAGTGGAATGATCAAACCCCTATTTACATCCAAAATGTGTTTATAAGAGTTAAATATAAAAAATGCAATAAAAAACAGTTTAGATAAACAAGATTGGGGAAAAAAAAAAAAGATTTGGGAAAATTAATAATTTATTTGTCATCGTGGTAAAATAAACGTCTTTTCCTCTTAAAAAAAAATTGATTCAATACCCAGTTTAGAAACCTCATTCAGGATCCGGGCTCATTGGGTCTCTTTTGCTCAACCCCAAAATTGGGGGGGTCAGATTCAACAGTTTTGTATGGCAAGAAAATCCCCCGCTTATGTACCCTTTTAAAACTTACATCCCCAAAATTAACAAATATATTTTTTACATAAAGTAAAGGTTTTTTTCCCCCCCCTTTTTTGTAAATGTAAAGTGCGAATCTTTTAAATAAGACTTTTTTCACTTAGTTGTCCCATTGTCTAAAAAGAAAAATATATAAGTAATAGGAACAGGTGCCTTTTTAATCTAACGCTGTTTTCATTATATTTATATTTTATGTATATTTACTTTTGGGGGGATCCAAAAAAGTGAAGATCATTTTTATTTGCTTGAAGGGGTTATGCTAAATGCGTAAAAAGCCGACTTGCTTTTTGAACGTGAAGCCCCGGGAAAAAAAAATTTCTGCAAGTTTTATCCTTTTGACGCAAAAATATCCCATCAAAAAAAGGTCCCAAAAGGGGAAATTGAAAATATTGTCCCTTGGGAAACTTCTTTTTCCCAATTTGACTAAGGGGAATATTTTACATGTAGTTTAGATAATATGATTTAGGAAATTTTGTGGAAGATTTAGAATAAAACCCCTCAATTTTTACAGCGTCGTTTTTAATTATTAAAGAGGGTGGTTATATTAAAAACTCGTTTAGAGTTTAAATTTGTTTTAACCCCCCCCGAAAAAGATCCTTTGAGATGAGGGGGGGTGGGGAGTAATTAAAATTTTAAATTTTTCCCAAAAGAAAAACTTTCCCTTTAAAAAATTTTTTAAATTATAAATTGTCATTTTTTTTAAGCGGTCTGTGCTATATCATTTGTTTTCATTAAGATTTCCAAGGAATTCAATTAAAAACCTGCCAAAAGGGGCATATGGACGAATATGGAAGAAATTAATGATGAAAAAGGAAAGCACATGATGGGTGCAATTCACCGGCTTTAAAAAATATAAATGAACCAGCAATTAAATTGCTTTTCTATTAGAGAAATTTTTTTTTAAAAAACCATTATAAAAACATTAAATAGTAAAAAATTTGGGTTTTGCCCCAAAATTTGTTTTTTTAAATTGTTGAAAAAAAATTTGATGTCAAATGTTTTAAAAATGGAAGTATGAAAAAATTTTTTTATTCTTAAACGAGAATTTTCACTTGTTTTGTCGGAAATCATGATGTTTGATTTAATTTTAAATCATTTGGGTTTAGGGGAAAAAAATTTTTAAAAATTTGGCAAATTTTAAAATTTTTTTTTGGGGGGGTTTTTTTTTTGGGGGTTTTTTTTTGTTTTTTTCTTTGAAGGGCCCCTTTATTTTTTTTTTCACTTGTCAGTCAGATAGTCCCGGGGATAAAGTGTGCTCTCTGTAATTTGCTGAGCGTCAAGCAAAGGCGGGGATACTAGAAAATTTTGGAAAATTTTATTAATTTCTTTTTTTTTTAAATGTCATAACAATCATTTTAGAATTAATATTTGTATTAAGAAATTAAAAAAAAAATTTTAAAATTTTAAAAAAAAATATTTTTTAAATTTTCTATTTTATTCCCAAAAAATCAAAGTTTAAAATTTTTAAGCAGAAAACTGTTTTTGTTTCTCTGAAATAAAATCGACTGCATTTAGGTTTTTTATCCGCATTTTGAAAAATTTAATTATTTTTAAAATTGAAAAAAAAATGAAATTTCCCATTAGATATTTTCATTTAGGAAAAAAATATTGAGGTCATTACTTATTTGTTAAGCTTCAAGAATAAATTTTAAAATATATAAAATTATTAATGATTAGTTAAAAGCCTTTAAAGGAAAATTTACCTTTAGTACTAAGTGCTTTTTAAAAATTAAAAATAAAAAATAGTAACTGTCAATCGTATTTTTGTCTTGGTATAAAGAAAGGGAACCCAGCCCAAATTTTTTTTCATATTCCCAAATAAAGTCTTTCCGCATCAATGGATTTTTTAAAGACGATTTTATTTCTGAGAGTTATGTAGCGTAATCAAGTATTCTTACCGAATAAGTCAGCTTCATATTTTCTTCTTTAAAGGGCGTTGTTTTTTCGAATGAGAAAACACTAAATTTTAAAAACCCTTTACCGGGGGTAAAAATATTTCTTTATTATCAGTTTATTCTTTTTGTTTTTATTTTGTTTTTTATCGTTGTTTTTTTTCTGAGCGCGTTTTTGTGTGTTTTGTATAACTTTTGTGGGTAAAAAATCTGTTCCTCGGTTTGGGATTTTTTATGTTTGGGTCAGATAAGGGTTTGGGAAACCCGAGTAAAAGGGGTTTTTTGTTGTTTTTTTTTGGGTTGCCATATATTATTCATTTTATGATTCCCAAACGATTTCGAGCCACTGTGATGCAATTGACAGCTTGTTTGGTCTCTGCTTTGATTTTTAACATACATAAAAGAAAAATTTATAATTTTTTGGCCCCTTTTTTATTGGCCCCTTTTTGGGTTCGTTTTTAATTTAGTAAATGCTTCAAAAAAAAACAAAAATCTTTGGGGGGAAAAAAAGATAAAACTATTGAAAGGAAAACTTGTTAATATATGAAAAGGGTTAAAAAAATCTTTTTAAAATATGCCAAAAAATTTTTGAAAACTAATCAAATTTACTGGGTAAAGCCTTTTGGCGGTTTTGGTTATTAAAATGGGGCCAAGCTTGAAAAAAAAAAAGTGGGTGGGGTTTTGAACAGATGTTTTGGGTAAAAAGGTAAAAAAAATGGGAAGCTCTTTTAAAAGGAATTTTATTTGTAGAGAGTTTGGGGTTTGGGGTGTAAATAATGGTAAGTTACAAAGTTTATCCCCCCAAAAAAAACCCCGCTTAAAAAAAATTTCCCTAATACCGAGGTTTCAAATCGTAAAAGTGATTATGAGTATAACCCCCCCCCCCGGGATACCCTTTTAGAAAAGGCATTTTAAATTATAATTAAAAAAAACCCCAAAATTTTTTTTAATCGTTTAATTTGCAGAAAGAATGATTAATTTTAATAATTCCCCCCATATGTTGGACGGAATTTCGTTTCCCAAAGCTATCCAAACCCCCCTGATAATTTTAATATCAGCCCTCTAAAATTTAAACACAATTAAAGAATAAAGTCAATGGTATATTTTTAAAGTCTATGGAAGATTTTTGTAAGTATTTTGCCCTTTGTGAGAGAAAAAACAGAGAATATTTGGAGAAATATTTGTTTTTTTTGGGGTTTCTTAAATGAGTAGGGGAAATTGGAGGGTATCAGAAAATTATAGTTTGAATGATTTTTTTTCCCCAAGTTAAAAAACCCCAAATTAGATTTAAAGCGAGAGTAAATTTTGTGATGCCCTTTTTATTAATTTAATTTTGTTTTTAAATTGTTTTTTTAATTATTTTAAAAAAAACCATGTTTGGAAAAAATAAAATTTTGATTAAATTAGGAATAAATTGTTTAAACCCCTTTTCGGGGTATATCCAGTGAGTGGTTGAGAAAAATTTTCGTAAAACCCCTGTATATGATAAAAGAGAAAATATTCAAGGGGGGAAAGAAATTTTTATGACGAAATGAAAAAAGCAAAAAAACCCCTTTTTTAATATCTCTTTGATTTTTAATTTTGAGGTACATAAATATGTTTAAGAAAATATAAAAGCACCCTTATTCGAAAACGCGAGCAGTTTTTTGAAAAAAAAATTTTGAATTGAAATAAATGATATTTCCCTCAGTCGAAAAACCCGAGGGCAGAAACAAATCACAATGGAGATATATTTTGTATATTGTTATTGTTTGCTGAAAAAAAAATTCGCTTTTTTACTACTACCAAAAATGTTAAAATTTTTGGTTAAAATTCTTTGACTGTGTTGGAAATTTTCCCTATAATTTTCCCCAACAGCTTTTGTAAAAAAAGTTTTTTCTTATGTGGCTAAGCACCCCCCTAAAAAGGCTTTTCGCGGGGGTCTCCCCGGTCGGACATAAAAAAATGTTGATTAAACGATAGGGGAGTTGAGCTTGTAAAAAGGGTTTTTAAGTAAACATTTTTAAAAGTGAATAACCGGTAGAGAATAATGTGATGAAAAACTCCGGGTTTGGGGGAAGCAAGTTCTAAATGTAAAAAACCAAAAAAACCTAAAAACAAATGAATGGGTGAAAATAGGATAGAGGGGGCAGCCACTTTGAATGTCTGAAACATAATATTTTAAAAAAAGATGAATAGGTTTACATAGAATTACGGTGTTTGGGAGCACACGTCTTGAAAGTAGAAAATAAAAAACCCCAACAAAAAAAAAGAATAGATTTAAAAAAGGACTACGGGTGTGGCAGAAGTCTTGAAAAGGGTTTAAAACTTAAAAAAACCCAAAAAAAAAAAGAATAGACCCTTTCATAGGACTAGATGTGGCAGCAAGGTTCTGAATATCTGAAACATAAAAACCCCCCCAAAAGAATAGGTTTACACTTGTTTTTTTTTAAAGTAAATACAAAAAAAAATACGGATATTCAACGCACATCCTTTATACGGGCTAAATTTTTATTAAAAACATATCAATCATTAGAAAGGGGGAATAATGTTCGAATTGTTTAATGTTTAAAAAATAACAAGCCTGTGAGTCTCCTTTGCTTTTTAAAGCACAAGGGAATAAAATTCCCCCTTTGTTATTTTAGGTACTAAATTTAGTTAGTGATTTTAATCAAATTTTTCTTCAAGTTTATTTTTCTTTTTTTCCAAAACCAACTATTCGTGGGTGAGACGTTTTTGTTGTATTTTATTTTCTTTAATTGGGGAAAATTTAAAAAAAACATTTAAAAAAGTAAACAGATATAGTTTTAAACCCCCCTTTTATTGTATTTAACAACTGTTTTCATTAAAAAGAATGGTTATTAGTTTAAACATTTTAAAAAAAAAATCGGGAAAAAACTCTTTTACTGGATTGTTGGGGTTTGTAAAATATGTTTTAAAATATAGAAAAA
>CM037780.1:44454950-44504258 GCA_021229015.1 Solen grandis | reverse complement strand
ATAAATCTATTGCCAGCCCCACCGTCTCGTGTTAGTTTATTCCGCCATAACACTACACGGAAATGAGATAAAAATTGAAAAAATTTAATTAATAATAAATATTTAATTAAAACGTGGATCCCAAAGGTTGTGTATTCAACCCCAGCGGAACAAAATAATCTTCATGACCTTAGGTGCCAAGTAATGGTCCACTTGAGGCAGTGCTGTCACACATGGCAGGATACCATACCCTATAACATTATCCTGACACCAAGCCAACCGGTTCCTGGAACTACCGTGTATGCTGAGTTCCAAGCAAGGGACTATACCAGCATCATTTTTATAAACTTTGGTATGACATAGCCAGTGGTAGAACCCACAACCCCCTGCTCCCAATGTTTTACCATAAGCTAAAAAAGGTCTAAAATGAGCATGGTGATCCCCTATCTGTAATACAGACATCTTTTTTTATAGTCTAAATTACTCTAAATTACTGTAAAATATTAGAAAAATCAGTCCATAGGGAAAAAACAATGCTGAAATGCCTTTCATACATTTATGAAACTTTTTAAAGTGGTCTTGTGTACAGTCAAAGCTGACCAGTAAATGCTGGTTGACCACTCAATACAGGTGGCTGCTAATACAGATTTCATATTACCAAACTACTGTACTGTAATGGTCCACTTGAGGCAGTGCTGTCACACGTGGCAGGATACCATACCCAATAACATTATCCTGACACCAAGCCAACCGGTCCTGGAACTACCGCTGTATGCTGAGTGCCAAGCAAGGGACTATACCAGCATCATTTTTATGTTACATGTGGAAACCTTTATTTAACAGCCACTTCAATTAAGAGGACACTTTCTCCTGTTCTCCTGACCACTTCAGACAAACCAGGTTGGACTGTACTTGCAGTAAGAATGCTTAAAAGAGGATAAAAACATACATGGTCTATTACCGCCTAAAAACTGGAAAACCTTCACACACAGAGGCAGAAATCACCAGGCACAGGTTGCTGTCATCACTGCATCAGATGGAGCACAGCTGAAGTAAAATGAAAAAGAATCATTAGATCTGGATGAAAAAAAATGGAAGGATCATAAAGAGCTGTATAATGAGAAAATGAGAAAAAATTAAAAATATTTGTTTATTCATAAGATTTATTTAATAAAATGTGGACAATGGGAAAATGAAAAGGATAAAAGATTGGACAATGAGAAAATAAAAGGACAAGAAGAGTGGAAAATAAGATCTGGGACAATGGGACAATGAGGAAATGCAAGGGCCAAGATCTGGACAATGAGAAATTATAAGGACAACAAAATTTGGACGATGAGACAATGAAAGAACAAACAAAATTGATGAATTGAGAAAATGAGATGAAAATTAAAAAAATTTGATTAATAAATAATAAATATTTAATTAAACGTGGATCAAATGTTGTGGGTTCAAACCCTACCCGGAACAAGTAATTTTTTCATGACTTAGGTGCCAAGTAATGGTCCACTTGAGGCAGTGCTGTCACGTGGCAGGATACCATACCCAATAACATTATCCTGACACCAAGCCAACCGGTCCTGGAACTACCGCTGTTGCTGAGTGCCAAGCAAGGGACTATACCAGCATCTTTTTTATAAACTTTGGTATGACATAGCCAGTGGTAGAAACCACAAACCCCTGCTCCCAATGTTTTACCATACAGACCGTAATCCGTTCAAGTACACCAAACGAACGTAAACGAAACGCTATTCAAAGCAAACGAAACACGAACGGAACGCAAACGAAACGTTTAAACGAAACGTAAACGATCGAACGTTTCACGGGCCGAACGATTCACAAACACAAACGAACTATACAAACGATAAACGCAAACGATAACGCAAACGATTAACGTTATCAAAACGTTTGAATTAAACGCTGAGGTATGGGATTGGTATTCTCTAACTTTATCGTGGTTATGTTGACAGTGCAATTATATTTTAACGAGAAAAAAACCACATCAATAGTGCATTCATTTATGCCAAAAAGCATTTTTTTTGTTAAATAAATGAGTGATACAATTGTAAAAAAATGTTTTAAATGTTTACAATAAAGTAAAAAGGGATTTTTTCTTTCCCCCGTCATAAGATTTATTTTTGTTTATGTAATAAACATAAAAGCGGCCTAGAATTGGTTCTCTATTCACGTGTTTGTATAAGCGTTTATTAACGGCGACTAGACCAGTCAGTGTATTGGCGAACGGGTATTGTGACACTTTGAGAAGATAATTGTCTAAGTTAGTGTGATAGGCTGATTAGTCATTATGACAACATCCGGCAGCTTGTATGTATGAAATTGCCGAAGATTCCCCAAATTGACTACATGTACAATATTAGCCGATAAATTAAGAGAGCTTGTTTGTTACACGTGGTTGTTGTAATATTTTATTAATTTTTTTTTATCCATTAATCATGTTGTTTTTGTTTTTTTTCTCTAAATACGTTCTCGATAAATTTCAACAACGGAAAATTGTATCATTTAAGTCTAAATATATTGTTACACACAAGTGACACAATGCAATATGTTTATGAGTGAATATCTGCCACCCCATTATTATACGAGTCGGACAAATTTCAGTTATAAACACCGGGATAAACACCTGTTATATAAAAAAGAAATTCTCATGTGAAGATGACTATTGATATATAGTAGACCTAAATTGTTTTACAATGTCTTGGTAGTTGATTACATTGATAAACGTATTGTTTTGTCTTTCTAGAGGTTTGCAACAACTTCACAGATTTTTCGTAAAATTATTTCCAGAATGTTTTTCTTACACTTCACCGATTTCCCTCTAACAAATTAGAAAAATAAATTTGATTTTAATAATTCAAATTATAGCCACTAATACTTTTTTTGTGACTTAATTGTTTAAGTTACTTCCAGCGTTTAGAATGTTATAGACAGATAGGTCGGGGGTACGATTTCACTAGGGTCCATTAGTCTAGGTTCCGAAATGGTTTGGGTCCGATACGTGCAGAAAGCAGTGTCAGAGATGATGCGTTTGTGTAAACGGTAAACGAAAAACGATGCAAACGGTGAACGCAAACGGTGAACGGTGAACGCAAACGGAGAACGGTTCGAAAATAAACGAAGTTGAAATGCAAATGCGTTTGTAATCGTTTATAGATGCATTCAGCGTTTATATCCAGCGTTTATCGTTTAGAAACGTAAACGATAAACGCAAATGAAACGATTTGCAAACGCAAATGAAACGATGTTCAAACGCAAACGGAACGCAGATTTGGTGTACTTGAACGGATTACGGTCTGTAAGCTAAAAAAGGTCTAAAATGAGCATGGTGATCCCCTATCTGTAATTCAGACATCTTTTTCTTATAGTCTAAATTACTCTAAATTACTGTAAAAGATTAGAAAAATCAGTCCATAGGGAAAAAACAATGCTGAAATGCCTTTCATTACATTTATGAAACTTTTAAAGTGGTCTTGTGTATAGTCAAAGTGACCAGTAAATGCTGGTTGACCACTCAATACAGGTGGCTGCTAATACAGTTTTCATATTACCAAACTACTGTATTTTGTTACATATAGGAAACCTTTATTTAGCAGGCACTTCTGTTAAGATGGACACTTTCTCCTGTTCTCCTGACCACAAAAGAGATAACACTGGAAAAAACCTTCACACACAGAGGCAGGAAATCACCAGGCCACAGGTTGCTGTCATCACTGCATCAGATGGAGACACGGCTGAAGTAAAATGAAAAAGAATCATTAGATCTGGAAAAAGGAAATGGAAGGATCATAAGAGCTGTATAATGAGTAAATGAAAGGAAGAGAAGATCTAGGACAATGAGAAAATGCAAGGACAAAAATGTGTGTGTGGAAATAAGAAAATGTCAGGACAAATAAATGTGGACAATGGGGAAAATGAAAGGGCGGAAGATATGGACAATGAGAAAAACTAAAGGACAACAAACAAATGTGGACAATGAGAAAATTAATGGACAATGGGAAATGAAAGGACAACCAGGTTTGACTGTAATGCTTAAAAGAGATAAAAACATACCTGTCTATACAGCCTAAAAACTGGAAAAACCTTCACAAACAGAGGCAGGAAAATCACCAGGCCACAGGTTGCTGTCGTCACTGATCAGATGGAGACACGGTGAAGTCAAATGAAAAAGAATCATTAGATCTTGATAAAGAAAATGGAAGGATCATAAGAGATGTATAATGAGAAATGAAGGAAAAGATCTAGACAATGAGAAATGCAAGGACAACAAGATGTGTGTGTGGACAATAAGTAAATGTAAGGACAAATAAATGTGGACAATGGGAGAATGAAAGGACAAAAGATATGGACAATGAGAAAACTAAAGGACAACAAACAAAATGTAAGCAATGAGAAAATTAATGGACAATGAGAAATTAAAAGGACAACAGGTTTGACTGTACTTGCAGTAAGAATGCTTAAAAGAGATAAAAACATACATGTCTATTACCGCCTAAAAACTGGAAAAACCTTCACACACAGAGGCAGGAAATCACCAGGCCACAGGTTGCTGTCATCACTGCATCAGATGGAGACACAGCTGAAGTAAAATGAAAAAGAATCGTTAGATCTGGATAAAAAAAAATGGAAGGATCATAAGAGCTGCATAATGAGACAATGAGAAAATGAGATAAAAATTAAAAATATTTGATTAATTAATAAGAATTATTTAATAAAATGTGGACAATGGGAAAATGAAAGGATAAAAGATATGGACAATGAGAAAATACAAGGACAAGAAGAGCTGAGAAAATAAGATCTGGACAATGAGGAAATTCAAGGACAAGATCTTGACAATGAGAAATTATAAGGACAACAAAATGTGGGCAATGGAACAATGAAAGGACAAACCAAATGCGGATGATGAGAATGTAATGTTATTGGACTCTAGCTAGATGCTATTGCTACAGTTTCATTGTTACTAACCAATTATAGATATAATTAGAGATTATAACAGGACCGTTGCATTAGTTATGCAACGTCTGTCTCAGTTGTGACTGTCATTAATACAAATATTTGTTATTATTTAATACATATGGTTACTGTCTGGCTGGATGGTAACCAACCAATATATAAGCTGACTGGTCAAGGGTCTAGGTAGGAGATCTTGTGTATACCTAGGGAGATCTTGTTAGATCCTCGAGACTACCTCCAGCGCAACCTTGCCAGATACCTTGGGGACTGAATAAATCTATTGCCAGCCACCACCGTCTGTGTTAGTTTATTCCAGCCATAACACTACACGGAAATGAGATAAAAATTGAAAAAAATTTCATTAATAATAAATATTTAATTAAACGTGGATCCAAAGGTTGTGTATTCAAACCCCAGCCAGAACAAATGATCTTCATGACCTTAGGTGCCAAGTAATGGTCCACTTGAGGCAGTGCTGTCACATAGCAGGATACCATACCCAATAACATTATCCTGACACCAAGCCAACCGGTCCTGGAACTACCGCTGTATGCTGAGTTCCAAGCAAGGGACTATACCAGCATCATTTTTATAAACTTTGGTATGACATAGCCAGTGGTAGAACCCACAACCCCCTGCTCCCAATGTTTTACCATAAGCTAAAAAAGGTCTAAAATGAGCATGGTGATCCCCTATCTGTAATACAGACATCTTTTTTTATAGTCTAAATTACTCTAAATTACTGTAAAAGATTAGAAAAATCAGTCCATAGGGAAAAAACAATGCTGAAATGCCTTTCATACATTTATGAAACTTTTTAAAGTGGTCTTGTGTACAGTCAAAGCTGACCAGTAAATGCTGGTTGACCACTCAATACAGGTGGCTGCTAATACAGTTTTCATATTACCAAACTACTGTATTTTGTTACATATGGAAACCTTTATTTAGCAGGCACTTCTGTTAAGATGGACACTTTCTCCTGTTCTCCTGACCACAAAAGAGATAACACCTGGAAAAACCTTCACACACAGAGGCAGGAAATCACCAGGCCACAGGTTGCTGTCATCACTGCATCAGATGGAGACACGGCTGAAGTAAAATGAAAAAGAATCATTAGATCTGGAAAAAGGAAATGGAAGGATCATAAGAGCTGTATAATGAGTAAATGAAAGGAAGAGAAGATCTAGACAATGAGAAAATGCAAGGACAACAACATGTGTGTGTGGAAATAAGAAAATGTCAGGACAAATAAATGTGGACAATGGGAAAATGAAAGGGCGGAAGATATGGACAATGAGAAAACTAAAGGACAACAAACAAAATGTGGACAATGAGAAAATTAATGGACAATGGGAAAATGAAAGGACAACCAGGTTTGACTGTAATGCTTAAAAGAGATAAAAACATACCTGTCTATCACAGCCTAAAAACTGGAAAAACCTTCACAAACAGAGGCAGGAAATCACCAGGCCACAGGTTGCTGTCGTCACTGCATCAGATGGAGACACGGCTGAAGTCAAATGAAAAAGAATCATTAGATCTTGATAAAGAAAATGGAAGGATCATAAGAGATGTATAATGAGAAAATGAAAGGAAAAGATCTAGACAATGAGAAAATGCAAGGACAACAAGATGTGTGTGTGGACAATAAGTAAATGTAAGGACAAATAAATGTGGACAATGGGAGAATGAAAGGACAAAAGATATGGACAATGAGAAAACTAAAGGACAACAAACAAAATGTAAGCAATGAGAAAATTAATGGACAATGAGAAATTAAAAGGACAACAGGTTTGACTGTACTTGCAGTAAGAATGCTTAAAAGAGATAAAAACATACATGTCTATTACCGCCTAAAAACTGGAAAAACCTTCACACACAGAGGCAGGAAATCACCAGGCCACAGGTTGCTGTCATCACTGCATCAGATGGAGACACAGCTGAAGTAAAATGAAAAAGAATCGTTAGATCTGGATAAAAAAAAATGGAAGGATCATAAGAGCTGCATAATGAGACAATGAGAAAATGAGATAAAAATTAAAAATATTTGATTAATTAATAAGAATTATTTAATAAAATGTGGACAATGGGAAAATGAAAGGATAAAAGATATGGACAATGAGAAAATACAAGGACAAGAAGAGCTGAGAAAATAAGATCTGGACAATGAGGAAATTCAAGGACAAGATCTTGACAATGAGAAATTATAAGGACAACAAAATGTGGGCAATGGAACAATGAAAGGACAAACCAAATGCGGATGATGAGAATGTAATGTTATTGGACTCTAGCTAGATGCTATTGCTACAGTTTCATTGTTACTAACCAATTATAGATATAATTAGAGATTATAACAGGACCGTTGCATTAGTTATGCAACGTCTGTCTCAGTTGTGACTGTCATTAATACAAATATTTGTTATTATTTAATACATATGGTTACTGTCTGGCTGGATGGTAACCAACCAATATATAAGCTGACTGGTCAAGGGTCTAGGTAGGAGATCTTGTGGTATACCTAGGGAGATCTTGTTAGATCCTCGAGACTACCTCCAGCGCAACCTTGCCAGATACCTTGGGGACTGAATAAATCTATTGCCAGCCACCACCGTCTCGTGTTAGTTTATTCCAGCCATAACACTACACGGAAATGAGATAAAAATTGAAAAAATTTCATTAATAATAAATATTTAATTAAACGTGGATCCAAAGGTTGTGTATTCAAACCCCAGCCGGAACAAATAATCTTCATGACCTTAGGTGCCAAGTAATGGTCCACTTGAGGCAGTGCTGTCACACATGGCAGGATACCATACCCAATAACATTATCCTGACACCAAGCCAACCGGTCCTGGAACTACCGCTGTATGCTGAGTTCCAAGCAAGGGACTATACCAGCATCATTTTTATAAACTTTGGTATGACATAGCCAGTGGTAGAACCCACAACCCCCTGCTCCCAATGTTTTACCATAAGCTAAAAAAGGTCTAAAATGAGCATGGTGATCCCCTATCTGTAATACAGACATCTTTTTTTATAGTCTAAATTACTCTAAATTACTGTAAAAGATTAGAAAAATCAGTCCATAGGGAAAAAACAATGCTGAAATGCCTTTCATACATTTATGAAACTTTTTAAAGTGGTCTTGTGTACAGTCAAAGCTGACCAGTAAATGCTGGTTGACCACTCAATACAGGTGGCTGCTAATACAGATTTCATATTACCAAACTACTGTATTTTGTTACATGTGGAAACCTTTATTTAACAGCCACTTCAATTAAGAGGACACTTTCTCCTGTTCTCCTGACCACTTCAGACAAACCAGGTTGGACTGTACTTGCAGTAAGAATGCTTAAAAGAGATAAAAACATACATGTCTATTACCGCCTAAAAAACTGGAAAAACCTTCACACACAGAGGCAGGAAATCACCAGGCCACAGGTTGCTGTCATCACTGCATCAGATGGAGACACAGCTGAAGTAAAATGAAAAAGAATCATTAGATCTGGATGAAAAAAAAATGGAAGGATCATAAGAGCTGTATAATGAGAAAATGAGAAAAAAATTAAAAATATTTGTTTAATGACATAAGAGAAAATGAGATGAAAATTAAAAAAATTTGATTAATAAATAATAAATATTTAATTAAACGTGGATCCAAATGTTGTGGGTTCAAACCCTACCCGGAACAAGTAATTTTCATGACCTTAGGTGCCAAGTAATGGTCCACTTGAGGCAGTGCTGTCACACGTGGCAGGATACCATACCCAATAACATTATCCTGACACCAAGCCAACCGGTCCTGGAACTACCGCTGTATGCTGAGTGCCAAGCAAGGGACTATACCAGCATCATTTTTATAAACTTTGGTATGACATAGCCAGTGGTAGAACCCACAACCCCCTGCTCCCAATGTTTTACCATAAGCTAAAAAAGGTCTAAAATGGACATGGTGATCCCCTATCTGTAATTCAGACATCTTTTTTTTATAGTCTAAATTACTCTAAATTACTGTAAAAGATTAGAAAAATCAGTCCATAGGGAAAAAACAATGCTGAAATGCCTTTCATACATTTATGAAACTTTTTAAAGTGGTCTTGTGTACAGTCAAAGCTGACCAGTAAATGCTGGTTGACCACTCAATACAGGTGGCTGCTAATACAGTTTTCATATTACCAAACTACTGTATTTTGTTACATATGGAAACCTTTATTTAGCAGGCACTTCTGTTAAGATGGACACTTTCTCCTGTTCTCCTGACCACAAAAGAGATAACACCTGGAAAAACCTTCACACACAGAGGCAGGAAATCACTAGGCCACAGGTTGCTGTCGTCACTGCATCAGATGGAGACACGGCTGAAGTCAAATGAAAAAGAATCATTAGATCTTGATAAAGAAAATGGAAGGATCATAAGAGATGTATAATGAGAAAATGAAAGGAAAAGATCTAGACAATGAGAAAATGCAAGGACAACAAGATGTGTGTGTGGACAATAAGTAAATGTAAGGACAAATAAATGTGGACAATGGGAGAATGAAAGGACAAAAGATATGGACAATGAGAAAACTAAAGGACAACAAACAAAATGTAAGCAATGAGAAAATTAATGGACAATGAGAAATTAAAAGGACAACAGGTTTGACTGTACTTGCAGTAAGAATGCTTAAAAGAGATAAAAACATACATGTCTATTACCGCCTAAAAACTGGAAAAACCTTCACACACAGAGGCAGGAAATCACCAGGCCACAGGTTGCTGTCATCACTGCATCAGATGGAGACACAGCTGAAGTAAAATTAAAAAGAATCGTTAGATCTGGATAAAAAAAAATGGAAGGATCATAAGAGCTGCATAATGAGACAATGAGAAAATGAGATAAAAATTAAAAATATTTGATTAATTAATAAGAATTATTTAATAAAATGTGGACAATGGGAAAATGAAAGGATAAAAGATATGGACAATGAGAAAATACAAGGACAAGAAGAGCTGAGAAAATAAGATCTGGACAATGAGGAAATTCAAGGACAAGATCTTGACAATGAGAAATTATAAGGACAACAAAATGTGGGCAATGGAACAATGAAAGGACAAACCAAATGCGGATGATGAGAATGTAATGTTATTGGACTCTAGCTAGATGCTATTGCTACAGTTTCATTGTTACTAACCAATTATAGATATAATTAGAGATTATAACAGGACCGTTGCATTAGTTATGCAACGTCTGTCTCAGTTGTGACTGTCATTAATACAAATATTTGTTATTATTTAATACATATGGTTACTGTCTGGCTGGATGGTAACCAACCAATATATAAGCTGACTGGTCAAGGGTCTAGGTAGGAGATCTTGTGGTATACCTAGGGAGATCTTGTTAGATCCTCGAGACTACCTCCAGCGCAACCTTGCCAGATACCTTGGGGACTGAATAAATCTATTGCCAGCCACCACCGTCTCGTGTTAGTTTATTCCAGCCATAACACTACACGGAAATGAGATAAAAATTGAAAAAATTTCATTAATAATAAATATTTAATTAAACGTGGATCCAAAGGTTGTGTATTCAAACCCCAGCCGGAACAAATAATCTTCATGACCTTAGGTGCCAAGTAATGGTCCACTTGAGGCAGTGCTGTCACACATGGCAGGATACCATACCCAATAACATTATCCTGACACCAAGCCAACCGGTCCTGGAACTACCGCTGTATGCTGAGTTCCAAGCAAGGGACTATACCAGCATCATTTTTATAAACTTTGGTATGACATAGCCAGTGGTAGAACCCACAACCCCCTGCTCCCAATGTTTTACCATAAGCTAAAAAAGGTCTAAAATGAGCATGGTGATCCCCTATCTGTAATACAGACATCTTTTTTTATAGTCTAAATTACTCTAAATTACTGTAAAAGATTAGAAAAATCAGTCCATAGGGAAAAAACAATGCTGAAATGCCTTTCATACATTTATGAAACTTTTTAAAGTGGTCTTGTGTACAGTCAAAGCTGACCAGTAAATGCTGGTTGACCACTCAATACAGGTGGCTGCTAATACAGATTTCATATTACCAAACTACTGTATTTTGTTACATGTGGAAACCTTTATTTAACAGCCACTTCAATTAAGAGGACACTTTCTCCTGTTCTCCTGACCACTTCAGACAAACCAGGTTGGACTGTACTTGCAGTAAGAATGCTTAAAAGAGATAAAAACATACATGTCTATTACCGCCTAAAAACTGGAAAAACCTTCACACACAGAGGCAGGAAATCACCAGGCCACAGGTTGCTGTCATCACTGCATCAGATGGAGACACAGCTGAAGTAAAATGAAAAAGAATCATTAGATCTGGATGAAAAAAAAATGGAAGGATCATAAGAGCTGTATAATGAGAAAATGAGAAAAAAATTAAAAATATTTGTTTAATTCATAAGATTTATTTAATAAAATGTGGACAATGGGAAAATGAAAGGATAAAAGATATGGACAATGAGAAAATAAAAGGACAAGAAGAGCTGAGAAAATAAGATCTGGACAATGGGACAATGAGGAAATGCAAGGGCAAGATCTGGACAATGAGAAATTATAAGGACAACAAAATTTGGACGATGAGACAATGAAAGAACAAACAAAATGATGACATTGAGAAAATGAGATGAAAATTAAAAAAAATTTGATTAATAAATAATAAATATTTAATTAAACGTGGATCCAAATGTTGTGGGTTCAAACCCTACCCGGAACAAGTAATTTTCATGACCTTAGGTGCCAAGTAATGGTCCACTTGAGGCAGTGCTGTCACACGTGGCAGGATACCATACCCAATAACATTATCCTGACACCAAGCCAACCGGTCCTGGAACTACCGCTGTATGCTGAGTGCCAAGCAAGGGACTATACCAGCATCATTTTTATAAACTTTGGTATGACATAGCCAGTGGTAGAACCCACAACCCCCTGCTCCCAATGTTTTACCATACAGACCGTAATCCGTTCAAGTACACCAAACGAACGTAAACGAAACGCTATTCAAACGCAAACGAAACACGAACGGAACGCAAACCAACGATTCACAAACACAAACGAACTATACAAAACGATAAACGCAAACGATAAACGCAAACGATTAACGGTATCAAAACGTTTGAATTAAACGCTGAGGTATGGGATTCGGATATTCTCTAACTTTATCGTGGTTATGTTGACAGTGCAATTATATTTTAACGAGAAAAAAAACCACATCAATAGTGCATTCATTTATGCCAAAAGCATTTTTTTTGTTAAATAAATGAGTGATACAATTGTAAAAAAATGTTTTAAATGTTTACAATAAAGTAAAAAGGGATTTTTTCTTTCCCCCGTCATAAGATTTATTTTTGTTTATGTAATAAACATAAAAGCGGCCTAGAATTGGTTCTCTATTCACGTGTTTGTATAAGCGTTTATTAACGGCGACTAGACCAGTCAGTGTATTGGCGAACGGGTATTGTGACACTTTGAGAAGATAATTGTCTAAGTTAGTGTGATAGGCTGATTAGTCATTATGACAACATCCGGCAGCTTGTATGTATGAAATTGCCGAAGATTCCCCAAATTGACTACATGTACAATATTAGCCGATAAATTAAGAGAGCTTGTTTGTTACACGTGGTTGTTGTAATATTTTATTAATTTTTTTTTATCCATTAATCATGTTGTTTTTTTTTTTTTTCTCTAAATACGTTCTCGATAAATTTCAACAACGGAAAATTGTATCATTTAAGTCTAAATATATTGTTACACACAAGTGACACAATGCAATATGTTTATGACGTGAATATCTGCCACCCCATTATTTATACGAGTCGGACAAATTTCAGTTATAAACACCGGGATAAACACCTGTTATATAAAAAAGAAATTCTCATGTGAAGATGACTATTGATATATAGTAGACCTAAATTGTTTTACAATGTCTTGGTAGTTGATTACATTGATAAACGTATTGTTTTGTCTTTCTAGAGGTTGCAACAACTTCACAGATTTTTCGTAAAATTATTTCCAGAATGTTTTTCTTACACTTCACCGATTTCCCTCTAACAAATTAGAAAAATAAATTTGATTTTAATAATTCAAATTATAGCCACTAATACTTTTTTTGTGACTTAATTGTTTAAGTTACTTCCAGCGTTTAGAATGTATAGACAGATAGGTCCGGGGGTACGATTTCACTAGGGTCCCATTAGTCTAGGTTCCGAAATGGTTTGGGTCCGATACGTGCAGAAAGCAGTGTCAGAGATGATGCGTTTGTGTAAACGGTAAACGAAAAACGATGCAAACGGTGAACGCAAACGGTGAACGGTGAACGCAAACGGAGAACGGTTCGAAAATAAACGAAGTTGAAATGCAAATGCGTTTGTAATCGTTTATAGATGCATTCAGCGTTTATATCCAGCGTTTATCGTTTAGAAACGTAAACGATAAACGCAAATGAAACGATTTGCAAACGCAAATGAAACGATGTTCAAACGCAAACGGAACGCAGATTTGGTGTACTTGAACGGATTACGGTCTGTAAGCTAAAAAAGGTCTAAAATGAGCATGGTGATCCCCTATCTGTAATTCAGACATCTTTTTCTTATAGTCTAAATTACTCTAAATTACTGTAAAAGATTAGAAAAATCAGTCCATAGGGAAAAAACAATGCTGAAATGCCTTTCATACATTTATGAAACTTTTTAAAGTGGTCTTGTGTATAGTCAAAGCTGACCAGTAAATGCTGGTTGACCACTCAATACAGGTGGCTGCTAATACAGTTTTCATATTACCAAACTACTGTATTTTGTTACATATGGAAACCTTTATTTAGCAGGCACTTCTGTTAAGATGGACACTTTCTCCTGTTCTCCTGACCACAAAAGAGATAACACCTGGAAAAACCTTCACACACAGAGGCAGGAAATCACCAGGCCACAGGTTGCTGTCATCACTGCATCAGATGGAGACACGGCTGAAGTAAAATGAAAAAGAATCATTAGATCTGGAAAAGGAAATGGAAGGATCATAAGAGCTGTATAATGAGTAAATGAAAGGAAGAGAAGATCTAGACAATGAGAAAATGCAAGGACAACAACATGTGTGTGTGGAAATAAGAAAATGTCAGGACAAATAAATGTGGACAATGGGAAAATGAAAGGGCGGAAGATATGGACAATGAGAAAACTAAAGGACAACAAACAAAATGTGGACAATGAGAAAATTAATGGACAATGGGAAAATGAAAGGACAACCAGGTTTGACTGTAATGCTTAAAAGAGATAAAAACATACCTGTCTATCACAGCCTAAAAACTGGAAAAACCTTCACAAACAGAGGCAGGAAATCACCAGGCCACAGGTTGCTGTCGTCACTGCATCAGATGGAGACACGGCTGAAGTCAAATGAAAAAGAATCATTAGATCTTGATAAAGAAAATGGAAGGATCATAAGAGATGTATAATGAGAAAATGAAAGGAAAAGATCTAGACAATGAGAAAATGCAAGGACAACAAGATGTGTGTGTGGACAATAAGTAAATGTAAGGACAAATAAATGTGGACAATGGGAGAATGAAAGGACAAAAGATATGGACAATGAGAAAACTAAAGGACAACAAACAAAATGTAAGCAATGAGAAAATTAATGGACAATGAGAAATTAAAAGGACAACAGGTTTGACTGTACTTGCAGTAAGAATGCTTAAAAGAGATAAAAACATACATGTCTATTACCGCCTAAAAACTGGAAAAACCTTCACACACAGAGCAGGAAATCACCAGGCCACAGGTTGCTGTCATCACTGCATCAGATGGAGACACAGCTGAAGTAAAATGAAAAAGAATCGTTAGATCTGGATAAAAAAAAATGGAAGGATCATAAGAGCTGCATAATGAGACAATGAGAAAATGAGATAAAAATTAAAAATATTTGATTAATTAATAAGAATTATTTAATAAAATGTGGACAATGGGAAAATGAAAGGATAAAAGATATGGACAATGAGAAAATACAAGGACAAGAAGAGCTGAGAAAATAAGATCTGGACAATGAGGAAATTCAAGGACAAGATCTTGACAATGAGAAATTATAAGGACAACAAAATGTGGGCAATGGAACAATGAAAGGACAAACCAAATGCGGATGATGAGAATGTAATGTTATTGGACTCTAGCTAGATGCTATTGCTACAGTTTCATTGTTACTAACCAATTATAGATATAATTAGAGATTATAACAGGACCGTTGCATTAGTTATGCAACGTCTGTCTCAGTTGTGACTGTCATTAATACAAATATTTGTTATTATTTAATACATATGGTTACTGTCTGGCTGGATGGTAACCAACCAATATATAAGCTGACTGGTCAAGGGTCTAGGTAGGAGATCTTGTGGTATACCTAGGGAGATCTTGTTAGATCCTCGAGACTACCTCCAGCGCAACCTTGCCAGATACCTTGGGGACTGAATAAATCTATTGCCAGCCACCACCGTCTCGTGTTAGTTTATTCCAGCCATAACACTACACGGAAATGAGATAAAAATTGAAAAAATTTCATTAATAATAAATATTTAATTAAACGTGGATCCAAAGGTTGTGTATTCAAACCCCAGCCGGAACAAATAATCTTCATGACCTTAGGTGCCAAGTAATGGTCCACTTGAGGCAGTGCTGTCACACATGGCAGGATACCATACCCAATAACATTATCCTGACACCAAGCCAACCGGTCCTGGAACTACCGCTGTATGCTGAGTTCCAAGCAAGGGACTATACCAGCATCATTTTTATAAACTTTGGTATGACATAGCCAGTGGTAGAACCCACAACCCCCTGCTCCCAATGTTTTACCATAAGCTAAAAAAGGTCTAAAATGAGCATGGTGATCCCCTATCTGTAATACAGACATCTTTTTTTATAGTCTAAATTACTCTAAATTACTGTAAAAGATTAGAAAAATCGTCCATAGGGAAAAAACAATGCTGAAATGCCTTTCATACATTTATGAAACTTTTTAAAGTGGTCTTGTGTACAGTCAAAGCTGACCAGTAAATGCTGGTTGACCACTCAATACAGGTGGCTGCTAATACAGATTTCATATTACCAAACTACTGTATTTTGTTACATGTGGAAACCTTTATTTAACAGCCACTTCAATTAAGAGGAAAACTTTCTCCTGTTCTCCAGACCACTTCAGACAAACCAGGTTGGACTGTACTTGCAGTAAGAATGCTTAAAAGAGATAAAAACATACATGTCTATTACCGCCTAAAAACTGGAAAAACCTTCACACACAGAGGCAGGAAATCACCAGGCCACAGGTTGCTGTCATCACTGCATCAGATGGAGACACAGCTGAAGTAAAATGAAAAAGAATCATTAGATCTGGATGAAAAAAAAATGGAAGGATCATAAGAGCTGTATAATGAGAAAATGAGAAAAAAATTTAAAAATATTTGTTTAATTCATAAGATTTATTTAATAAAATGTGGACAATGGGAAAATGAAAGGATAAAAGATATGGACAATGAGAAAATACAAGGACAAGAAGAGCTGAGAAAATAAGATCTGGACAATGGGACAATGAGGAAATGCAAGGGCAAGATCTGGACAATGAGAAATTATAAGGACAACAAAATTTGGACGATGAGACAATGAAAGAACAAACAAAATGATGACATTGAGAAAATGAGATGAAAATTAAAAAAATTTGATTAATAAATAATAAATATTTAATTAAACGTGGATCCAAATGTTGTGGGTTCAAACCCTACCCGGAACAAGTAATTTTCATGACCTTAGGTGCCAAGTAATGGTCCACTTGAGGCAGTGCTGTCACACGTGGCAGGATACCATACCCAATAACATTATCCTGACACCAAGCCAACCGGTCCTGGAACTACCGCTGTATGCTGAGTGCCAAGCAAGGGACTATACCAGCATCATTTTTTATAAACTTTGGTATGACATAGCCAGTGGTAGAACCCACAACCCCCTGCTCCCAATGTTTTACCATAAGCTAAAAAAGGTCTAAAATGAGCATGGTGATCCCCTATCTGTAATTCAGACATCTTTTTCTTATAGTCTAAATTACTCTAAATTACTGTAAAAGATTAGAAAAATCAGTCCATAGGGAAAAAACAATGCTGAAATGCCTTTCATACATTTATGAAACTTTTTAAAGTGGTCTTGTGTATAGTCAAAGCTGACCAGTAAATGCTGGTTGACCACTCAATACAGGTGGCTGCTAATACAGTTTTCATATTACCAAACTACTGTATTTTGTTACATATGGAAACCTTTATTTAGCAGGCACTTCTGTTAAGATGGACACTTTCTCCTGTTCTCCTGACCACAAAAGAGATAACACCTGGAAAAACCTTCACACACAGAGGCAGGAAATCACCAGGCCACAGGTTGCTGTCATCACTGCATCAGATGGAGACACGGCTGAAGTAAAATGAAAAAGAATCATTAGATCTGGAAAAAGGAAATGGAAGGATCATAAGAGCTGTATAATGAGTAAATGAAAGGAAGAGAAGATCTAGACAATGAGAAAATGCAAGGACAACAACATGTGTGTGTGGAAATAAGAAAATGTCAGGACAAATAAATGTGGACAATGGGAAAATGAAAGGGCGGAAGATATGGACAATGAGAAAACTAAAGGACAACAAACAAAATGTGGACAATGAGAAAATTAATGGACAATGGGAAAATGAAAGGACAACCAGGTTTGACTGTAATGCTTAAAAGAGATAAAAACATACCTGTCTATCACAGCCTAAAAACTGGAAAAACCTTCACAAACAGAGGCAGGAAATCACTAGGCCACAGGTTGCTGTCGTCACTGCATCAGATGGAGACACGGCTGAAGTCAAATGAAAAAGAATCATTAGATCTTGATAAAGAAAATGGAAGGATCATAAGAGATGTATAATGAGAAAATGAAAGGAAATAAGTAAATGTAAGGACAAATAAATGTGGAAAGGGAAAAAGGAAAAGGAAAAAAAAAGGAAAAAAAAAAAAAAAAATTAAGATCTAGAAAAGAGATAAAAACATACATGTCTATTACCGCCTAAAAACTGGAAAAACCTTCACACACAGAGGCAGGAAATCACCAGGCCACAGGTTGCTGTCATCACTGCATCAGATGGAGACCACTAAAAAATTAAAAAAATTATAAGAAAAAAAAAATGAAGGATAAAAGATATGGACAATGAGAAAATAAAGAAAAAGCTGGAAAAATAAATTGGACAATGGAAGAAAGGGACAAGATCTTGACAATGAGAAAATATAAGGACAACAACAAAAGTGGATGGACAATGAAAGATAATCCAATGGGAAAATGAAATGATATTGACGTCTACTAATGCTATTGCTATCATTGGATTACAAACCAATGTTATAAGCTTAAAAACTAAAAACCGTTCACTAGACAACGCTGCCATGGCGCAAATACAAATTGTTATGTTATACAATGGTTACTGTCGTCTAGAATCAGATATAACTGCTGGTCAAGGATAGATATAGATCTTGTGGTAAAACCATGGAAGACTTTTAGATTCAGAGAAACTCAAGGAAAACTTCCAGAACCTGGAATGAATAAATCAAGACACACCGGTTCGTAGTTAATTAAGCAAAATAACATGGAAATGGAAAAAATGAAAAAATTGTAAATAAAAAAATAAGACTAGAAATCCAAAGTTGTCAACCAAGACGAAAATAAACTTAATGACATTAGGCCAAAGGTTCCATTGGGGTATTGCTAACATGCAGATACCATACCAATAACAATTATCTGATCAGCCACCTAAACCTGGAAAACCTTCTATCAAGTGCAAACAAGGCACAGGTTCTGCATCATTTATCAGATGGTAGACAAGCATGGTAAAAACCAAATCCCTGCTCCGGATTAAAAAAAAAAGTCTAAAAGAGCAGTGATCCCCATCTGAAAAGAGATATTTTTTTAAAAGATTATTATTAATTACGTAAAATATAAAAAATGTAAGGGAAAAAACATGTGAAAGCCTTCAAACATTATGAAATTGTAAATGCATGGTACAAAAGTGAAAATGACTTGAAATGAGTGAAACTCAATAAGGTCTGACTAATACAATTTATATACAAACACTAGTAATTTTGTGTGATGGAAACTTTAAAGGACAACCAATTCATTAGAGAGGACATTTCTTGTTCGACCAGCTAACAAACAGTTGGACTGTACTAAAGTTATAGATTAAATAGATAATAAACAGACATTGCTATTATGCAAGTATCCTGGATGTCAAATACTTCACAACTGGTATTAAATACGGCACAGGTTGCTGTCATAGCATCAATGAAACAGTGAAGTAAAAGGTCATAGAGTTTGGTGAAAAAATGGAAGATATAAGCTTGTTATGAGAAAATGAGAAAAATTAAAAACTTTTATCTAAGCATAATAAAATGACAATGAAATGAAGGTAAAAAATGACCATGAAATAAGACAAGAAGCTGAAAATAAATCGACAATGACAATAATAAGCAGATCGGACATGGAAAGACACATTGCGAGAACATGAAAACAAAAATACATTGCAGCACACGAGTCGTGTTAAAAGTTTTTCAGATAAATAAAAATGAATAAAAATTGAAAATTATAATATAATTTTCAACTAACGGAACAAGTATTTTCAAACCCAGGCCAAGTATAATGGTTCCCCCTTAGGCAGTGAATGGTCCACTGGCAGGCGATCCCATACCCGATAACATATCCTACACCACCAACCGTCCTAGGAAACCCGGGCTGGAATCCGCTGTTGCGCAAGCAAGGGACATACCGATCATTTTTATAAACTTTGGTATGACATAGCCAGTGGTAGAACCCACAACCCCCTGCTCCCAATGTTTTACCATAAGCTAAAAAAGGTCTAAAATGAGCATGGTGATCCCTATCTGTAATACAGACATCTTTTTTTTATAGTCTAAATTACTCTAAATTACTGTAAAAGATTAGAAAAATCAGTCCATAGGGAAAAAACAATGCTGAAATGCCTTTCATACATTTATGAAACTTTTTAAAGTGGTCTTGTGTACAGTCAAAGCTGACCAGTAAATGCTGGTTGACCACTCAATACAGGTGGCTGCTAATACAGATTTCATATTACCAAACTACTGTATTTTGTTACATGTGGAAACCTTTATTTAACAGCCACTTCAATTAAGAGGACACTTTCTCCTGTTCTCCTGACCACTTCAGACAAACCAGGTTGGACTGTACTTGCAGTAAGAATGCTTAAAAGAGATAAAAACATACATGTCTATTACCGCCTAAAAAACTGGAAAAACCTTCACACACAGAGGCAGGAAATCACCAGGCCACAGGTTGCTGTCATCACTGCATCAGATGGAGACACAGCTGAAGTAAAATGAAAAGAATCATTAGATCTGGATGAAAAAAAAATGGAAGGATCATAAGAGCTGTATAATGAGAAAATGAGAAAAAAATTAAAAATATTTGTTTAATTCATAAGATTTATTTAATAAAATGTGGACATGGGAAAATGAAAGGATAAAAGATATGGACAATGAGAAAATAAAAGGACAAGAAGAGCTGAGAAAATAAGATCTGGACAATGGGACAATGAGGAAATGCAAGGGCAAGATCTGGACAATGAGAAATTATAAGGACAACAAAATTTGGACGATGAGACAATGAAAGAACAAACAAAATGATGACATTGAGAAAATGAGATGAAAATTAAAAAAATTTGATTAATAAATAATAAATATTTAATTAAACGTGGATCCAAATGTTGTGGGTTCAAACCCTACCGGAACAAGTAATTTTCATTACCTTAGTTTCCAAGTAATGGTCCACTTGAGGCAGTGCTGTCACACGTGGCAGGATACCATACCCAATAACATTATCCTGACACCAAGCCAATCGGTCCTGGAAACCGCTGTATGCTGAGTGCCAAGCAAGGGACTATACCAGCATATTTTTATAACTTTGGTATGACATAGCCAGTGGTAGAACCCACAACCCCTGCTCCCAATGTTTTACCATAAGCTAAAAAAGGTCTAAAATGAGCATGGTGATCCCCTATCTGTAATTCAGACATCTTTTTCTTATAGTCTAAATTACTCTAAATTACTGTAAAAGATTAGAAAAATCAGTCCATAGGGAAAAAACAATGCTGAAATGCCTTTCATACATTTATGAAACTTTTTAAAGTGGTCTTGTGTATAGTCAAAGCTGACCAGTAAATGCTGGTTGACCACTCAATACAGGTGGCTGCTAATACAGTTTTCATATTACCAAACTACTGTATTTTGTTACATATGGAAACCTTTATTTAGCAGGCACTTCTGTTAAGATGGACACTTTCTCCTGTTCTCCTGACCACAAAAGAGATAACACCTGGAAAAACCTTCACACACAGAGGCAGGAAATCACCAGGCCACAGGTTGCTGTCATCACTGCATCAGATGGAGACACGCTGAAGTAAAATGAAAAAGAATCATTAGATCTGGAAAAAGGAAATGGAAGGATCATAAGAGCTGTATAATGAGTAAATGAAAGGAAGAGAAGATCTAGACAATGAGAAAATGCAAGGACAACAACATGTGTGTGTGGAAATAAGAAAATGTCAGGACAAAATAAATGTGGACAATGGGAAAATGAAAGGGCGAAGATATGGACAATGAGAAAACTAAAGGACAACAAACAAAATGTGGACAATGAGAAAATTAATGGACAATGGGAAAATGAAAGGACAACCAGGTTTGACTGTAATGCTTAAAAGAGATAAAAACATACCTGTCTATCACAGCCTAAAAACTGGAAAAACCTTCACACACAGAGGCAGGAAATCACCAGGCCACAGGTTGCTGTCATTACTGCATCAGATGGAGACACAGCTGAAGTAAAATTAAAAAGAATCGTTAGATCTGGAAAAAAAATATGGAAGGATCATAAGAGCTGTATAATGTTAAAAATATTTGTTTAATTCATAAGATTTATTTAATAAAATGTGGACAATGGGAAAATGAAAGGATAAAAGATATGGACAATGAGAAAATAAAAGGACAAGAAGAGCTGAGAAAATAAGATCTGGACAATGGGACAGAATGCAAATAGAACTGGACAAAATAAGAGAAAAAACCCAATAATCTTCATGACCTTAGGTGCCAAGTAATGGTCCACTTGAGGCAGTGCTGTCACACATGGCAGGATACCATACCCAATAACATTATCCTGACACCAAGCCAACCGGTCCTGGAACTACCGCTGTATGCTGAGTTCCAAGCAAGGGACTATACCAGCATCATTTTTATAAACTTTGGTATGACATAGCCAGTGGTAGAACCCACAACCCCCTGCTCCCAATGTTTTACCATAAGCTAAAAAAGGTCTAAAATGAGCATGGTGATCCCCTATCTGTAATACAGACATCTTTTTTATAGTCTAAATTACTCTAAATTACTGTAAAAGATTAGAAAAATCAGTCCATAGGGAAAAAACAATGCTGAAATGCCTTTCATACATTTATGAAACTTTTTAAAGTGGTCTTGTGTACAGTCAAAGCTGACCAGTAAATGCTGGTTGACCACTCAATACAGGTGGCTGCTAATACAGATTTCATATTACCAAACTACTGTATTTTGTTACATGTGGAAACCTTTATTTAACAGCCACTTCAATTAAGAGGACACTTTCTCCTGTTCTCCTGACCACTTCAGACAAACCAGGTTGGACTGTACTTGCAGTAAGAATGCTTAAAAGAGATAAAAACATACATGTCTATTACCGCCTAAAAACTGGAAAAACCTTCACACACAGAGGCAGGAAATCACCAGGCCACAGGTTGCTGTCATCACTGCATCAGATGGAGACACAGCTGAAGTAAAATGAAAAAGAATCATTAGATCTGGATGAAAAAAAAATGGAAGGATCATAAGAGCTGTATAATGAGAAAAATGAGAAAAAAATTAAAAATATTTGTTTAATTCATAAGATTTATTTAATAAAATGTGGACAATGGGAAAATGAAAGGATAAAAGATATGGACAATGAGAAAATAAAAGGACAAGAAGAGCTGAGAAAATAAGATCTGGACAATGGGACAATGAGGTGAGAAATTATAAGGACAACAAAATTTGGACGATGAGACAATGAAAGAACAAACAAAATGATGACATTGAGAAAATGAGATGAAAATTAAAAAAATTTGATTAATAAATAATAAATATTTAATTAAACGTGGATCCAAATGTTGTGGTTCAAACCCTACCCGGAACAAGTAATTTTCATGACCTTAGGTGCCAAGTAATGGTCCACTTGAGGCAGTGCTGTCACACGTGGCAGGATACCATACCCAATAACATTATCCTGACACCAAGCCAACCGGTCCTGGAACTATCCGCTGTATGCTGAGTTCCAAGCAAGGGACTATACCCGCATCATTTTTATAACCTTTGGTATGACATAGCCAGGGGTAGAACCCACAACCCCCTGCTCCCAATGTTTTACCATAAGCTAAAAAAGGTCTAAAATGAGCATGGTGATCCCCTATCTGTAATTCAGACATCTTTTTCTTATAGTCTAAATTACTCTAAATTACTGTAAAAGATTAGAAAAATCAGTCCATAGGGAAAAAACAATGCTGAAATGCCTTTCATACATTTATGAAACTTTTTAAAGTGGTCTTGTGTATAGTCAAAGCTGACCAGTAAATGCTGGTTGACCACTCAATACAGGTGGCTGCTAATACAGTTTTCATATTACCAAACTACTGTATTTTGTTACATATGGAAACCTTTATTTAGCAGGCACTTCTGTTAAGATGGACACTTTCTCCTGTTCTCCTGACCACAAAAGAGATAACACCTGGAAAAACCTTCACACACAGAGGCAGGAAATCACCAGGCCACAGGTTGCTGTCATCACTGCATCAGATGGAGACACGGCTGAAGTAAAATGAAAAAGAATCATTAGATCTGGAAAAAGGAAATGGAAGGATCATAAGAGCTGTATAATGAGTAAATGAAAGGAAGAGAAGATCTAGACAATGAGAAAATGCAAGGACAACAACATGTGTGTGTGGAAATAAGAAAATGTCAGGACAAATAAATGTGGACAATGGGAAAATGAAAGGGCGGAAGATATGGACAATGAGAAAACTAAAGGACAACAAACAAAATGTGGACAATGAGAAAATTAATGGACAATGGGAAAATGAAAGGACAACCAGGTTTGACTGTAATGCTTAAAAGAGATAAAAACATACCTGTCTATCACAGCCTAAAAACTGGAAAAACCTTCACAAACAGAGGCAGGAAATCACCAGGCCACAGGTTGCTGTCGTCACTGCATCAGATGGAGACACGGCTGAAGTCAAATGAAAAAGAATCATTAGATCTTGATAAAGAAAAAAAAAAGAAGAAAAATATAGATTAAAGAGAAATTAAAAGGACAACAGGTTTGACTGTACTTGCAGTAAGAATGCTTAAAAGAGATAAAAACATACATGTCTATTACCGCCTAAAAACTGGAAAAACCCTTCACACACAGAGGCAGGAAATCACCAGGCCACAGGTTGCTGTCATCACTGCATTAGATGGAGACACAGCTGAAGTAAAATTAAAAAGAATCGTTAGATCTGGATAAAAAAAATGGAAGGATCATAAGAGCTGCATAATGAGACAATGAGAAAATGAGATAAAAATTAAAAATATTTGATTAATTAATAAGAATTATTTAATAAAATGTGGACAATGGGAAAATGAAAGGATAAAAGATATGGACAAAAATAAGATCTGGACAATGAGGAAATTCAAGGACAAGATCTTGACAATGAGAAATTATAAGGACAACAAAATGTGGGCAATGGAACAATGAAAGGACAAACCAAATGCGGATGATGAGAATGTAATGTTATTGGACTCTAGCTAGATGTCTGTCGTCTCAGTTGTGACTGTCATTAATACAAATATTTGTTATTATTTAATACATAGGGTTACTGTCTGGCTGGATGGTAACCAACCAATATATAAGCTGACTGGTCAAGGGTCTAGGTAGGAGATCTTGTGGTATACCTAGGGAGATCTTGTTAGATCCTCGAGACTACCTCCAGCGCAACCTTGCCAGATACCTTGGGGACTGAATAAATCTATTGCCAGCCACCACCGTCTCGTGTTAGTTTATTCCAGCCATAACACTACACGGAAATGAGATAAAAATTGAAAAAATTTCATTAATAATAAATATTTAATTAAACGTGGATCCAAAGGTTGTGTATTCAAACCCCAGCCGGAACAAATAATCTTCATGACCTTAGGTGCCAAGTAATGGTCCACTTGAGGCAGTGCTGTCACACATGGCAGGATACCATACCCAATAACATTATCCTGACACCAAGCCAACCGGTCCTGGAACTACCGCTGTATGCTGAGTTCCAAGCAAGGGACTATACCAGCATCATTTTTATAAACTTTGGTATGACATAGCCAGTGGTAGAACCCACAACCCCCTGCTCCCAATGTTTTACCATAAGCTAAAAAAGGTCTAAAATGAGCATGGTGATCCCCTATCTGTAATACAGACATCTTTTTTTATAGTCTAAATTACTCTAAATTACTGTAAAAGATTAGAAAAATCAGTCCATAGGGAAAAAACAATGCTGAAATGCCTTTCATACATTTATGAAACTTTTTAAAGTGGTCTTGTGTACAGTCAAAGCTGACCAGTAAATGCTGGTTGACCACTCAATACAGGTGGCTGCTAATACAGATTTCATATTACCAAACTACTGTATTTTGTTACATGTGGAAACCTTTATTTAACAGCCACTTCAATTAAGAGGACACTTTCTCCTGTTCTCCTGACCACTTCAGACAAACCAGGTTGGACTGTACTTGCAGTAAGAATGCTTAAAAGAGATAAAAACATACATGTCTATTACCGCCTAAAAACTGGAAAAACCTTCACACACAGAGGCAGGAAATCACCAGGCCACAGGTTGCTGTCATCACTGCATCAGATGGAGACACAGCTGAAGTAAAATTAAAAAGAATCGTTAGATCTGGAAAAAAAAATGGAAGGATCATAAGAGCTGTATAATGAGAAAATGAGAAAAAAATTAAAAATATTTGTTTAATTCATAAGATTTATTTAATAAAATGTGGACAATGGGAAAATAAAGGAAAAAGATATGGAAAAAATAAAAGGACAAGAGCTGGGAAAAAGGGAAGGAAGAAATTATAAGGACAACAAAATTTGGACGATGAGACAATGAAAGAACAAACAAAATGATGACATTGAGAAAATGAGATGAAAATTAAAAATATTTGATTAATTAATAATGACGGTTATGTTTTAAATATAACCGCGTTTATTTTAACCATTTTGAGGTCGATATTGTTTGGGTCCGAAGAGAACAGCTAGTGGTCATCTGTCCGAATGTTGCGTAATTTTCGGAATACTCGCTCTTTCCGATCTTGCTTCCCAGCTAAACGGTCATCGCCATTTAACACCATTTAATTTGAAAAGAATCTGCCATCATCCGTTGCTTCGTCGCAATTAGAGGATGCCTAGGGGAAAGAAGAGGAAGGCTGAGGATATGCCGGTCATTTCGGAGCCAGAGAGTGCGGGTAATGTCATTGATTTTGAGGAAATCATTCGTGCGTCGAATGTTATCCCACATGCCGTAAGCACGGCGAGTGCGGATATTTCCGAAGGGTTTGGGAGAAGGGTCGATTTTCCAAATCATGGTATAGATAAGGCAAGATGTTCGGGGGACGAATTGTATTCTCATGTTCCTTTGTCCTTGCGTGAGAAAATTGTCAATGGTAGCTATATTAATCTGTCTCTTTTACTGAAAGGCAGTTCGGAGCTTGAAGGTTTATGTAGCGGTGGTAGTTTATGTCTCGCGGAGGATGGGTCTATCGTGTCAAAACCCAAAGATTGTGGGTCAAAGGTTCCAAATATGGAACGTTGGACGGATGCGTTTATTATTTTCATGAGTATCTATGTGAACTCTCACAAGGAGGAGGCTGCTGAGATGTTAAAATACATGTTTAACATTAGGGAGGCAGCTCAGCGTCAGGGGGGTTTTGCTTGGCGATCTTATGACGAGCAATTCCGTATGAGGCAAGAGACTAATCACTCATCATGGGCAGTCATAAATATGGATTTGTGGTGGAGATGTACTCTGTCAAGGGACCAGGTGTCAAATAATGCTATGAGTCAGTCTCAGAGGCCTGGCGGGCGGGTTTACCCCTGTATAGATTTTAACAAGGGACAGTGTCACTGGCCCAACTGCAAATTTAGCCATGTATGCTCTGGTTGTTTTGGCTCACATTCTTTTAAGTCTTGTTTTCAAAGTCAGAGATCAACATTTCCGGGAAATCGACCCCAGCAGCAGCAGCCTTTTCGTACCTTCCAACAATCAGGGGGGTTCGTACAACAAAGAGGCTTCAATAGACAGCCCACCAGGCCCGGTTCTAGAACAAGCAAGTAACTTAGATGTGGTTTCTCTTGCACCGACACCTATTAATATTGAGAATTTACAGCTTGCTTTGTCTGCATATCTACACAAGGATGCCAAATTTATATTAGAGGGTTTTCGGGATGGTTTTAGCCTTAATTACACTGGGCCTAGGCAATCAAGGGATAGTAATAATCTTAAATCAGCAACACAGAATTCTATAATAGTGCAAGATAAGATAAATAAGGAAGTTTTAGCTGGTCGGATCGCTGGCCCATTTACAAATAGACCTTTACCAAACCTGTTAGTATCCCCTATTGGTTTAGTTCCAAAGAAGACACCTGGGGAATTCAGGTTAATTCATCATTTATCTAGTCCCAAGGAGGTATCAGTTAACGATTTCATCGACCCACAGCATTGTTCAGTTCAATATACTAGCTTCGATGAAGCAGTGAATATGGTTCAGGAATTAGGCCAAAATTGCAAGCTTTTTAAAATGGATATTAAACATGCTTTTCGGAATCTTCCAGTCAAAATTAAAGACATTGAACTACTTGGCTTTAAGTTTTTGGACAAATTTTATGTGGATAAATGTCTGCCAATGGGTTGTTCAATAAGTTGCAGTCATTTCGAAAAGTTTTCAACATTTTTAGAGTTCTTTGTGCAAAATAAAATGTCATCTGGTAGGCTTATACATTACTTAGATGATTTTTTGGGAGGAGATAGAGATCAATCAGGGTGTGAATTAGCTATGAAATGCTTTGTGGAATGCTTACAGTGGTTGTCGGTGCCCATAGCTGAAGAGAAGACAGAGGGTCCATCTGAAGTGTTAGTTTTTCTAGGCTTGGAATTAGACACGGTGGAAATGGTAGTCAGAATTCCTATACAAAAAATTAAAGAAATTACTGGCAAAATTGAAGCCATACTTTCACGCAATAAGACAACTTTAAAAGAGATGCAATCTTTAATTGGTTCGCTCAATTTCTGTTGTAGAGCCATTGTGGCAGGTAGACCTTTCTGTAGACGGCTCATCAATTCCATTTGTGGTTTAACTAAACCTCACCACCATTTGAGGGTAAATAAGGGCATACGTTTGGACTTAGCAATGTGGTTAGAGTTCTTTAAAAGCTACAATGGATTGTCAGTGTTCCATGACAGGTTTTGGGTTTCCAATGAAGATGTGCAGTTATTTACTGATAGTTCTGGTGGAAAAGGTTTTGGTATTTACTTTCAGGGACATTGGGCATTGGCTGAGTGGCCAAAATCATGGCATGAAAAAGGTCTGACAACAGACATCACTGTTTTGGAGTTATTTCCAATTTTCGTAGCACTCCGGATTTGGAGCGATTGTCTAGCTAAAAAGAAGATTAAGTTTTTATGTGACAATATGGCAGTTGTAAGCATTGTAAACAGCATGACATCTAAGTCGGACAGGGTAATGGATATTGTAAGACAAATAACAAAACTTTGTTTGGAAAAGAATATAGTCATTAAAGCCTCACATGTGCCCGGTAAAATAAATGTTTTGTGTGATGCATTGTCTCGTTTGCAGGTGGACAAATTCAAGAGATTAGCTCCTCATGCAGACCCAGATCCTCAGATGGTTCCCAGCTGTCTGTGGGGGATCTTCAACATGGGGTAGCAAAATTGCTGGATGCTGGTGTCTCTCCTAATACTTCCGCAGCATATAAGACTGCTATGGATGCTTTTAAAAATTTTTTAAGAGAATACAAGCTTTCTTTTAAATGTCCTTTGAATATCCAACATGCAATTCTTTTCATATCTTATTGTTTCCAAAAAGGTCTCGCCCCTAATACAATAAACACCTACCTGGCTGGTTTGAATTACTACAACAGACTCAGTGGTGGTTGTAATTTAAAAGATAATTTCATAATAAAAAAAATGTTGGAAGGTTCTACACGACTTAGGAGGAGAAAGGATATGCGCATGCCAATTACAGTTGACATACTGACAGACATTTGTGAGATTTTACCTAGGATATGCTATGATCAATACGAGGCTACTCTTTTCAAGGCTGTGTTTTTGTTAGCATATTTTGGTCTTTTCAGAGTTAGTGAATTAGTTGTGCCATCATCATTATTGTCTGACAGAACCCTAGCTTGGGATGGTGTACATATTGGGGCAAGTAAGCAACACGTTTTAGTGACGCTTAAGGTTTCTAAAACTAATCAAGCTGGTTCACCTACAGTTCTCAGGATACCTTGTGAAAAGAGCGAAGTTCTTTGTCCAGTACATGCGGTGTACAATTTTATTGCCATAAGGCCAAAGTGTGAGTCACCTTTTTTCTGTCACGCCAGTGGACATCCCCTGACAAGAGGCCAATTTTCTGCTGTTTTAACAAAAGGTATTAATAGAGTTAGGCCAGGCATGACAAATATTACATCTCACAGTTTCCGCATAGGCAGGGCAACGCAGCTCTTTTCAATGGGAATGTCTGAAGATAAAATAAAAAGTTTAGGTAGGTGGCGTTCTGATGCGGTTAAAAGATATCTAAGAATGTAATTTCATCTGTTAATTTTTCTTCTGCAGAGATATGGCTGGTGGGAGATTCCATAATTTATTGGGCCGGTCAATATGCAGGGGATCACCAGAAGGAATCACTTAAACTGGGGCGGTCAGTTGGGTGGATGGGGTACAGAGGGATGTCATGGAGGGATTTTCATAGTAAGATGCAATTGAAGGTGTTGTTGGCCCCTCCACCTAAGATTCTGGCAATACATCTTGGTGGTAATGACATTGAAAGCCTGACAGTTTGCAGGATTTTTAACCTGATAAAATCGGGACTCAAATACCTGAGGGCAGGTTTTCCAGCCAGTAAACTGGTTTGGATTGACATTTTGCCACGCTTTACATGGGCCCCTGGAACTAAAGAAGATAAAAAAAGGAGGAGGGTTAACCGTTTTGGTCGCCAAATTGTACGTTCGCTAAATGGGGATTTCCTGGCCACTGGTTTGGATAGTACAACAAAGGGTTTCTTTCGGCATGACGGGGTTCATTTAAGCCAGGTGGGTCTTGAAATGTTTTTAGATGGGCTTGGGGATAAGCTGGCAGAGCTTTGAATTTTGGGGGATAAATTTTAAAAATTAAAATTTATTGTGGCGAAAAAATTCAAAAAGCTGACAGTCAGCCTGGAGTGCACATTTCTTATTTACACATTTAAATTAAAATAGGGGGCCACCCTCTGATAGGATCAGCTTTATGACTGATATATCCTGTCTTGGGAGGCAGACACAAAAAATTAATTTGTTATAGGGGAAATGGGTTTTGCCCGGACTTGTATTTTGGTAACTCCCACTCTCCTTTTGGCATCTTGGGCAGTACAATGTTTAATCAGTGAATTGTGGCAGATTTGGATCATAGCGGATTTGGGGTGGGGGTTTTTAATAGCGGATAACTCATTGGAATATGGATTTGCTTGCGGATGGAATTGCGGATATTGCGGAACAAAGTTAGGAGGTGCTTGCGGATGAATTATTGCGGATATTGCGGAACAAAGTTAGGATGGGTTGATTTGCTTTTGGTGTAAGAATATAGCATTCATTTTGCAAGTTTTGTGCATTCTTGGCTGGCTGTCGGCTAACTTAAAATATGATTAGGGCCAGTTAATGGCATGTCCTAATTATATAACTTTTTGTTGCGGCCATTCATATCCAAAAAATTTCTAGTCACATTTCAAATATATTTGTGGTTCATACTTGTGATATAGTTTGGTTTTATGAACAGTATTTTGTGTGCCTTCATGTTTTGAGGGACACTTTGTATTTCACTATATGTTTTAAAGATTGGTGCATAATCCTATTTGTTGAAAACATTTTATTCTAGTCTGGTTTCTTTTGTTGTATTGTATTTTTGGCAATATGAAAAGTTAGATAATAAAGTTTATATACATGATACATGGTGTTATTTCAAAATGGTTTTACCTAAATAATGACGGTTATGTTTTAAATATAACCGCGTTTATTTTAACCATTTTGAGGTCGATATTGTTTGGGTCCGAAGAGAACAGCTAGTGGTCATCTGTCCGAATGTTGCGTAATTTTCGGAATACTCGCTCTTTCCGATCTTGCTTCCCAGCTAAACGGTCATCGCCATTTAACACCATTTAATTTGAAAAGACCCACCCTCCCCACCCTTCATTTAATTATGAATATATATATGCTGAATGCTACCTTCAGGCTGAATTCGTGATTGCAGATTAGGCCATGTAAGGGCTGCCCTCTGATAGGTTCAGTCTTGACTGATACATCCTGTCTTGGGAGGCAGGCTCAACAGTTAATTTCATATTAAGGTCATTTTGGTGCATGTATAAATGTATGTTGTTGGTGGTTGCTTTCTCGTCCTCCCTCTATGTTTCAGTAAGCATGAGCTGCCCCTGGAGGAAGGTCAGTTTAAGCAGTGCTGCTGACAGACATATTGATCCAGCCATATGCACCAATCCATTCAGCAGACGATCAGTGACGGGTCAATAGTGCAATGGGTGTCATCTGATGTGTTACTTCTATGTGCCTGGTAAACGGAAGAGAAGTGGTATACTGATAGCTGGATTTTCTGCCGAGATTAAAAACTTGCGTGATAATTCCTCAGGGGCGATGCTACTGTCAGGTAGCTTGTTAATAGGAAAGGATCTGGGCGATGTTGGTGTACGGAGCCTTCTCCAGAGTACTTAGCCGATATCTGGATTCGAGACTATGACAAACTTCGTTTAGTTTCCAAGTCACGAGACACAGTTGGATTATACGTGAAGAACATTTGCAGTCCTGTTTTAGCTGGTCATTAAATAACATTGGTTTAAGTTATGCTTATTTTTGATAATTCTTATGTGAGATAATATCATTATCCAAATTTTCTGTGACTGATGTGTGTAACACTTTAACGGATGGATTATACGTGAAGAACATTTGCAGTCCTGTTTTAGCTGGTCATTAAATAATGCTTTAGATATGCTTATTTTTATACTGTTACCCACATTTCTCCTAATTCTGGAAGTTTTTAAAAAAAAAAAAAAAGTTTAACAGTTTATTACAGCTTTATTATATGTTGCTTTTCGATACCATATGCTTACATTTTGGGTTTATTGGGGCCTTTTCATGAGAAATTTTTTACTTGTCACAACTTGTCGCAACAAAAATTCAAAAGCGAAAAAATTCAAAAAGCTGACAGTCAGCCTGGAGTGCACATTTCTTATTTACACATTTAAATTAAAATAGGGGGCCACCCTCTGATAGGATCAGCTTTATGACTGATATATCCTGTCTTGGGAGGCAGACACAAAAAATTAATTTGTTATAGGGGAAATGGGTTTTGCCCGGACTTGTATTTGGTAACTCCCACTCTCCTTTTGGCATCTTGGGCAGTACAATGTTTAATCAGTGAATTTGTGGCAGATTTGGATCATAGCGGATTTGGGGTGGGGGTTTTTAATAGCGGATAACTCATTGGAATATGGATTTGCTTGCGGATGGAATTGCGGATATTGCGGAACAAAGTTAGGAGGTGCTTGCGGATGAATTATTGCGGATATTGCGGAACAAAGTTAGGATGGGTTGATTTGCTTTTGGTGTAAGAATATAGCATTCATTTTGCAAGTTTTGTGCATTCTTGGCTGGCTGTCGGCTAACTTAAAATATGATTAGGGCCAGTTAATGGCATGTCCTAATTATATAACTTTTTGTTGCGGCCATTCATATCCAAAAAATTTCTAGTCACATTTCAAATATATTTGTGGTTCATACTTGTGATATAGTTTGGTTTTATGAACAGTATTTTGTGTGCCTTCATGTTTTGAGGGACACTTTGTATTTCACTATATGTTTTAAAGATTGGTGCATAATCCTATTTGTTGAAAACATTTTATTCTAGTCTGGTTTCTTTTGTTGTATTGTATTTTTGGCAATATGAAAAGTTAGATAATAAAGTTTATATACATGATACATGGTGTTATTTCAAAATGGTTTTACCTAAATAATAAATATTTAATTAAACGTGGTTCCAAAGGTTGTGTATTCAAACCCCAGCCGGAACAAATAATCTTCATGACCTTAGGTGCCAAGTAATGGTCCACTTGAGGCAGTGCTGTCACACATGGCAGGATACCATACCCAATAACATTATCCTGACACCAAGCCAACCGGTCCTGGAACTACCGCTGTATGCTGAGTTCCAAGCAAGGGACTATACCAGCATCATTTTTATAAACTTTGGTATGACATAGCCAGTGGTAGAACCCACAACCCCCTGCTCCCAATGTTTTGTCATAAGCTAAAAAAGGTCTAAAATGAGCATGGTGATCCCCTATCTGTAATACAGACATCTTTTTTTATAGTCTAAATTACTCTAAATTACTGTAAAAGATTAGAAAAATCAGTCCATAGGGAAAAAACAATGCTGAAATGCCTTTCATACATTTATGAAACTTTTTAAAGTGGTCTTGTGTACAGTCAAAGCTGACCAGTAAATGCTGGTTGACCACTCAATACAGGTGGCTGCTAATACAGATTTCATATTACCAAACTACTGTATTTTGTTACATGTGGAAACCTTTATTTAACAGCCACTTCAATTAAGACACTTTCTCCTGTTCTCCTGACCACTTCAGACAAACCAGGTTTGACTGTACTTGCAGTAAGAATGCTTAAAAGAGATAAAAACATACATGTCTATTACCGCCTAAAAACTGGAAAAACCTTCACACACAGAGGCAGGAAATCACCAGGCCACAGGTTGCTGTCATCACTGCATCAGATGGAGACACAGCTGAAGTAAAATGAAAAAGAATCATTAGATCTGGATGAAAAAAAAATGGAAGGATCATAAGAGCTGTATAATGAGAAAATGAGAAAAAAATTAAAAATATTTGTTTAATTCATAAGATTTATTTAATAAAATGTGGACAATGGGAAAATGAAAGGATAAAAGATATGGACAATGAGAAATAAAAGGACAAGAAGAGCTGAGAAAATAAGATCTGGACAATGGGACAATGAGGAAATGCAAGGGCAAGATCTGGACAATGAGAAATTATAAGGACAACAAAATTTGGACGATGAGACAATGAAAGAACAAACAAAATGATGACATTGAGAAAATGAGATGAAAATTAAAAAAATTTGATTAATAAATAATAAATATTTAATTAAACGTGGATCCAAATGTTGTGGGTTCAAACCCTACCCGGAACAAGTAATTTTCATGACCTTAGGTGCCAAGTAATGGTCCACTTGAGGCAGTGCTGTCACACGTGGCAGGATACCATACCCAATAACATTATCCTGACACCAAGCCAACCGGTCCTGGAACTACCGCTGTATGCTGAGTGCCAAGCAAGGGACTATACCAGCATCATTTTTATAAACTTTGGTATGACATAGCCAGTGGTAGAACCCACAACCCCCTGCTCCCAATGTTTTACCATAAGCTAAAAAAGGTCTAAAATGAGCATGGTGATCCCCTATCTGTAATTCAGACATCTTTTTCTTATAGTCTAAATTACTCTAAATTACTGTAAAAGATTAGAAAAATCAGTCCATAGGGAAAAAACAATGCTGAAATGCCTTTCATACATTTATGAAACTTTTTAAAGTGGTCTTGTGTATAGTCAAAGCTGACCAGTAAATGCTGGTTGACCACTCAATACAGGTGGCTGCTAATACAGTTTTCATATTACCAAACTACTGTATTTTGTTACATATGGAAACCTTTATTTAGCAGGCACTTCTGTTAAGATGGACACTTTCTCCTGTTCTCCTGACCACAAAAGAGATAACACCTGGAAAAACCTTCACACACAGAGGCAGGAAATCACCAGGCCACAGGTTGCTGTCATCACTGCATCAGATGGAGACACGGCTGAAGTAAAATGAAAAAGAATCATTAGATCTGGAAAAAGGAAATGGAAGGATCATAAGAGCTGTACAATGGGAAAATGAAAGGGCGGAAGATATGGACAATGAGAAAACTAAAGGACAACAAACAAAATGTGGACAATGAGAAAATTAATGGACAATGGGAAAATGAAAGGACAACCAGGTTTGACTGTAATGCTTAAAAGAGATAAAAACATACCTGTCTATCACAGCCTAAAAACTGGAAAAACCTTCACAAACAGAGGCAGGAAATCACCAGGCCACAGGTTGCTGTCGTCACTGCATCAGATGGAGACACGGCTGAAGTCAAATGAAAAAGAATCATTAGATCTTGATAAAGAAAATGGAAGGATCATAAGAGATGTATAAGGAGAAAATGAAAGGAAAAGATCTAGACAATGAGAAAATGCAAGGACAACAAGATGTGTGTGTGGACAATAAGTAAATGTAAGGACAAATAAATGTGGACAATGGGAGAATGAAAGGACAAAAGATATGGACAATGAGAAAACTAGAGGACAACAAACAAAATGTAAGCAATGAGAAAATTAATGGACAATGAGAAATTAAAAGGACAACAGGTTTGACTGTACTTGCAGTAAGAATGCTTAAAAGAGATAAAAACATACATGTCTATTACCGCCTAAAAACTGGAAAAACCTTCACACACAGAGGCAGGAAATCACCAGGCCACAGGTTGCTGTCATCACTGCATTAGATGGAGACACAGCTGAAGTAAAATTAAAAAGAATCGTTAGATCTGGATAAAAAAAAATGGAAGGATCATAAGAGCTGCATAATGAGACAATGAGAAAATGAGATAAAAATTAAAAATATTTGATTAATTAATAAGAATTATTTAATAAAATGTGGACAATGGGAAAATGAAAGGATAAAAGATATGGACAATGAGAAAATACAAGGACAAGAAGAGCTGAGAAAATAAGATCTGGACAATGAGGAAATTCAAGGACAAGATCTTGACAATGAGAAATTATAAGGACAACAAAATGTGGGCAATGGAACAATGAAAGGACAAACCAAATGCGGATGATGAGAATGTAATGTTATTGGACTCTAGCTAGATGCTATTGCTACAGTTTCATTGTTACTAACCAATTATAGATATAATTAGAGATTATAACAGGACCGTTGCATTAGTTATGCAACGTCTGTCTCAGTTGTGACTGTCATTAATACAAATATTTGTTATTATTTAATACATATGGTTACTGTCTGGCTGGATGGTAACCAACCAATATATAAGCTGACTGGTCAAGGGTCTAGGTAGGAGATCTTGTGGTATACCTAGGGAGATCTTGTTAGATCCTCGAGACTACCTCCAGCGCAACCTTGCCAGATACCTTGGGGACTGAATAAATCTATTGCCAGCCACCACCGTCTCGTGTTAGTTTATTCCAGCCATAACACTACACGGAAATGAGATAAAAATTGAAAAAATTTAATTAATAATAAATATTTAATTAAACGTGGATCCAAAGGTTGTGTATTCAAACCCCAGCCGGAACAAATAATCTTCATGACCTTAGGTGCCAAGTAATGGTCCACTTGAGGCAGTGCTGTCACACATGGCAGGATACCATACCCAATAACATTATCCTGACACCAAGCCAACCGGTCCTGGAACTACCGCTGTATGCTGAGTTCCAAGCAAGGGACTATACCAGCATCATTTTTATAAACTTTGGTATGACATAGCCAGTGGTAGAACCCACAACCCCCTGCTCCCAATGTTTTACCATAAGCTAAAAAAGGTCTAAAATGAGCATGGTGATCCCCTATCTGTAATACAGACATCTTTTTTTATAGTCTAAATTACTGTAAAAGATTAGAAAATCAGTCCATAGGGAAAAAACAATGCTGAAATGCCTTTCATACATTTATGAAACTTTTTAAAGTGGTCTTGTGTACAGTCAAAGCTGATCAGTAAATGCTGGTTGACCACTCAATACAGGTGGCTGCTAATACAGATTTCATATTACCAAACTACTGTATTTTGTTACATGTGGAAACCTTTATTTAACAGCCACTTCAATTAAGAGGACACTTTCTCCTGTTCTCCTGACCACTTCAGACAAACCAGGTTGGACTGTACTTGCAGTAAGAATGCTTAAAAGAGATAAAAACATACATGTCTATTACCGCCTAAAAACTGGAAAAACCTTCACACACAGAGGCAGGAAATCACCAGGCCACAGGTTGCTGTCATCACTGCATCAGATGGAGACACAGCTGAAGTAAAATGAAAAAGAATCATTAGATCTGGATGAAAAAAAAATGGAAGGATCATAAGAGCTGTATAATGAGAAAATGAGAAAAAAATAAAAATATTTGTTTAATTCATAAGATTTATTTAATAAAATGTGGACAATGGGAAAATGAAAGGATAAAAGATATGGACAATGAGAAAATAAAAGGACAAGAAGAGCTGAGAAAATAAGATCTGGACAATGGGACAATGAGGAAATGCAAGGGCAAGATCTGGACAATGAGAAATTATAAGGACAACAAAATTTGGACGATGAGACAATGAAAGAACAAACAAAATGATGACATTGAGAAAATGAGATGAAAATTAAAAAAATTTGATTAATAAATAATAAATATTTAATTAAACGTGGATCCAAATGTTGTGGGTTCAAACCCTACCCGGAACAAGTAATTTTCATGACCTTAGGTGCCAAGTAATGGTCCACTTGAGGCAGTGCTGTCACACTGGCAGGATACCATACCCAATAACATTATCCTGACACCAAGCCAACCGGTCCTGGAACTACCGCTGTATGCTGAGTGCCAAGCAAGGGACTATACCAGCATCATTTTTATAAACTTTGGTATGACATAGCCAGTGGTAGAACCCACAACCCCCTGCTCCCAATGTTTTACCATAAGCTAAAAAAGGTCTAAAATGAGCATGGTGATCCCCTATCTGTAATTCAGACATCTTTTTTTATAGTCTAAATTACTCTAAATTACTGTAAAAGATTAGAAAATCAGTCCATAGGGAAAAAACAATGCTGAAATGCCTTTCATACATTTATGAAACTTTTTAAAGTGGTCTTGTGTATAGTCAAAGCTGACCAGTAAATGCTGGTTGACCACTCAATACAGGTGGCTGCTAATACAGTTTTCATATTACCAAACTACTGTATTTTGTTACATATGGAAACCTTTATTTAGCAGCACTTCTTAAGAGGACACTTTCGTCTCCTGATTCTCCTGACTCAAAAAGAGATAACACCCTGGAAAAACCTTCACACACAGAGGCAGGAAATCACCAGGCCACAGGTTGCTGTCATCACTGCATCAGATGGAGACACGCTGAAGTAAAATGAAAAAGAATCATTAGATCTGGAAAAAGAAATGGAAGGATCATAAGAGCTGTATGAGTAATGAAAGGAAGAGAAAATCAAAATGAAAATCAAGACAACAAATGTGTGTTGAAATAAGAATAGTCAGACAAATAAATGTGGACAATGGGAAAATGAAAGGGCGGAAAGATATGGACAATGAGAAAACTAAAGGACACAAACAAAATGTGGACAATAGAAAATTAATGGACAATGGGAAATGAAGGACAACAGTTGACTGTAATTTAAAAGGAAAAACAAACCTTCTATCACAGCCAAAACTGGAAAATTCACAAACAGAGCAGAAATCACCAGCACATTGTGTCGACTGCATCAATGGAGACACGTAAGTTCAAATGAAAAGAATCATTAGATCTTTGAATAAAGAATGAAGGATCATAAGTGTGGTTAGAACAATACCGGAACAAGTATTAACATGAGCTAAAAGGTGCTAAGGACATGACAAGTGTGTAGTGTGAGGAATACTAAGTAAATTATGGACAAATAAGTTGGAAATGGAGAATGAAGGCAAAGAATGCAATGAAATGGGACAACAAACAAATGTAGCTGGAAATGTATGGACAATGAGAAAAAAGACTACATGGTTTAGTCCATAAGCTTAAAAAGAGTAAAAATCATGTTTACCCCTAAAAACTGTAAAAACCTTCAAGAGAATCACCAGAATTGCTGTATTACTGCATTAGAAATGAGACAAGGAAACCTGAATTAACATTTAGAAAAACGTTAGATCTGGTAAAAAAAAAGAGGACATAAATGCTGGATAATAGACAATCAAAAGTGAGTGATAATAAGCATTAAAAATATTTGTTAATATAGAATTATTTAAGTTAGAAATGTGACAATTGAAAAAGAATCAGGTAAAAACTAACACAGAGAAAATACAAGGACAGAAGATACTGCAGGAAAATAAATTGAAAAAGAACAATGGAAAAAGGAAATTGGAAGATATAAAGTGTATAAGGAAATAAAGGAAGAGAATGAAGACAATAAAATGCATGGACAAAATGTGTGGAAATAAGAAATGTCAGAAAATAAATGTGGACAATGGGAAAATGAAAGGAAAGATATGGACAATGAGAAAATAAAGGACAACTGAGAAAAAATTGGACAATGAGGAAAATTAAGGACAAGAGATTTGACTGTAATGCTAAAAGAGAATTAAAAACATATGTCATCACAGCTAAAAACTGGAAAAACCTCCAAACAGAGGCAGGAAATTCACCAGGCCACAGGTTGCTGTCGTCACTGCATCAGATGGAGACACGCTTGAAGTCAAATGAAAAAGATTCATTAGTCTTGATACAGAAATGGAAGTCATAAAGATATGTATAATAAAAATGAAAGGTAAAAGATCTAGACAATGAGAAAATGCAAGGACAACGAGATTGTGTGTGTGACAATAAGTAAATGTAAGGACAATAAATGTGAAATGGGAGAATAAAGGACAAAAGATATGGCATGAGAAAACATAAGGACAACAAACAAAATGTAAGCAATGAGAAAATTAATGGACAATGAGAAATTAAAAGGACAACAGTGTTTGACTGTACTTGCAGTAGAATGCTTAAAAGAGATAAAAACATACATGTCTATTACCGCCTAAAAACTGGAAAAACCTTCACACACAGAGGCAGGAAATCACCAGGCCACAGGTTGCTGTCATCACTGCATTAGATGGAGACACAGCTGAAGTAAAATTAAAAAGAATCGTTAAAAATTAAAAATTTTTAATTAATAAGAATTATTTAATAAAATGTGGACAATGGGAAAATGAAAGGATAAAAGATATGGACAATGAGAAAATACAAGGACAAGAAGAGCTGAGAAAATAAGATCTGGACAATGAGGAAATTCAAGGACAAGATCTTGACAATGAGAAATTATAAGGACAACAAAATGTGGGCAATGGAACAATGAAAGGACAAACCAAATGCGGATGATGAGAATGTAATGTTATTGGACTCTAGCTAGATGCTATTGCTACAGTTTCATTGTTACTAACCAATTATAGATATAATTAGAGATTATAACAGGACCGTTGCATTAGTTATGCAACGTCTGTCTCAGTTGTGACTGTCATTAATACAAATATTTGTTATTATTTAATACATATGGTTACTGTCTGGCTGGATGGTAACCAACCAATATATAAGCTGACTGGTCAAGGGTCTAGGTAGGAGATCTTGTGGTATACCTAGGGAGATCTTGTTAGATCCTCGAGACTACCTCCAGCGCAACCTTGCCAGATACCTTGGGACTGAATAAATCTATTGCCAGCCACCACCGTCTCGTGTTAGTTTATTCCAGCCATAACACTACACGGAAATGAGATAAAAATTGAAAAAATTTAATTAATAATAAATATTTAATTAAACGTGGATCCAAAGGTTGTGTATTCAAACCCCAGCCGGAACAAATAATCTTCATGACCTTAGGTGCCAAGTAATGGTCCACTTGAGGCAGTGCTGTCACACATGGCAGGATACCATACCCAATAACATTATCCTGACACCAAGCCAACCGGTCCTGGAACTACCGCTGTATGCTGAGTTCCAAGCAAGGGACTATACCAGCATCATTTTTATAAACTTTGGTATGACATAGCCAGTGGTAGAACCCACAACCCCCTGCTCCCAATGTTTTACCATAAGCTAAAAAAGGTCTAAAATGAGCATGGTGATCCCTATCTGTAATACAGACATCTTTTTTTATAGTCTAAATTACTCTAAATTACTGTAAAAGATTAGAAAAATCAGTCCATAGGGAAAAAACAATGCTGAAATGCCTTTCATACATTTATGAAACTTTTAAAGTGGTCTTGTGTATAGTCAAAGCTGACCAGTAAATGCTGGTTGACCACTCAATACAGGTGGCTGCTAATACAGTTTTCATATTACCAAACTACTGTATTTTGTTACATATGGAAACCTTTATTTAGCAGGCACTTCTGTTAAGATGGACACTTTCTCCTGTTCTCCTGACCACAAAAGAGATAACACCTGGAAAAACCTTCACACACAGAGGCAGGAAATCACCAGGCCACAGGTTGCTGTCATCACTGCATCAGATGGAGACACGGCTGAAGTAAAATGAAAAAGAATCATTAGATCTGGAAAAAGGAAATGGAAGGATCATAAGAGCTGTATAATGAGTAAATGAAAGGAAGAGAAGATCTAGACAATGAGAAAATGCAAGGACAACAACATGTGTGTGTGGAAATAAGAAAATGTCAGGACAAATAAATGTGGACAATGGGAAAATGAAAGGGCGGAAGATATGGACAATGAGAAAACTAAAGGACAACAAACAAAATGTGGACAATGAGAAAATTAATGGACAATGGGAAAATGAAAGGACAACCAGGTTTGACTGTAATGCTTAAAAGAGATAAAAACATACCTGTCTATCACAGCCTAAAAACTGGAAAAACCTTCACAAACAGAGGCAGGAAATCACCAGGCCACAGGTTGCTGTCGTCACTGCATCAGATGGAGACACGGCTGAAGTCAAATGAAAAAGAATCATTAGATCTTGATAAAGAAAATGGAAGGATCATAAGAGATGTATAATGAGAAAATGAAAGGAAAAGATCTAGACAATGAGAAAATGCAAGGACAACAAGATGTGTGTGTGGACAATAAGTAAATGTAAGGACAAATAAATGTGGACAATGGGAGAATGAAAGGACAAAAGATATGGACAATGAGAAAACTAAAGGACAACAAACAAAATGTAAGCAATGAGAAAATTAATGGACAATGAGAAATTAAAAGGACAACAGGTTTGACTGTACTTGCAGTAAGAATGCTTAAAAGAGATAAAAACATACATGTCTATTACCGCCTAAAAACTGGAAAAACCTTCACACACAGAGGCAGGAAATCACCAGGCCACAGGTTGCTGTCATCACATGGAGACACAGCTGAAGTAAAATTAAAAAGAATCGTTAGATCTGGATAAAAAAAAATGGAAGGATCATAAGAGCTGCATAATGAGACAATGAGAAAATGAGATAAAAATTAAAAATATTTGATTAATTAATAAGAATTATTTAATAAAATGTGGACAATGGGAAAATGAAAGGATAAAAGATATGGACAATGAGAAAATACAAGGACAAGAAGAGCTGAGAAAATAAGATCTGGACAATGAGGAAATTCAAGGACAAGATCTTGACAATGAGAAATTATAAGGACAACAAAATGTGGGCAATGGAACAATGAAAGGACAAACCAAATGCGGATGATGAGAATGTAATGTTATTGGACTCTAGCTAGATGCTATTGCTACAGTTTCATTGTTACTAACCAATTATAGATATAATTAGAGATTATAACAGGACCGTTGCATTAGTTATGCAACGTCTGTCTCAGTTGTGACTGTCATTAATACAAATATTTGTTATTATTTAATACATATGGTTACTGTCTGGCTGGATGGTAACCAACCAATATATAAGCTGACTGGTCAAGGGTCTAGGTAGGAGATCTTGTGGTATACCTAGGGAGATCTTGTTAGATCCTCGAGACTACCTCCAGCGCAACCTTGCCAGATACCTTGGGGACTGAATAAATCTATTGCCAGCCACCACCGTCTCGTGTTAGTTTATTCCAGCCATAACACTACACGGAAATGAGATAAAAATTGAAAAAATTTAATTAATAATAAATATTTAATTAAACGTGGATCCAAAGGTTGTGTATTCAAACCCCAGCCGGAACAAATAATCTTCATGACCTTAGGTGCCAAGTAATGGTCCACTTGAGGCAGTGCTGTCACACATGGCAGGATACCATACCCAATAACATTATCCTGACACCAAGCCAACCGGTCCTGGAACTACCGCTGTATGCTGAGTTCCAAGCAAGGGACTATACCAGCATCATTTTTATAAACTTTGGTATGACATAGCCAGTGGTAGAACCCACAACCCCCTGCTCCCAATGTTTTACCATAAGCTAAAAAAGGTCTAAAATGAGCATGGTGATCCCCTATCTGTAATACAGACATCTTTTTTTATAGTCTAAATTACTCTAAATTACTGTAAAAGATTAGAAAAATCAGTCCATAGGGAAAAAACAATGCTGAAATGCCTTTCATACATTTATGAAACTTTTTAAAGTGGTCTTGTGTACAGTCAAAGCTGACCAGTAAATGCTGGTTGACCACTCAATACAGGTGGCTGCTAATACAGATTTCATATTACCAAACTACTGTATTTTGTTACATGTGGAAACCTTTATTTAACAGCCACTTCAATTAAGAGGACACTTTCTCCTGTTCTCCTGACCACTTCAGACAAACCAGGTTGGACTGTACTTGCAGTAAGAATGCTTAAAAGAGATAAAAACATACATGTCTATTACCGCCTAAAAACTGGAAAAACCTTCACACACAGAGGCAGGAAATCACCAGGCCACAGGTTGCTGTCATCACTGCATCAGATGGAGACACAGCTGAAGTAAAATGAAAAAGAATCATTAGATCTGGATGAAAAAAAAATGGAAGGATCATAAGAGCTGTATAATGAGAAAATGAGAAAAAAAATAAAAATATTTGTTTAATTCATAAGATTTATTTAATAAAATGTGGACAATGGGAAAATGAAAGGATAAAAGATATGGACAATGAGAAAATAAAAGGACAAGAAGAGCTGAGAAAATAAGATCTGGACAATGGGACAATGAGGAAATGCAAGGGCAAGATCTGGACAATGAGAAATTATAAGGACAACAAAATTTGGACGATGAGACAATGAAAGAACAAACAAAATGATGACATTGAGAAAATGAGATGAAAATTAAAAAAATTGATTAATAAATAATAAATATTTAATTAAACGTGGATCCAAATGTTGTGGGTTCAAACCCTACCCGGAACAAGTAATTTTCATGACCTTAGGTGCCAAGTAATGGTCCACTTGAGGCAGTGCTGTCACACGTGGCAGGATACCATACCCAATAACATTATCCTGACACCAAGCCAACCGGTCCTGGAACTACCGCTGTATGCTGAGTGCCAAGCAAGGGACTATACCAGCATCATTTTTATAAACTTTGGTATGACATAGCCAGTGGTAGAACCCACAACCCCCTGCTCCCAATGTTTTACCATAAGCTAAAAAAGGTCTAAAATGAGCATGGTGATCCCCTATCTGTAATTCAGACATCTTTTTCTTATAGTCTAAATTACTGTAAAAGATTAGAAAAATCAGTCCATAGGGAAAAAACAATGCTGAAATGCCTTTCATACATTTATGAAACTTTTTAAAGTGGTCTTGTGTATAGTCAAAGCTGACCAGTAAATGCTGGTTGACCACTCAATACAGGTGGCTGCTAATACAGTTTTCATATTACCAAACTACTGTATTTTGTTACATATGGAAACCTTTATTTAGCAGGCACTTCTGTTAAGATGGACACTTTCTCCTGTTCTCCTGACCACAAAAGAGATAACACCTGGAAAAACCTTCACACACAGAGGCAGGAAATCACCAGGCCACAGGTTGCTGTCATCACTGCATCAGATGGAGACACGGCTGAAGTAAAATGAAAAAGAATCATTAGATCTGGAAAAAGGAAATGGAAGGATCATAAGAGCTGTATAATGAGTAAATGAAAGGAAGAGAAGATCTAACAATGAGAAAATGCAAGGACAACAACATGTGTGTGTGGAAATAAGAAAATGTCAGGACAAATAAATGTGGACAATGGGAAAATGAAAGGGCGGAAGATATGGACAATGAGAAAACTAAAGGACAACAAACAAAATGTGGACAATGAGAAAATTAATGGACAATGGGAAAATGAAAGGACAACCAGGTTTGACTGTAATGCTTAAAAGAGATAAAAACATACCTGTCTATCACAGCCTAAAAACTGGAAAAACCTTCACAAACAGAGGCAGGAAATCACCAGGCCACAGGTTGCTGTCGTCACTGCATCAGATGGAGACACGGCTGAAGTCAAATGAAAAAGAATCATTAGATCTTGATAAAGAAAATGGAAGGATCATAAGAGATGTATAATGAGAAAATGAAAGGAAAAGATCTAGACAATGAGAAAATGCAAGGACAACAAGATGTGTGTGTGGACAATAAGTAAATGTAAGGACAAATAAATGTGGACAATGGGAGAATGAAAGGACAAAAGATATGGACAATGAGAAAACTAAAGGACAACAAACAAAATGTAAGCAATGAGAAAATTAATGGACAATGAGAAATTAAAAGGACAACAGGTTTGACTGTACTTGCAGTAAGAATGCTTAAAAGAGATAAAAACATACATGTCTATTACCGCCTAAAAACTGGAAAAACCTTCACACACAGAGGCAGGAAATCACCAGGCCACAGGTTGCTGTCATCACTGCATTAGATGGAGACACAGCTGAAGTAAAATTAAAAAGAATCGTTAGATCTGGATAAAAAAAAATGGAAGGATCATAAGAGCTGCATAATGAGACAATGAGAAAATGAGATAAAAATTAAAATATTTGATTAATTAATAAGAATTATTTAATAAAATGTGGACAATGGGAAAATGAAAGGATAAAAGATATGGACAATGAGAAAATACAAGGACAAGAAGAGCTGAGAAAATAAGATCTGGACAATGAGGAAATTCAAGGACAAGATCTTGACAATGAGAAATTATAAGGACAACAAAATGTGGGCAATGGAACAATGAAAGGACAAACCAAATGCGGATGATGAGAATGTAATGTTATTGGACTCTAGCTAGATGCTATTGCTACAGTTTCATTGTTACTAACCAATTATAGATATAATTAGAGATTATAACAGGACCGTTGCATTAGTTATGCAACGTCTGTCTCAGTTGTGACTGTCATTAATACAAATATTTGTTATTATTTAATACATATGGTTACTGTCTGGCTGGATGGTAACCAACCAATATATAAGCTGACTGGTCAAGGGTCTAGGTAGGAGATCTTGTGGTATACCTAGGGAGATCTTGTTAGATCCTCGAGACTACCTCCAGCGCAACCTTGCCAGATACCTTGGGGACTGAATAAATCTATTGCCAGCCACCACCGTCTCGTGTTAGTTTATTCCAGCCATAACACTACACGGAAATGAGATAAAAATTGAAAAAATTTAATTAATAATAAATATTTAATTAAACGTGGATCCAAAGGTTGTGTATTCAAACCCCAGCCGGAACAAATAATCTTCATGACCTTAGGTGCCAAGTAATGGTCCACTTGAGGCAGTGCTGTCACACATGGCAGGATACCATACCCAATAACATTATCCTGACACCAAGCCAACCGGTCCTGGAACTACCGCTGTATGCTGAGTTCCAAGCAAGGGACTATACCAGCATCATTTTTATAAACTTTGGTATGACATAGCCAGTGGTAGAACCCACAACCCCCTGCTCCCAATGTTTTACCATAAGCTAAAAAAGGTCTAAAATGAGCATGGTGATCCCCTATCTGTAATACAGACATCTTTTTTTTATAGTCTAAATTACTCTAAATTACTGTAAAAGATTAGAAAAATCAGTCCATAGGGAAAAAACAATGCTGAAATGCCTTTCATACATTTATGAAACTTTTTAAAGTGGTCTTGTGTACAGTCAAAGCTGACCAGTAAATGCTGGTTGACCACTCAATACAGGTGGCTGCTAATACAGATTTCATATTACCAAACTACTGTATTTTGTTACATGTGGAAACCTTTATTTAACAGCCACTTCAATTAAGAGGACACTTTCTCCTGTTCTCCTGACCACTTCAGACAAACCAGGTTGGACTGTACTTGCAGTAAGAATGCTTAAAAGAGATAAAAACATACATGTCTATTACCGCCTAAAAACTGGAAAAACCTTCACACACAGAGGCAGGAAATCACCAGGCCACAGGTTGCTGTCATCACTGCATCAGATGGAGACACAGCTGAAGTAAAATGAAAAAGAATCATTAGATCTGGATGAAAAAAAAATGGAAGGATCATAAGAGCTGTATAATGAGAAAATGAGAAAAAAAATAAAAATATTTGTTTAATTCATAAGATTTATTTAATAAAATGTGGACAATGGGAAAATGAAAGGATAAAAGATATGGACAATGAGAAAATAAAAGGACAAGAAGAGCTGAGAAAATAAGATCTGGACAATGGGACAATGAGGAAATGCAAGGGCAAGATCTGGACAATGAGAAATTATAAGGACAACAAAATTTGGACGATGAGACAATGAAAGAACAAACAAAATGATGACATTGAGAAAATGAGATGAAAATTAAAAAAAATTGATTAATAAATAATAAATATTTAATTAAACGTGGATCCAAATGTTGTGGGTTCAAACCCTACCCGGAACAAGTAATTTTCATGACCTTAGGTGCCAAGTAATGGTCCACTTGAGGCAGTGCTGTCACACGTGGCAGGATACCATACCCAATAACATTATCCTGACACCAAGCCAACCGGTCCTGGAACTACCGCTGTATGCTGAGTGCCAAGCAAGGGACTATACCAGCATCATTTTTATAAACTTTGGTATGACATAGCCAGTGGTAGAACCCACAACCCCCTGCTCCCAATGTTTTACCATAAGCTAAAAAAGGTCTAAAATGAGCATGGTGATCCCCTATCTGTAATTCAGACATCTTTTTCTTATAGTCTAAATTACTTAATTACTGTAAAAGATTAGAAAAATCAGTCCATAGGGAAAAAACAATGCTGAAATGCCTTTCATACATTTATGAAACTTTTTAAAGTGGTCTTGTGTATAGTCAAAGCTGACCAGTAAATGCTGGTTGACCACTCAATACAGGTGGCTGCTAATACAGTTTTCATATTACCAAACTACTGTATTTTGTTACATATGGAAACCTTTATTTAGCAGGCACTTCTGTTAAGATGGACACTTTCTCCTGTTCTCCTGACCACAAAAGAGATAACACCTGGAAAAACCTTCACACACAGAGGCAGGAAATCACCAGGCCACAGGTTGCTGTCATCACTGCATCAGATGGAGACACGGCTGAAGTAAAATGAAAAAGAATCATTAGATCTGGAAAAAGGAAATGGAAGGATCATAAGAGCTGTATAATGAGTAAATGAAAGGAAGAGAAGATCTAGACAATGAGAAAATGCAAGGACAACAACATGTGTGTGTGGAAATAAGAAAATGTCAGGACAAATAAATGTGGACAATGGGAAAATGAAAGGGCGGAAGATATGGACAATGAGAAAACTAAAGGACAACAAACAAAATGTGGACAATGAGAAAATTAATGGACAATGGGAAAATGAAAGGACAACCAGGTTTGACTGTAATGCTTAAAAGAGATAAAAACATACATGTCTATTACCGCCTAAAAACTGGAAAAACCTTCACACACAGAGGCAGGAAATCACCAGGCCACAGGTTGCTGTCATCACTGCATTAGATGGAGACACAGCTGAAGTAAAATTAAAAAGAATCGTTAGATCTGATAAAAAAAAATGGAAGGATCATAAGAGCTGCATAATGAGACAATGAGAAAAAAAATTAAAAATTTTTAAATGAGATAAAAATTAAAAATATTTGATTAATTAATAAGAATTATTATAATAAAAGA
>CM037780.1:44404850-44454850 GCA_021229015.1 Solen grandis | reverse complement strand
CGCTTAAATGACTTTTCTATTTGGTTTGGTTAAAAAAATCATTACATTTCTATACCATAATTTACAAGCGATCGGGTACTTTTGTCTTAATCTAGTTTCATGTTACAGACTGTCTACACAGAATGACAGGTGAGACAGAACGGCATTTTGGCTCTTACTTTGACTCCATTCCCAGGATGGGGTTAATTGAGGCCTTGTCTGGTAATTATCACCTAACTACGTCATCATAGGTTCGATGCGCGCGCATGTGTGCGTTTGTTTCCGAGGTAAAAATTAATAGTGTTCGTTCCCTGAATAGTTTTTCCTAATAATCTTTGCAAAATTATGAAAACAGCTCTAAATATAATATTCAAGTCTATATTTGGATGTTTGCATCAGCACTGAAGTCTTTTTAAGCCCTTGAATGACCATGATTATAAAATAATGATAGCCTGATGTCATCATGGATTACCTTAACTAGTTTAGATAAGAATGCTGATAAATGTGATTATAAATGTGTATTAATACCGAACCCCATACCCCCCAAAAACAACAACAACAACAACAAAAAACAGGAAAAAAACAACAACAAACAAACAACAACTAAAAAATAAACAGCATCTAAAAAACAAACAAACTAACCTCGTTCTGAAATAACTGTAGTTGTCCAAAATCCACTGGTAGATGTCACTTAAAACCAGCTTCTTGTCACGTGACCCCAGAATTGCCATCGCTATTAAACCTGCAAAACAATAAACAGTATGGTGGTGACTAGAATCATTTTATATATAGTTTTCGGACCCCAAAACCTGAAAGCCCTGCCTCCCACCCACACAAATGCCCTCAAAATATTCTATCAAATATCCATTTCTAACTTAAGAAAAATATGAAACGTAGGGGTTTGGCTTGCGGCTTTTGAATAAAATATTTCTAAGTTTTTGAATATGTTATTCTTAAAATACGGTAAACACAAAGTTCTTCCCCTCAAAAAAAAAAAAAAAAAAAAAAAAAAAAAAAATCGGTCAATGCTATATTTTGACACGCTGAAATAAGCTGTTTAATAATATTCTCTTTGATCATTTATGTTTACGTTTGCTTAATGGAATCGGATTCCAAGTTATAACTAACATCGGCATGCATATATATTTATATATTTATTTCGTCCCTCTATAAATATGAAGTGTACACACGAGCACATAAACATGGCACGAAACGGGGAACTTACTACGTATAATAATACATATATATGTTGTACACGTCTAAATCTACAGAGAGAAGTATCTTTTTACAAGTACTTTCTTTTACAAGTACGAGTACTGTGTGTGTGTGTGTGTGTGTTTTACAAGTACATATACCTTTTTTCATAGTAGTACAAATACTTTTTTATTGAAGAGGCCTTGCTACATTCAAAATAAATTTCGGCTATGTTTGTTTTGTCTGTTTTTGTGGGGGTAGTTGCAGGTCATTTCTTATCACCTTATTCATTTTAATTATTCCTTTAGACGACCACGTTTTTTTTATGTATTTTATAATAACAAACGTACATGTTACAGGTTTAACATACTTAAATATATTTGATCATCTTTATTTTGATATTCACAACTCGCAGAGGAGGTCGCTGCTATGTCAGTGTTGTTTTTGTTTTGTTGTTTTGTTTGTGTTGTTCAGCGCTAAGTAGTCCCATAATGGAACTTAACAGCAAAAATAAAAACGCAAAATTTTATTTCTGACAAACGTTGCCAGAGCTCAGCCACTCAGTATTGTGTCTCAACATGAACCGCTGACGTAAAAACTGATAACAGATCTAGTTTAGCCCTTGCAATGTTGTGGGAAATTGTGACTGCGTTTGCGACCAGTGCAGGCCAAGATTAGCCTGCACATCTGTGCAGTTTATTCATGGTTTGCACTGTTCGCAATTCAGCCAATAAGATTTAGAAACTTTTTCATCATTCAAAAGGTAGAATCTAGTTGATGGCCATTATCAGGTCACTCAGGTCGCAATAGGTGACGTCAAAAATAGAATTTGATGATGACGTCACTCAAAGGGAATTTTTTTTTATATATTAAACGTCACAAACATGACGTTAAACCTAGGGTTAAAAATGTTCGTTTTGGTGTTCATATTTATATATTTTAATTATGCAAATGATAAAAAGGCGAGTGAGTGACAATATGCCGTATTCCACATGAAAAAAGGAGATGAAATCATCTAAAGTCAAGAAATTCATGACTCCTTTTTTTTCATCATTTTCGCACCAAATTCCCGTTGTTCATCCTTAGAGGTGAAGATTTGCACATGTTCGGTATGTTGTAAAGGTTGCTACCACTTAAAAGACTCTTGGTAACGTCGCTAAATGCCACAGGCAAGATGGCGTTACGGCTGCGATAACAATTAGCAGGTTCTACAAACAACTTTCGCACCGCAATTAGGATCAATTTTTGAAGCAATAATCTCAAAACGGAAAACACATAAAAATACAACAAAATGGTATTCTCAGAAATGCGATGCTTCTAACAGGATTTCAAGTTTTGTTTTAACTCCTGTAAAGACTTAAAGGCTGTATTTTCCCGCAAAATGGCCTTTGGGCTGGAACCATACAGAGATAATGGGTACTTACTATGGGACGAGTGTTAGTGAAACAGTCCCCTCCACGTAAATTTTCAGAACAGTTTCGAATGTCTGACTCGTGCAGTATCTTAAGGTGTATATGTATAATGCTGTGTTTATCATTCATTAATGTAATCCATCCATCATTTAATTGTTATTGTGGTTCGTTAAATGATCGTGGAAATTTTATAGTAAATGCAAGCCTTTAAAAAATTTTGAGCAAAAGAGCCTATAACTCCAAGTCAATGGATGCCTGCATCTACACTGAATTTTAATGACCATGATTACAATTTAATGGTAGATGAATTGTCTCAATCAACTAGTGTTTCATAATATATTCAAAGTTAAGGATGCATAAATCATAAATCCGATCGTATTGATATGCATTAGTGTAGGCATGTAAAATCAGAAGTGATAAAATACTCCTATAAGTTTTCCGATTTCAAATTTTCAAATAAAATACATTTTCCTAAAAAAAAGATGCTCATTTGATATTGAAAATGCGAAATGGTTCAATCTGTTGTCTGCTTAAATGAATTTGATTCATAATCAACCATGTGAAACCAATTTCAGCGGAGTGAAGATAATTTATTTTAATGCTAACACTAGATATTTACAAATTTAAGCCGGAGTACTTTAAAGTTTCGTCTGTATATTAGTAACTATGCTATATATCTATTTAAAATAAATTCTTGTAAATTTACTGTTATACTTTACTTTCGTGACAATTTACATGTACTTCGAATTTCAAAGTGTTCCCTATTCGACGAACAGGTCATTTTACTCCGAAATGAGACGTAAACCCACGTAAATCAACGGGCACTCCCCGAACACCTTATCTACAGTTTCACACTTTGTTTCAATAGGAAATAAACATACATTTGATATTTTTCTCCAGTCACTGATTGGTCAGTTTAAAATGGCGAATAATGACGGGTATTGCCGACCCCCTGGTGAAATGGTCTATTCATACAGACAACAAGTCAGCCGCAAAATTACTAAAACGGAGGATCAGGTTAGAACTAAGCGCCAAGTAATACTTGATTAGGGGCAATTTTTTTCAATACTCAAATGTGTGTTTACCTTATCCAAAAAATTAAGATTAAATACCACTTGGCGATAGGTATTGTTAGTTGAATTTAAGCCTGTTGATATTCAATTCAGTTCTGTTTTAATCATGAAACTATGATAGAAAACAAACATATCACTAAAAACACGAAAATGAACAAAATGTTCCGCGTAACAAATTTACCGACGTGTTCTGAATACAGGGAATCAACTGAACTCCAGAATTGATGTAATACATTTTGGTATGTGGAAAATACTCTGAATAGGTTTGAAGTTTTGCCATACCGTGACCCCACTAGCTTTAATTGCATAATGATATGTGTGTATATTTACAGATTTTAAAATACTGTAATATGTCAACAATCATATCAGCAGGAGCGGTGTAAAGAAAGCTTCGACTGATCACCAGACTGTGACGTGTCTTGTTAAGTGTCAGTTAAAGTTAAAACAATTAAAAAAATAAATAATTAGGTCTTAAAATTGTTTACAAATACTTTCTTCCTGAGTTTTTCTATTAAGAACTTTACGAAAACTGAATTGTTCTAATTAAAAAAATGGAAATAATAATGATATATTTCTGCCAGTAAAATGATAAAGTTAAGGTAATCCATCCATCATTGATTTGTGATCATGGTCTATCAAGTCATGATGGGAAGTTTATAGTCAATGCAAGCCTTTATACACTTTGAGCAAAAGAGCCTATAACTTCCAAGCAACAGAAGCTTGCATATGCAATGAAGTTCTTTTAAGAACTTGAAGGACCATGATCATAATACAATGATGGATGGATTACCTTAATATTTGTGGAATGTACATCAGTATGATACCAGGTAAAATTAGTTAGTTCCATTGTTGAGTATGTCAAAACTCGAATGCTTGCTTTTAGGGATAAGAAACATATATATAAAATCAAACTGACTCACTCTAGTTGAACATTAAATCTGTATCGAACTGTTATATCGCTTGTTATATAACACGTGCCATATCAAATACTTCATTGGTTTCTACTACATTTATGTAATTTTCAAGTAATCTTCTTGATTTAATTTTATACCAGAGTGTAAAATTTCTAGTGATGTCAATTTCATGTCATTTTTTATGTCACACTGTTTATGATGTGAATTAACGTTATTTTAAAACACCTCTGGGGGGAAATCTCGGAGTAAATATTGAAGATGTTTGATCATAAACCTGTACGCTGATGATCATCGGGTAAATTGATCATTAAAAATTTGTGAGCGAGATTGAAATAGTCAGAAAACAGAGAAAATTATATTGCTGAACGAACTAAAATGATTATAAACACACGTAAAGGTAAATTAAGACGATTGCTCGGGATTTTATTTATTTAAATGTGTCGTGGGAAATGATTTTTTTTTATATAAAAGAATGTGCGTGAATGGGAATGTACGTTGTATGATTAAAGACGTTCACAAGCGCATGCACACGTGCATAGTCATATAATTTATAGTTTGATAGAACTTTTTTAGCCATGTTACAGGCTCCTATCCTGAACTGTTTCTCCTTACCCATATTTAGCTGTAATAGGCTTAACTCTTTTAGCCGTGATCTATTAACATGCAAATCAAGCATAATTTACTCGTGAAAAGAAATTCTGATTTTCTCCCCTGAGTGTCTCACTAAATCACGAAAAGTTAAAGGCGTTAATAACTCCACGGTTCGGACGAAGAGAGGTAATAAAAATGTTTTGACCATAAGGGTGAATACGAAATGTGTCTGACATTTATTTATCATAATCACGATAATAGGTTTTTGTTTTTTAATTAAAATAACCCCCCCCCAAAAATAAGATAAAATAAATAAATAAAATAATAAAACAGCAATATAAAACGGCTACATTAAATTATGATCACGGTGCATACCTGGAAGCTCCTAACTCAAAATGAGCATTCAAGCACGCGCGCGCGCGCGTGTGTGTGTGTGGCATGTGTGTGCGTGTGTGTCCTTGTGTCTGTCTGTTCGGATACTCCAATCCCATGTGTCCCAAGTTATCCAACTGCAAGTGAATAATGTAACTTCACTTACAGTACTGAAAGATTTGAGGATAAAGCGACTCTACCTTTAAAGAGTGAAATACAGTTTTAAACAGTTTTTGTTTTCTTAAATTACTAGTTTAGAAACGGAAGGTGTTTCACATTATCTCTACACAGTTAGAAAAATGCTCAGCTTTTCAAACGTGCGTAAATGTAGCCGTTAAAAATGCCATTAGTCCCAGTATTAACAGGTTTTAATGATTTCACGTGGCATATCTTCAAAGCCTTTTTTGCCCATGACATCAAAACCTTTCCTTCATTCAATTCGTCTATTTGTTTTGTAATTAGCCATATATGTTTATTTGCTAATTGCGCATGCAAAATGTATAAGCCTAACATGGTTACAGAAACCGGTAACAGCTTTAATTAAGTAAAACGTTTAAACAGTAGTTTCGGTTAAGGTTGGTATTTGATTTTAGCGATACTCGCCTCATTTACTGAATTGCGAGCGATTTGAAATGGGTTTTGTTTGTATGAATGAGAGAAGTGCAAGCAGTAAGTCGAGGTGAATAAACATAATGGGGAGAATTTGTATAATTGGGGCTTTGACATTTGATTAGATAACGTGCTAAGAAGTAAGTGGAAAATCCTTGCTCCGGGGAACCGTAGCGAAATCAAATTCTAGATTTTAGAATAATAACATTACACAGAGTAATTAAAAGTTCTTCGGTGTAATAGGAAACAAAAAGGGACCTCGCCAATAAATTTGATCTTCTCTCCAACGTAATTGAACAAGACCCTCATCGATGAAGTGCGCATGCGCACTATCGTGTGAAATAATTATGTGTCAGTATCCATTAATTTAGATTTATGAGATTTACTCTGTTACGCTTTATTTTATATGAAAACAAAAGAAACAATGTGTAGTATATTTAAAAAGTATCTGATTAACCGTTGTTATAAAAACAAATCTACCACTATAAACTGCACCATACATTTGTTCCGGGTCAAGTTTTCCAGGCTTAAGTTGAATATAGCGAGTCATAAGCAACATTGATAAGAAAAAACCTAGGCTGAACAGCTGCAATACGTTCAATGTTACGCATTCTATTTAATGTATATATTTTTCTATTCCTGTGTGTTTCGTTTTATTTTTTTTATAATAATTCTAAGCTTCATTAGAACAAATGTATACAAATGAGATAGGAGTAGGTGTTTATACGTATAATATAATTTTTTATAACATCAAATATGTTTGTATACATGTGTGAAGTTGTAATATATCAAACATTTTATATCTAATAAAAGGATTGCGCTAACAGAATTAACTCATAAACATTGCTGTATTTCGCCAGTCATATAAACAATAAATATGTTTACAACACAATTTGAAATTAATCTCGATGAAACTAACGTTATTTTCATAGGAACTTTTTTGTTGTTGTCTTCTTCAAGTTTAAAGTGAAGAAAAAAAATGAAATAGGAGGAACATCACATATGGGACAAATCTGCTAGGTTTGTGTCAGTATAATTTGATTGAAGTGAAATAAAACAACGAGCTCTTCGACTTAAACATATCCGTGGCGTCTCAAGAGACTTGACGTCAACATCTACATCAGAAGTCCCGCGACGTCACGTAGATTCATTTACAGGCGTCATGGGACCACGTGTGTGACAGATGAGTGTTGGAGGGCGAGATACTATTTAATGTTAAAATTAAAAGAAGTTTATTTTATAAATAATTTTATATAATCTAAATCAAATATAAACCATTTATAAGTTTATATAAGATTTTATAATACGGTTTATCCTAAACATAGACCTTCAAAATGGAATTTATTCATAAATGGATTTATAAAATAGTTTTCTCAATAGCCGGAAGAAAAATACGTTTTAAAACAATCATAGAATTATTAATCAAATAGTTCTGTTCACGCATGAAAATACATAGATGTATAAAAATGTGTAGACCTTTCGTATATATATTAATGTACATGTATAGTTACTCTGTCGACCAAAAATCTTAATTCAGAAGATAAATCTACTATTTTAGTGTTATTCTGATATAGCACTTTTCTGATGTTATATTAAAATAGTTGTTGCGTTATTTCTTGAAGTCTTTTAACCTTATAAAGGTATTTATTTCGTGATATCTGATGGTATACTGTGTTTTGTCAGATAAAATCTATATCCCACAGTGTGAGTGATACATGTTTGCCGAAAAACCTTTTTTTACTTTTAAACCTAATAGCTCCACTCTTTCGTCAGCAAACAGCTTATAATAAAAAGAAAATGTGTTTGTTTCGAGTGGTATTTAATATATTTCATCTCAAAGTGATAAAATTTGAACATTTTCACTCGCGCTCCGTTCTCGAGAAAATATTAAAATGGTATCACTTCTCGAGATATATTCCACATCCACTAAACACAAACAAATATGCCCTATCTATAGTTTGAAGTCTGCATTGAAACCAAGAAGGTATGCCGCTATGACATGTTATTCTGTATACTACATGTACATTTCCCCGATGCCTGATAAATCATTTGTTATATTTTTATATTTCAAAGATGTGTTAGAAATGTTTTGCTGTATATTTGTTAAGAATGATGGGACGCGGAGGTTCAGTGGTGGGGGTCACTGATTGTGTGTCCGAGATGTGGGTTTGAATCCTCGCACTGGGCGAGACTCTTTCGAGACTTTCCAAGGCGCAAAGTATTGGTCAATTACGGGGACCGTCGAACCGTCTTGTATCAGTTGCATAAGCACACTTGCTAAATTTCGATTTAAAACAATTAATCAAAACTGAGCATGTTGAATCTGATTTCATATTAAAGCAGAATAAGTCTTGCTCATCACCAAGTAAACTTATAAAACTTTTAAGGAATTTATCGTGCCGGGATAAATGCATAGCTTTGACTCGCAACTTGCATGTTAGTCATTTCCTTACATATTCCTAAAGTTAAGAGCAGGTTTGAAATAGAATTACACATATTATTTCAAATGTCATTTTAAATACGTTTGTATATGATTAAAAATATATAATAATAATAATAAAAAAATTGAGCAGTCTATATCTTTAACTCAGACTCCAAATTCTAAAACTTTAATAAACTTAAGCAGTATCCTCTCTTATAATGATGTGGTTATATTTATTCCATATATCAATCTATATAACTCTAGTCATCGATACGTTCTTCAATTGAGTAAAAATTACTTTTTTCTGGATTTATTAAGTATGAAACTAAATTTGAGATTCATTTCCGGTGGTCGGAAACATTTTCTTTGAACTACCTTAATCCGAGATCGATTCGGTACTTCTTCAACGGCAATATTTACACAAAAGTCAAGACTAACAAAGAACACCAACACGGATACAAAATGTCTCATGATACTCGTATGTGAGACGATATAAATTTAAACTGATAATAAATGAAATCCACATGCTTAATAATTAATCGAATTATTTCTCGTTTACTAGTATCTTTCCATTTTAAAACCAGATAAAAGAAGATTTGAAGGGAGAAAAAGGAATGATACATTGCGTGGGCGTCTAACGAACGGTGGCAAAATGGAAAGAATTTGATCGCCATCTGATTGGCTTATAATCATAGTGGTACTAATAAAGTCCGTAAAATATGGAGATTTTCTCAGCAATTTTACCGATGCCATAAAAAGGACAGCTTTCATATTCATTTCATTTATAGCTTTTAACGACATAACTTATGAAGTCTATATAGCCATTAACTTAGTACATCGCCTAATAAGATGCATACTTTCTATAGATTGCTATCTCACTACATAGTAATCGTACATATATTTACAGTATTTAAATAAGAATAATAATAATGATGGCACAAAAATATAATGGATGTGAGAGGTGGTTTGTGTAAATCAAAATTTGATTTGCGCTGTTTTCCATAAAAAACAGACAACAACATCAAACAAACAATTATTGGTATTCTATCATTGATAGTAATTGCAGCACAATATTTATTTAATTAATCATTATTGTCATTACATCATGTTTTTTTTTAACACATTTATCAATTTTTCTGTACCATTATTCTACAGCATGATAACTTAATAGTTAATAATAGTTATCATCACTTATAGTTTATTTCTTTTTAAATCACAGACGTTTTTGTAAGAAATTAAGTCGGACCTGTCGGCAATGCTATATGCGCGTGGCCTGCTACTGCTGATATGTGACAAATTTCCCAGCAAAGATATCAAAATTAGTCATCCATATATGTGAATTTGTAATTAAAGTTAATGGCGAGTCATTTCTTAACAAATCTTGAAAATTCATTGACCACATGTCCCATTCTCTTCACAGCAAAAATTTTCGTCTGTTTTTGTGCCTGATAATTGTTCAATCTTATACGGTATTAGCGAGTTCTTTGGCTGCTGATACACGTGAAACTGATTACAATCTATGAATCTTTATCTACTATTGGTCTATGTTGAAATTTAGTTTACATGGCAAATGGTTAAAAGTGTATTACTGCCGAGGACTAGTCACCTTACGGCGTGACGAGATCATACACAAGTATCTCTTTATTATGCATGATATACTAGTCATAGATAGAATAAAACTAAGTGACTCAGGAAAATAAACGCACTGAAATGTATAATTTCGTATAATGAGACCCGAGTCACATGCAGACATTCTTTCTGATAGCTCAAATAAAATTTTTTCTTACGATATGCCGACAGTAGTTTAGAACGTCTTGAATTAAGGTTCAATGTTATCCTGTCAACTTTAAATATTGCTCACTTTTTACTCCGTCTGTCGAAATTCACAAAGAACGTTGTTTTTTTTTCTTTCATTCTATTTCTGAGTTATGAAGCTGTCTAATTAAACTTTTTAATTAATCCTACTTAAAAAAGACATACTAGTATACACGATTAATTATTTGAAACCACACACTTCTTAAGTGATTATATGACACAGTTTATGGTAAGATGATTTAAAATTATGTTTCAGTGACAAGACGAAAATAATTTCATATCTTATTTGACTTATCATGTTGTCACCTATCTAGCATCAAAAATAGAAATTAAAAATAATATGGATTCATTTTTTACTTGTTATGTGTTCAGTTACTTTTCATACTTTTTATCTTTAAGTAATTATTGCTAAATGTCGTTTGTACACATTTAACAAGTATGTGAGTATATTCGTCTTGGACAATATTATGCAATCAATTATATACCAAACATGGCAAGTACAATGACTGCAAATAATTGATATATGCTAGTACAGATAAATCTCCAGTGTTCTACTATACATATACAACATGAATAATTTACCTATGTAACTGTGATTAGGTTTCGGTTCTTCGTGGATAAACCGTGCCCGAGGGTCCTTATAGAAGTAAGGGTGCAGGTACGGGTTGACTAGGTGACTGTGGTAGGACAGGGGGTTTATACCGGCCACTTGGCCCGGGTACGACCGTATGCCCAGCTGAAGTCTGTGCGTGTAGTCCTGTAACTGAGCCCGTTGTAGTTCGAGACTCAGGTGCGGCGAGCCGAGTGCCAAGTACGGAGATTGTCCATTCAGTTTCATGCCGAAGGGCATCATGGCAGTGTTGGCGCCTCCCGCGCTGCACATTGTTCGTAACTTATGTCCTTTTACTGGTTCCTTGCAGACGAAGATCTTAGAGATGCAACACAGTAATGATAATAAACCGGTAACCAGCACATACACACGTAGCAGACGTTCTGCTTCTCGTGTTGGTAGTCCAACTTATTTTTGAGCACTTCTCTGTCACAAACACCAACTGTAATCACTTTCGTAATGTTTCACTAACACAGTGTTTGTCGTTCTATAGAATGAACATCAGTATTCAACCCGCTGAGATCTCGGATGCGTCAAAATGTTTGTTCTTAAAAGCGACCAAATCATTCTGTTCCCGTTTCTTTCAAAGTCCTTAATAGTTCGCTTAGAAGCAAGCAAGGGTTTTTCTAGTCATCTATTCGTTTAAAGCCGATACACACAATACAAATAAAACGAAAATATTGTCAAACTGTACTCAATCATAGCGTAAATGTTTACTTTTTGTGGATTGGTCGAAGTGTTTGAGGGACGAACCAGATCAACATCCCATTTTTCCAATAATGGCCAATCGAAGTGGGTAAACCCTAGCACTGCCTTAGTTTCCATGAAGCCCCGCCTACCAATACACTTTATCGGAGCGGATCGTCATTCAGAAAGAGAGATGTGAGTTAAATTTCTGTAAAATAAACTTTATTATCTGCCTTTGTGATATGAGCATGTGTCCGTTTCGTCCAATATGGCCGCGACTGAATTTATTGTGAATGAATGACCCGAATAAATAAATAAAAAATAAGTGAATAACAAAGAAGTAAGTACATGATCTTGTAGAAAGTGTCCGTGACGGAAGAATCGCGATGATATGTTTTAGATGTGTGAAGAATCCAACGTTAAAAAAAATAAATAATAATAAATGAATAATTGGCGTGCACGTCAACTATATTTACAACACTTGCCTTTCCGGGATTTTGTAGTTATCATAGTGCAGGTGGGGACATTTTGTACGTTGTGCACTTTCAGTCATATCTAGGGCTAAAAATTCTATGATATCGCAGGAATAATTAGTCATACAGTACTGTATATTTTTATTTACAATTTTAAATGCACTTTTGGGCTTTTTAAAAATATTATTTCTCGAACTGATGTGCAGGCCCGGGATAAAGGTGCCTATAGGAAGATACACCAGTGGGTCCATATTGTATTCAGAAAATAGGAATATGAATATTGTTGAAAATATTCTTCAAATATCATCATCAAATACAGAAATAATACATCGTGAATATGTTTGTTTCAAAATTTGAATGATTTAATAACTTTTAGGTAAATAACAACTTCAACAAATATATATATATATATAAAATATCTTCAGTTTTATTATTCATATTAATCCTACTTACCAATTAAATCAAAATGTTATGAACGTTTTTAATATAAAGCCTTAAACCATTTATTTACCAAAATTATATTCAGTATGCAAGTAATTAAAGCTATGTCAGTGGTAGTGTTTGTCAACGCTGGGTCTAAAGGCCGACAGCTCGAGCCCGGCTGACTGTAGCATTTTTCACAGGCTGCCGAGGTCTTATCTAGGAACCGTTTTGTGATACTCGTACATATCAAATAATGTGGAAAATTGTTTTAAAACAGACGTAAAAGGAATCAGTATACATATTTGACCCATGTATCATTATTACAGCATAATTTTTTATGAAACAATCTGCATCAGCGGCATCTTTCTCAGTCATATTTCATACTAATGTTTCTTTAGTCTTGAAGCTATTCTGATTAATAATTAACCAAGATTTTACGTGTTAAATTATCAAAATTTCAAAACTTGAAAGATGATTATGTTTTATAACATTAAATATTTGCTAAATTCCAGGGCTGGTTAACATCTGGGAGTATGTATAATTGATGCAACAGCGCCTGGAAAATGACAGCCGAAGTTGTAATCTCGCGATGGTTTTATAACAGAATTCAGAATGTGCAATAAATCATATTCCCCTAGAGGAGAGACGTATAGACACCACCTTACAGTGAGAGGTAGTTATGATTAATAACAGATTTCTCGCATTAGAAAAGATGCAAGTTTTGATTTAAGAAATTTTAATTGTAGCATGCATGGAGTTCAGCGCTTGTAATGAATGAACATAATTGGTTTAAAAATTAATAAATGATGATAACAGATATAATAAAAAATACTGTAGCAATTATACACTTAAAAACTTCAATTAAGTTGACTGCATGTTTTATTTTTTATACGAAACTATTAAAACATTTTTACTCATATTCGTACATTTGTACATACAAAAACTCGTTTCCTAAGCTATTGTTATTTCTAAAATGATTTGTTTGAATTGTGTATCTTGGAAATGGATATATAAAGGACAAATTACGTTGTAAAAACGAACATTTTATTCATTCCTTTGTCTTCTAAATTTCATGAAGTTTTAGTGAACAGTGAAATTTACCTTTTTTTTTAATGCATCCGATATGCATAGTTCACATATCTTTTAAACTTTAAATGACAGCATTGTCCAAGATGCCAGGAATAGATGACCACGTCATATAAATTATTGCTTTTGAATTAACATCAAATGACGATATTTTCTTACTCAGACTTCGCTAAACGCTGCTTATTTTCTGCAGCGGACGTAATGCATGTACGTAGAAACATATAGGACTGGCACTACGAAAAACAATGGTCCGACTTTCTTCTCTATTATTTCCTATTTATTTCATTTTTTTTTTTTAATTATATTTTGACAATATTCATATGTAAGTCATCTGATGTTACTGAACGCGCCTATTTACAATTATCAGTATGTTGGAGGCAAAAAGATATATATATTTAAGATAAAAAAACAAAACAAAAACAACAAAAAAACAACAACAAAAAAACTGACGTCACCGAAAGTGTTTATTTGAATGTGGCGATCTCACCTTCTGTACGATAATTGATAAGTCATGTTCACTTGGCAACCAGAAGGCGGTGATCAACTTCTACAGCGTCACAGACTTAAATCGAAGGAAGGAAACAGCTACGATAAACTGCTGATATTGGTGTTGATGAATGTCACGGTGTATAATATGGTTGTCAACATTATTTAGTGTTTTTCTATGTTTACCTTAAGATGTCGGTCTAATACTTTTATATGAAACGTGATCTGGTCCTCTCTAAACAGTTTTTAGAGCTGATCGTTCTTATAGATATATCGACGTTTACCTAGTTATAGATGGGGAGAGGCATCCGCGCTGAACTTTCTTTAACAAACTAACAAGGTGTGCGAAAAGCGTGGCCAGACCGGGCCTCGAATGTGCAGCGTTGAGAGGCTAACTTTCAGTAAATCAGTTACAATTACCACTCGGTTTGAAATCTCCCTGTTTTTCTTCATAGATATGAAACAATCTTTCAATATTCCCCTCTGTACTGAAACAATACAGCTGTAACACAGTGACCATGTGGTAAGAATATTCGTTTGGGAGGTCGTGGGTTCAATTCCCGACATCAATATATGCTCCAGCTATATATCTTTGATATGTAAACAGCATATAACGAAAGTTCTGGCCCCCTTTCTCTCGTAAATAAATACGGTATTTAAATATGATTATACTCAGACTCAATCTATATCAATTATTTTCAACAGAGATTTGAGTTTGATGATCATATTTAAGCATGAGATCGAGTTGTACTTAAGTATTTTCGAGAACACGGGGCCAGGAATGGTTTGCGCAGTGTCAGACTAGGTGTTGATTCACAGTGTTAGCTATTTGCAGCCACAGAGTGTTTATACTAATCGAATGTGTAATAACCTATTGACGTATTTCACCACAATCTAACAAGCTATTCTGCTTCCACCCTCGATACCCATGCTATTCATATTTTCATATACATTGTATTATTATTATTATATGTAAATATGAATGGAAAAAAGGGGTCTCCGTGGCCGAGAGGGTAAAGTCGCTGACTTTAACAGTCACTCAGCCCCTCACCGGCAGGGTCATTCGGATTTTCATGTGAGGAAGCCTTCCAGCTGGCTTGCGGTAGGTCGGTGGTTCTACCCGGATGCTTCCGTGCATTCGGGGTCTTCTTCCACCTGTAATTAGCTGGACGTCGCTATATGACTGAAATACTGTCGAAGCGACGTTAAACTCAAATAGCCAAGTTAAGTAAATATGAATAGCCTGGGCACCGAATATGTCCTGCTTCTTGCAAAGGAGAAAATGAACGGTGTGTTTTGGAATAAGAGAGGTATGAAAATGTTACTTCACAAAAATTAAATAAAAAGTACGTTAGCAGTATGCTTTAAAAAAAATAACAATCGCTGGCGAAAAGCAGGGAGCCTGTCTGTGGCAAAAGCAAATAGTCTGCCTGTGCTTCAAAAAGTGATGTGCAGAGAGACCTCCCGTGTACCAATAAAACTGAAAGTAGGGGTTTATCAAGAAATGTACATAAATATGGAACAACATATCGGTATCTTCTTGAAGAATATACGTAAAAGTTTACGTACGTTGTTTATTTTGTGGACATAATCAAAGCAATAACTCGCTATTTAAAGCCTGTAGAAAGTACCGAAGTTGTGATCCATGTTGGTACATCACTAAACTGTTTGTCCGAGTTTCGGAGCACACTCGCCGATAATTGAAAGGTTTACACGCATATACATAGTAAATATACTCTAATATTAAATATTCTACTTAACATTGAACAATTCACCTGTTAAAAGTGACCATTAGTCTTTTTTTCTGTCCTCTGTCCATCGTGAGTTTGTGTTTATGGCAGAGAATAACCGGTGCGAACGCAGAGAGCCTGCCGATGTAGTTATGCACCGTGATATATTTCATTGAGTTTTTACATAGTACATCATCATATATTTATGTTCATAACAAAATAGAAAAGCATGCATAATATAAATACTTTTACAAAACTACAATCTATTTCATTTGGAGTACGCCATGGGAACAAGTATATAATTATCTTAAAGCAGAAGATAAACAAAGAATCACAAGACCAACATACGGTATGAAAAAGCAGATTTCAAATATTCTGCAAGGTTAGATACCATCAGTATCATTTGAAATGATTATATGAATTTAAACATGCTTGGTCTAATAAACAAAACAAAACGAGGGCATTTAATTACTCAGTTGTGTTCGTCTTCAATGTTTAGACTTCTACAAGATACACACTATCTTTTTGAACACGGAATTCTATAAGAACAACCATTTTGTATATGTAAAATATGAGAGAATCAAATTCTGCAAATATATGCTCTCAAATCATATGGTAACTTTTTTGAATAATTTTCATAATATGAAATACATCTTTAATATTGTTATCGAAACAGATTTTAATCTTTTTTTCTTTATCAGTATACAAAGTTTGATAGGCATTGTTTAAATACCACAATGAGCTCGTTTCAGTCTGTCGATCTCATGCAAATTCATTTTGATACACACAATAACTACTTCACATTTGGCAACCAACTAGTTTTACCCAAATCACACACACACACACACACACACACACACACACACACACACACATTTATATATCATCGGTACAGTATTTAACAATTTATTTTAATATTTCGAATTCTTCATTTACGAGAGAGAGAGAGACACACACACTTAAAGTTTATCATGAAAACAATATTTAGAGTACTGGTTTTAACATAAACTATAGACTCACTGAACATCAAATTAATACGCTTTATTTCCTGTATCCTGAATCTTTGCTGCGTATCCAAAACATGTAAAGAAATAACTCTAGATTTTATTATTCTGATTTTGTTCTCTGTCTTTCCTATTATCGGTGAGACACTGTTTTGTGATATTTCTTATGACAATATTGACATAGAAAAATGGGAGTAGGGATAAGATGCTAACGACTTTATGTATTGCTCAAAATTTGATACAATCTTTGTCAGAGGCCCGGGGTAACGGGGGTAAACTTGTTACGGTATACCCCAGATAACTGTGTACACACCACACAGAGGCATTCATTGAACTTTGTATCATTATCCATTTCAATAAATTTTCCATCGATTCTTTCGCCTTTTGTGATGAACATTACTTATTATAGCCAGTGTGATTACCATGTTTTGCAAATATTTGCATGCAATGTATTTTTAATGTAGAGGCATAGAAATAAACCACTTTAAATAACACATTTTGATCCTGTTTTGTCAAATCTCCAATATACTTAACAATAATGACTGATGTATTTTCTTGTCGTGATTTTAAATATGAAATAAACACTAGTTTACTTAAACCTTAGAGCTTCTTAGTAAACGGGGTGACACAAACTCTGCATGGGACCAATCACGTGCACAGTGTCCTTTCGCACCTCGTATGATTTTCTCACACCGGAAGTTGTTTGGTCGGCAACACAGCGGTAGCGACACAGTTAAGTGAGGTAATGATGTTATTTGTTAGTGGTGTGACGTGGAAGCTGTGTCTCCATACAACACCTAGACGAGACAACACCACAGACATTTGTGCCAGGTATCTTGTCCGGGATCCATCAATAGTTGGTTGACACCGGTGTGGGTTGTTGTGTGAACAACAAACGTAATGGCAAGATTGGGGCCCCAAACTGAGGTTTTGTTGCGATGACAAAATAACTGCTCTCTTGTATTGGAGTCGAGTAAATGCTGTGGGAATCTGACACTCGAAATTCACTCTAGGCTCCGCGGGTAGATCTTAAAAAGTTTTATGTGAAAATATGTGAATAATTTATCATTAAAAATATGCTAACTGTTGAAATACTGTGTTCCATCAGTGAGAGAAATTCCATATCATACACATTGTGGGTGATGTCTATGATGTATGTTATTTTAAGTTAAACTATTTCACATAGTCTATAAAGACATTTCGACATAAATAAATAAAAAAACAACAACAAAAAAACAGAGAGAGTGTAGCAAGCAAAGCAATATTAAACAGAGATAGAAAAATCCCGTAAAATATTGTTTAAGCAAACAGTAGACCATCGAATATTGTAAATTTTCAAACACGTATGGAAAAACAACAACAACAAACACAAACACACACACACACACACACACACACACAACAAAACAAAACAAAACACACACACACACACACAAAAAAACACACACACACACAAATATACACAGAGGAAAATGTAACCATATTATGAAATAATCATTTCTCTACTGCAAGGAATTTTTTTAGTTCGATTTCTCTTTAAAAAAAATCTTTTAAATTATGATTTTAGTTCAACCAGTATTGCAGAAAAACAACACATTTTCCATAGTTATCACCATGCAGGTACTTTTCTATTTCAGATAAAACATTTTAATTTCTTGACTTATTTTGATATATCAGGTATTATTTTGATGGTAATGTAATTCTGATTTGCAAGATACAATTTACTCAACAGAAAAGGAGATATTTGAAAAGTGACTTCGCGAGAATTTGACAATTTGTTCAGTGCATATATGAGATTTAGACTATTTTCCAATCTTTGTTTAATAGGTCCTTGGTCAGCAGGCGAATGCTTCTATTGTTCGGAGAAGCTGAGGGTTCTGGGTTCGAATCCCAGTAGGATCAGATTGCTGTGTTCTATTTTTTCTCTCTGACATGAATCACTCAGAACTGATTAAGATGGGAAAGAAAGTTCATAATTTGTATTAATTTTAAAAGGCATACGTGCACAATGCAGTTATTTTCTATATAGACAAAGAAGGAAAATTAGAACTAGCCATGATGATTTTCTAAAACTTTGCATGATTATAGAGTTTTACACTAGAAAGAAATTTATGGGAAAATGGGGGTCACCATTCTACTTTTTTGAATTATCTGCCCCTGAATGTGAGTTTTATGCTCCTTCCAGTCATTTTCAAGGGCAGATAACTCAATATTATGGGCTAGCAACACCTAATTAATTTTAACTCGATGTTTGGTACTGTATTCCCTGTCACTGTGTAAAAGTTTTAGAAGTTATATGCAAAATATTTTATACTTTACGCGAATATATAGAAACATTCTTATGTTGTTTTTTTTTGTGTTGTTTTTTTCTCGCGAAAACGCAATATGTTTATTTGATGAAGCACAGCGAAAATCTATTGAATAAAATTATTTTAAACTTTGAATCTAGACTGGAAGTGAAACAATAATGTGAAATAAAATAAGGTATCGATATGCATGATTTTGAGTTATCTGCCCTTGAAAATGACTGAAAGAACAAAAAACTCACTTTCAGGGGTACCCTGTGATGGAGAAACCACCCACCTTTTTTTCTACAATCACAGAAAAGGTTGCATTAGATGACCATGCGTCTGAAGATGGGTATTGATGGACGTAATGCACACAAAGTTAAAAAATCAAATTCTTAGTCAGTGGCCATCTGTGAACGAGCTGCTTTAGCCAATGTTGTTTTTTGTTGCTGCTTTAAGAATAATAAACCGTTTAACAAGAGAGAGAGAGAGAGAGAGAGAGAGAGAGAGAGAGAGAGATATTCTGAAGCGCTACCTTTCTTTCTAATTCCCTCCGTCCATTGATCGACATGCCGGGACATAATCAAAAGTGGCGACAAAATGGATTTGGATGAATGCTGTTTGTTGTGTGCATAATTTTGTAAATTGTTTAAAAGCATTCTAACGTTGCTTTTAAAAGTATCTAATTATTTCACGTTCCTTTTCCGCGGTCAATTAGTGGTCAAGTCCATCAGATTTGATCGGCTGGAAGACGTTGTATGACAGCAGACGTATCGTGTCATGTGACTTTGCCTTAACGACGAAGTTCTGTTGACAGTAATCAAGTGCAATGTTTGTTTTAATCAGAATAGGGGCGATCATCTGCATCTCACGAAACACGCCATTCTAAGTTTTCCCTCAAAATAAAGGGACGAAGTTGTTATAGTTGCTAACGTACTTTTACAAAGCGGCCCCTCACTGTCGTGGGTTCAAGATTTTTCACTTAGAAGTTTCATAAGGGCCCGCTTAGGGGCTCCATTCGGGTACATCTGTGCACTTCTTGGCCTTCCTTAACCTAACATTTGTAGAATGAAGCTATACGACTAGGACTGGAAGACGCTATCTCAACGATGGTGAAATGCAAATCAACACTAACGTTTTGACTTGCTTGATCAAAGAGCTTCTCAATTTAAAAATGTTCGTAATTCAATAATTAAGACTTTTATTTAACCCTAACCCTAAAATTTGTTAATAGTTCTCAATTAGCTTGCACCTACAAAATATTGGCCTCAGTTTACTCGATATTCAAAAGTCAAGTTCACTTGTTTCTGGATGCGCGGTTATAACTCGATGATTCATAACTCCTCCATCGGGACTCGAACTAACTTACCCTGGATCCAGTGTCACCGCTCGACCATAGGAGAGTTACAGTGTATTATTCAACTTCAGACCACCTAGCTGAAGAGTGTTTCGTAGATTTTGATCAAAACGTGTTGAAACACACACGGTGTCCATGTGACTTACCTCAATTATCATGTTAAGGTAATCCATCCATCATTAAATCATAATCATGGTCCTTCAAATGCTTAAAAAGACTTCAGTGCATCCATTCATCCATTAGATTCTCTTTTGCTCTGAGTCTATAAAGGCTTTCATCTACCATAAAATTCCCACGATCACTAGATTGACCATGATCACAATTTAATGATGGATGGATTACTTTAAGGTACATGATAAGGTAGTTCTGTAAATATTTTCGTAAGTTCTTTTCGGTATTTTCTACCTTGTAAAATTTAAGTTAATATGCTGAGATGCAATATTTTCGATAAAAATCACTACTCCTTGGATGTTTTCCCAGTTCTTTGATTATACCTTTTTGGAAAAGTGGTTGGGGGATCTTGGCTTCATTTTAGACCTTTATGGTGCTATGCTCATTAGTTTTGCTAAGCAATGAGATTCTTTTACGGCTTTACTCAGTACATATTTTGAATTCATTTGAACAGGACGAAAATATATCTAGAATCTATCACTTCCAAACTGTAAAAATCTAAACATTGGAAATTCAGTCCATTTTCTGCCATTGTAGCTTGGAGAAGCATGCCTTAAGTCACTCGTCTTATTTTGAAAACGTATCTTGACTGAAAGAAAACCAACCCAATATGCTTGCTTTAATTTAACCATGTACCTAACATGAATATTCATATACAAAAGTATGACTTGATTAATACTAATTTACTGAACTTTAAATGATATATGAAACAATGGATTTTTGGCCGAATTTGATCTGTGATAACAGGATACCTCTATCAGCGATCTGATCTGTATCTGCTCTATTTGCCAAGGCGTAAAAATGAGGTTAATTGGGGTTAAGGGTTAAATAAAGTCATTTCCTATCTTTCATCACTCTAAATGAAGAAAAGTCCTGTCTAATTTATCCAATGCGGACGGGTTTTGTACTAGTATCGGGGGAAGGTTGAATATTGTTTTTACTGACAAAGGGATTTTATCATTTATATAACATCTTATATCTTACCTTATATAAATAAAATCATGTCAAGGCTATACACGTAGTATGTTGTTAGTGCTGCTAAGAGGCACCTTCAGTCAAGTTCTCTCTCTCTCTCTCTCTTTATCTCTCTCTCTCTACAGTATATGTTTTTGTTGTTATCAGTTGCCGTTTTTTATGGACATTTCCAAGCCATTGTTTGACTTTGTAATGTCTCTAAAATTGGAAGTACCTGTGGTCCAACCCCATTTCATGGATGATATGAAATAAAGTATGTTTAAACTAACTAAACTTCAATCATTTTGAAGTAACCTTTATATCAATATTCCGTACAGAATAAAATGGAAGATGAAACTACAATAGTTTGGGTTTCTTGTAATAAGTACAACGCTTTGCGGCACGGGTGTATTATTTCTATATCACACTGACGCTATGTTAAAATTGTGAACATTATTCGAAAAGTCCAGACTCGTTGTCCTTTTTTTTTTATACCGATGCCCGTTTATTGCGGTTCCGGCGGATTGCTGTAGAATTTGGATTGCTGCTACGTCACGATAGTATATGCAAAAAGACATCATCTTGTTGAAAACAATTTTTTATATATTGCGTTTTTATCTAATAACTGGATTATTCATTTAGCACGTATTTTTTTTCAGAAAACATGACCAGCCGTAAAAGAAAATATATTGTCTGACTGAATTTTACAGTTTAATTAAGACAACCGTATGAGTTAATTGCGCCCCTAAACATATTCACTATAGCGGTTATTTTTGTATTAATGGCGGAAGCAAATCCGGTTATGTGATCCGCAGATTTGTGACGTGATTGACGTCCTCGGTACGCCTTTTCTGGCAGTGCAGGATGGGGCCGACAACAAATTTACTGCAAATGGGGGATTGTCTATACCTGATGATGAATTTCAAGTCAAAGTTCTCGCCTTAAACTTATAAAATATGCATTTTCGGGACGAGAATGCCAGGGTTGGAAAACGTTTAATATAGGTTCTGTAAGCATATGCTTCCTGCACATCCTTTAACGTGCCTAGCCAATGCGTTTTTAATTATAAAGTAGTTCTTTATGGTGGATACAAAAACTAATTTGTTTTCATGTTTTCCACGTTTTGTTTGTGCCTCATGGTAAACTGAGGTATATTACAATATGGCGTCGCTACGATGACTGTGTGTTATAACATTCAAAAATTCTGTAACAGTAGCATTGTACTTCGTTTTTAAATCACAATTTCCAATTAAAATGTATATATAAAAATAAATAAAAACTGATAAATATATAAATATAAATAAAATGATATACATGTATGTACATATATCAATATAATATATATGCATATCAGCATAAATAAGGTAGTATATCAATACAATTAAGGTTATATACATATAAATGCAAATAAAGAGATATATATATCAATACAAATAAGGTGATATACATATAAATGCAAATAAAGTGATATATATCAATAAATAAAGTGATATGTATCAATACAAGTAAGGTGATATACTTATAAATGCAAATAAAGTGATATATATCAATACAAATAAGGTGATATACTTGTAAATGCAAATAAAGTGCTATATATCAATACAAATAAGGTGATAAACATATAAATGCAAATAAAGTGATATATATCAATACAAATAAGGTGATAAACTTGTAAATGCAAATAAAGTGATATATATCAATACAAATAAGGTGATATACTTGTAAATGCAAATAAAGTGATATATATCAATACAAATAAGGTGATATACTTGTAAATGCAAATAAAGTGATATATATCAATACAAATAAGGTGATATACTTGTAAATGCAAATAAAGTGATATATATCAATACAAATAAGGTGATATACTTGTAAATGCAAATGAATTAACATTAATATACCTTTATATCACCTTATTTGTTTTAGTATATATAACCTTATTTGGATTGGTATATATTACCTTTTTAATTTAATTTTGATATATATTATTATTGTATATTTTTTTTCGTTTTATTTAATGAATACATATAAACAAAACAGCAATAGATAAATACATCATAATTTGATTTGGAAACTATACATGTGTTTATCGATTTTGATTCTTAGCGAGATTTCACAAAGTGTAAAACATATTATCACGTGACCTCCGAAATGAAGCACATATCTGGTGGAATGCATTTTCGTGGATGTAAAGTAAATGGCCAAGACATTGCACAACCTGACAACGCTGAGGAAACTTCAAGAGCTCGTTAACATGTTTTATGTCGCAACAAATCACCGCCAAAGTCCCGTCTTTTCAGGGAAAAATCCCAATATGTTCATCGTGATGTTAAAAACAAAGTTGTGATTTTAACTCGACCTAATAACTCACGAAAATAGGGCAGTTTCAGGAACATAGCGTAGAGCCAGGCAAAGAAAACGCGGAAAAGTCGGTGGGATATACCATTGAGTAAATCATAGGCACGTGCAAACACAAAATAATCCCAGACAATTCGCTGACTCCTTATTTCCCTTCACCCTCACGCCTTTTCGGCAAGATTTGCGTTAGTGGGAAATGACTTCTTTTTGGAGCACGGGTTATAAAAACCAAAGAAAAAAAACTTAAGAAAATACTTGTTCGAGACATGTGAAAATGGTGTTTTAAAGTCCCCTGATGCGACCTTTTATTGTCAAAATGTCTTCGAAAATGTTAATAGCTAAAACTATGTTAACCACTTTATTTTCCCAACAAATTAGTACGATCTTTTTTCTGTGTGGTTCCGACGGGATTGCCAATATTGGCTTTCATTAGATTTTCACTCGTGATTCTGAAGAAAACAATCGTGCTCGTTATAGAATCATTTCGGATCATTTCTACAATTACATCTCTGAGGAAAAAGTGTAAGCGTTTACAGGAAGTAATCGTCTGCATGATTGGATTAAATAGCTACATTCGTCTGAAAGATAGGATTAAATGAGTAAGGAAATTGCGCGAGATTTGAGCTTTTCAGCACCGGTTAGAGGTAATTTATTGTAAATTAATGATTTATATCGTGTCTCTCTACAAAAATTATCTTGAATTATTGGTGTGCCATTGACGAATGTTTTCAAGTGGAAGCTAATGACGGCTCCTCATCCTACTATCATTTTTATTGTAAAGTGATTAGGACAAGTGTAAACTCGGACGTAGCGGTGTAGCTCACAAGTTATAAAATGTCTTGGGTCCGATTATCCTGTAATTGGTCATTAGATAAAATGCCCCTTGCCAAATAAAGAACTCATTTAGTATTCAGACCAGTATTTAACTTCATTTGTGGAACGTTTTTGTAGCACAAAATGGAAGATAATTCTATTTCAGTAATAGCACTGTCTCTGATTTTTTACAGACACGCCGTGACTGCCGGGGAGACATGTGTACTGTGTACATGTGGTTGCAGCATCTCCCGTCTTCTGCTGCCGGTGTCATCCCGTGATCAGATTGCGCAGCTAGCAGAAACTGGTTGGATTGAAATAAACTTCAAAACATAAGAAATCATATACAGGGCTTAGGAGTCCCGTTTAGGACCATGGTTTTCACAATGACACATTTTGTATGTGTGTATTGAAATGATATTTAAACAATGTCATTTCAAAGTTACATGTAAAACTAATTTTCATTTAAAATGAAAATGCTTTGAATGACTCAAAATAAAAAAATAATATTTGATTTTGCTGCTGTTGTTCATATGTCAATATCTGACAAAAACAACAACAACAACAACATCATCATCATCATGAACAACAACAAAAATCTCTATTATCTCAATCATTTCAATATATTCAAATGTGTTCAATATATACAAAATTATGATTTAAATAAACAACAACAACACAACAGACAGAGTGTGCATTAAATCAATTTGGTATACCGGTATGTACTAGACAATGAAAGTATTAAATGATTAATGCTATAGTTATTGAATTAAGAAGCTGATCAACTGAATTAAGTAGCTGTATCAACTGAATTAAGAAGTTGCATCAACTGAATTAAGAAGTTGCATCAACTGAATTAAGAAGTTGCATCAACTGAATTAAGTAGCTGCTTCAACTGAATTAAGAAGTTGCATCAACTGAATTAAGTAGCTGTATCAACTGAATTAAGTAGCTGTATCAATTGAATTAAGTAGCTGTATCAACTGAATTAAGAAGTTGCATCAACTGAATTAAGAAGTTGCATCAACTGAATTAAGAAGTTGCATCAACTGAATTAAGTAGCTGCTTCAACTGAATTAAGAAGTTGCATCAACTGAATTAAGTAGCTGCATCAACTGAATTAAGTAGCTGTATCAACTGAATTAAGAAGTTGCATCAACTGAATTAAGAAGCTGCATCGACTGAATTAAGTAGCTGTATCAACTGAATTAAGTAGCTGTACCAACTGAATTAAGAAGTTGCATCAACTGAATTAAGTAGCTGCATCGACTGAATTAAGTAGCTGCATCAACTGAATTAAGTAGCTGCATCAACTGAATTAAGAAGTTGCATCAACTGAATTAAGTAGCTGTATCAACTGAATTAAGAAGTTGCATCAACTGAATTAAGTAGCTGTATCAACTGAATTAAGAAGTTGCATCAACTGAATTAAGTAGCTGCATCAACTTTTAATTAAGAAGTTGCATCAACTGAATTAAGAAGTTGCATCAACTGAATTAAGAAGCTGTATCAACTGAATTAAGAAGTTGCTTCAACTGAATTAAGTAGCTGTATCAACTGAATTAAGAAGTTGCATCGACTGAATTAAGAAGTTGCATCAACTGAATTAAGAAGCTGTATCAACTGAATTAAATAGCTGCATCAACTGAATTAAGTAGCTGTATCAGCTGAATTAAGTAGCTGTATCAGTTTTTACAAACCTCAAAGCATATGCAAAGTCAGATTTGACACACATCTTACATTTGTCATAGGCCCTTGTCCTATGCAATCAGTCGAACGCCATGGCTTATTATAAACCATTTCCCTCAGAAATGAGACATAAATCTACGTTAATCAATGAACACCCCCCTCCCCAGAACATACCTAATCTACATGCTAGCGTAAAAGTGGAAAATAACATACAAATGATATTTTCCCCTTGTCCCTGGTTGGTCAGTTTAAATCAGCGAATTATACTGAATACTGCCGAATCCCTGGAAAATGGTCTATATTACAGTTTTGTCAAGGACGGTACAGATAAATGAGTTTTCTTCCAAGTTAATAATATTCCAGTCCTTCGGGTGACTATTCATGCTCAGTGTATTCCTAATGTGTTTAACATTGTAAATTAGAAATGAAAACAAAGTGATACGTTTAATATGACTGGTTGCTACTGAAGCGTCCGGTCTCCGGTTATAAGGGACTAACCTCCGTTCGGAGATTTTTTTTTCACAGATGCCAGTAGTTTTTGGTATAGTGACATATGTACCGGTAATGTACATTTACAAATGGACATGACAAATAAACTTATTGAACAACACCCGGCCCAATGGGCCTACGAGTCACCTTAAAATAGATAATAATAGTTAAATACAGAACACGCATATGTATACAACAACTTATGTAAATATGAGGCAAAGCAACTATATAACTGAAACTGTGTTAACAACATGGCATTATGTATATAGAAAAAAAAATCTTCTTAATAAATAAGTTTGAGTAATAAATTTAACAATAACATTAATCTTCTAATGATTTAATGTAACCCACTTTCTTAATATTTTATTGGCCATTAAGAAATAAGAAAAAAAACTATGTAGGACAACATTCTTACATTAACATTAAATTCGTTTTTACGAAGTTAATACGAACCACTGGTGATACATAGATTAATATGAAGCTACACAAATAACTCATGCAACAGTAGAAGAAATATTGATTTAAAATAAGTATACATCAATTAATCTATAATACTGGTAATATATACCGATTAAGTCATAAAAAATCAAAGTACTGGGAACCCTAATGTTGCGTTAAGCATAAACTGGAACAGGCAATGTGAAGTGAAATGTCAGTTTTACTGATTTTCAACATCAAATGTTTATTATAGCTAATATATCCATATCATTTAGGCGTAAGGGCCGTACATATTTCAATGAACGACTTCATTTTATTTGTCATAAACCTAAATTAGATTAACCAACTATATATGACATTCAAGATGTGCTTGAGTCGCTGCACTTCATGTATACCGCGCCACAGGTTTAAGCCACACAATTCAATTCATACGGTATTTCATTGATATTTTTCCCGCTTACGCATCGGTGCAGAATTATCATTCGTTGTGTGCCATCTCAACTTCTATAATAAAATATAGAGAAAATTGTTGTTTATTTTATTCAAGTAAATATCTAAACAGGAGCTCGTCATGCAAGTATATTTATCTTTTGTGTAACGGTGGTACGAGCAAACAGGTGCATGTATAGTTTGTCCGTTAAAGGGCCTTGACTTTGGATATCCGGTACTGTGATTCATGCGATCGGTTACAATATGTAACAACGCAACATAAAATTTGGAGACTATTTAGAATCAGAAAATATCAAAAACACTTGCCGGGAAAGTGAAATGGTTTGTTATTATTATGAAATGTACTGTATTATCCTTATCAAAACTATTATCATCATTATTATCAAACTTTGGGTTCGAATCCCAGTTTGGTCGTTCGAGCCTGACCTTTATTCATGTTGCGAATTTGTCAAGTTGGCTCGGGGGTCGGGCTTTAGTTCTACACGTGTGACCGTCTCTTCTAACCGCAATGAGCTGGGCAATGCAATACGACCGAATACGTGTTGTTTAAACTTTATTTTACATCGATTACAAAACAAGTTATCACAACTTATACTAATCACTCTCGATGGCTCTGGTGTCGGCGTATGTGGTCATTATTGTGGGAGAAAACCGGAGAGTCCGGAAAAAACCGACGTGTCTGGACGGATGACTACTGTACCCTCTCAGGAAAAGTGACCAGGAATCGAACCCTGGGACGCACTGGTGAGAAGCGAGATGCGTTACTACTACGCTATCCCAGGCACCCTGCTTGTTGTAAACTCAAAACATCTACATGTACTTTCAACTGATTGTTTATATACCTTTGTAATCAAATTAAAGTCAAATCAAAGTTAGTCATATCTAAATTTGTAACAGCACCTTAAAAAGGGGATAACTTTTTTCTGCTACCTTCGGGCGGGTGGGAGAAAAGAAACGTTTTATTTGCTTGAGCCAACAACCTTCGAGCGCGTTGTCCATTGCTCTGTCACGTCTTATAGATTCTTTGAAAATTAATAGTTTAAATGTGTAAATCACTTCCTACGTTTGTCCCCAGTTTAAGCTTAAAGCATGCTAGACATACTCGTAATGAGTACATTTTAACATGTTAATTAAGACTTAGCTTTTTCATTCTTTTGTATTAACTATTTACGCGAATTTGGGATATTTTCGATAAATAACTCGTCGCCAATAACGGCCAGGGGCTTCTTTTTCTCAGAATTGTTAGCGGTGAAGGCATATCCTAATTGAAACAAACACAATACGACACGACCATACAAACTTAATTCCCGCCTCACTCGGAGGACCCTAATTTACGAAGTCTTACATTACCGTCCGAAACGATTTGTGAAATTTGTTGAGCCCTTTAGAAGATACACAATCGATGTTAATGCACGATTTTAACCTGAAGAGATTTCAATCCCACGAGCAAGATGTTTTTTTGTTCTTGTTCACATCTTCTCATTTTACATGACTTAATTAGAACCATTGTTTTCCGTACACTCGCTTTCCGAAGCGTGACAGTAAAGCTAGCGAACGTTACGATGTAATGAAAATGTAATTAACAAGAAAGCTCTAATTAAGATTTGTTTCTCACAGATTCCCTGTAATGAGATATTTGATGACGATACTTTAGGGAAGATGAGTGATAATGGGGAAGATGTGTGCGCGCAAACGCATCAAAAACGCCATATAAACATTTAGCGACTTATACGCACGCGCGTGCCCAAAACATCAGATGAAATAACGCAAAATCTCACCTTGAACGTGGCTTTAATAGGGATTAAAAGTGGCTATTTATCTGGCTTTATTGTAATGCGACAGGTATTCCGTGTATTTATAAGAAACAATGACATCTCGGCGGGGATTTGTCGTCAGGTAACCGGAATAGGGGTTTGTCGTTACGAAAACATCTTTGTCAGGCTCATGCTGTCAGGATTGTTGAACTTGGTGATCAGATATTTTTTCTCTACCTTGTCTGTTCCTAAGTTCATTTGTCTGATTTTCTTCTGGTTAATTCTTTTAAATAGGATCAAACAGTCTTGCATGTATATACATTTATTATTCTATTTCATACTATATTTACTTTGTAATTTACTAATTGCTTGTTTATTTATATTGAATAGTCAGACTTATTTTAGCAAGTCAGATTGATTTATTCATTATTTTTATTCCCTCATTATTGCTTTTTTATTATCTTACAGAACAGAGCTTTATTCTTCCAAGTACAAGATAATTGTACAGTATGGAGTTTCATAAATTCCGGTTAATTTCAATTCAATTTAGGGGACAGATACTTCAATTATAATAGACGTTTCATCTAGATGCTGTCAATGAGAGTGAAGTAATATACGGAAAAGGGTGTGTGTGTTTGTTTTTATATCTTACACATTTTGATCTCAGTAAATCACAACTGTCCTCTCAGGATATTCTACCCCTACCCACCTCCGCAAGATGTACCAATACGAGGACCGCAGGGACCAGGGGCAAGTTGCACACACAAGTAGTATCAATGTGTTTTGTAGTTTTATTCCCGTCGTTCTCAATATTACAGATAAAGTTCTGTAAGGGGAAGGTGTCCCAGCCAAGGCCCCAGACTACATAATACATTGGAACTATTTTGTGTGTGCATATCGCCTTCACGTCATCTTGACACCGGTCAGATCCCATCAGAACGTCAGATAACAGAAAATAACACGATGACGATGTCAAATGGCTTACTCAAGCCACAAAAAGTTGAAGCTTTTCGAATCACTCAGAAATATGTACGAGCTCGTTAATACTATGTTTAAGGATATTTCAATTAAAGATCAAAGCGTATGTGTACAATAGCAACTAATAGCTGAATTTTACCATAGACTGCAAGTCGAGTACATGGGTATGTTTTGAGCGCCCATCAGAAATGATTAGAGGCAGGAGAAGCCCTAGAAGTTTTGTTCCTATTCCAGTGCAATACAATGCCTTCCTACGTAAGTTTTGAGATTTACTGCAGTTGTCAAGGCTTAAAATAAATCACTCAAAGAATCACATGCTGTGCGACGGTTTTATTGACTTTACATACGAGGTTCCTTGTAGTTGCTGTATTACGTTTTACTACCATGTTGACAAATTCATACCAGCATTGTTCCTCCAACAATGTCTCTCCTCGGGTATATCAAATTTCAAAAGTAAAATTTAATTTGTTTGATAATTGGTTTAGTAAACCAATAATCATATCTTTAAACTTATTCGACTTAGCTGAAGTACCACTTTTGATTAAATATTCTGGTTCGTCTGCACCCAGTAAGTAGAGCAAAGTTTTTGATTGCATCGTCACTTGCTTCCTCTTTTCTTCTACTCAGTAATTCCAGAATAAAAACAAAACAGTTCAATGCGTTTTTTTAATACAACCCAGTAGAAATACAATCGAGAAATCTTTTGAAACATACAATCTCGTTAAAATAAATATTAAGTGTTTTAAAAGAAAGTTCTCTGGTAACAATTCTCCCGTGATTGGAATTTAATACACTTACACATTTTTGAGAACGCTTTGTGTTTAACTTCCCACAGCATTTTAATAAGCTGCGGACATAGGCCGTCTCAATGCGGTATCAGACCGAATATAAGTGGCCTGATACCACAACCAGTTATATTTCTCGGGTACCGGAATAATCGGTTCTTGGGCTACAATCATGTTCAAAGCGACTTACTTTTCTATGTTCAGGAGATGGGCACTACAAATATGTCGTGTGCCTCATAACATATTATGGTATGTTGACTTTTTTTCAGTTATCAGGTAAACAAAAGTTGTTTTGATATTTTTTCTTACAATAGATGCGTATCTAAGTATTATTCATTAACCGTGTATCGCCGCTTTATCAAATACAATTAAATGTTAAAAGATATCTATCACTGTTAAACCCCCCCCCCCCCCCCAAAAAAAAAAATAAAATAAAATAAAGGAAGCAATATTTATCAACTCTTTTATGAACAGCTTTATCAATAATCACGAAGTAATACAACAGCACTACATTATTGTATTTTGACCAAAAACAATATCCTTTTTGGTCAAAATACAATAATAAAAAGAATATAGCGTAATGCTCGTTACACCATATTGCTTTTGGTCAAAATGCAATAATGTAGTCCTGTAATGTAGTCAAGACCAAAAGAAATTCCATTGGCTCCGTTTACCCCTGTCCTGACCATGTGGCGGTGTCCGTGTCCCCACTTGATGTCCAGTGCCGGCCACTAGGTGTCGCTCTCAAGTGTGTATCAATATGGCGACAGGGTGTAAGAGCGCTAAGAAAATTGCAGCTGACATGCGTCGCCTCTTAACCACTGGATTATCAAAGGATACGCCACAGAGATCGATAGAGGACAGCTAGGGAGCAGTCAGGGGACAATCAGGGGACAATCTGCGGCAGTCACTAGGGGACCCCGGGATGACACTAAGTGTCCCTTTTGTGCCGCATTCTAAACCATCCGGGGAAGCCGAAGTGGGAAGAAAGGGCTGCGAAACTCTCAGTACTGTTACATCATTGTGAGTAAGCCTCTAATGTCATGACGTGTTGCAAATTCATAACATCTAAATTTATTTTATTGAGTTGTCACTCGGCAGTTATCCCATCAAGAGATTTTACCATCCATTTAGTCACGCATTTTGATTTCGTCCACAAACAGTGATTGAGAGATGCTACCATGAGAAACACTTAAACAGACATGCAAGTCCAGCCGATTCTGTGTCTAATTCAATTGAAACACTCTATCTCTTCCTCACAGGCAATGAAATATCAGTGTGTGGACCACCTACACTTCCTTGAAAAATCCGTCATCTGTAAACAAGCGAGTCTGGCTATTTATGTTTTTAAAAAGCGTTTGTCACATTCTCGTATGTACATCTACGCGACACGACTGTCAACGTATAATGTGGTCTATAGTTTTGAACAATTAGCTGTACATATTGACAACAACGGGTTCGTTGAGGGACGACCTTTTGAAAGATGCCCCCGCTACCTCGGGTATAAAAACAACAACAATAATAATAATAATATCTTTATTTTTAGAGGATAATGTGTTTGGCAATGCAAAAGATCTTGTATTAAACTCTTGTAAAAGGTTAATTACTGTATTTATCAGTAACCGCGTACTTACTTATTTTGCTCCAGATAAATGGTTAATAATAAAAGCCCTTCATTTTGAACCTAGCGGACCCACCCTCGGCCCCTGAATAACAAATTAATTCGGTTAACATGCCTGCATTTATAATCATATTTCTCAAGAAATACCGATACACTTAAAAGCAATTTAGTAGAATTCATCCACAATAATGTATAGTTTGTTGCAATGACCCTTGGTCCAAGTCTTCTTGCTCATGAAATAATCCTATGTTTGCTTGTCGTCGTGTAAATTAACCTTTTTGTTGGATAACATTCACTTGGATAACGGCTTCTATCAAATATAATGACCCCAGATGAATATCCCGCGGGTGAGTAGAGAAACGTTCATCTCGGGGTTGTTTTTGTGTCTCCAAGCATTCCAAAGCGCACCAAACCACCCACCGATTGGAATGAAATCGATTTTTTCAAAATAGAATGGACATTTTGTAGATTAGCTTTCATACATAGATCAAAATATCACCGTTAATAAATTTAATACCACAAACATAGTCTTCGCTCCAGTATACAAAAGGTCATTGAATACGAGTTTTCCCAATACAATAAACCGCATAAATAGGCGTAAAAATCGAAGCAAACCTGTTTTAAGTAAATGTCATTTATATTGCCATCATTAGAATAATTAAAAGCCTCGGCTCACTGTAATAAAGCTCTTTTCTGTTAATATATAACACAAAAAGGGTAACTTATAAATTAATCATATGAGTGACAGTGCGTCCAAAAAACCATTACTTGTTTATACAAAAATCACTTAATGTAGAACAGTATCCATTAGACGTACGGGGCGCTATTCCGGGTACAACCTATTGTATGTCGTCATTTCGTCATCCCCCTGTCTCCATAAAACAGCTTGAAAACACTTCAATGTTTGCTCTCCTTATGCGGGGTCATTTTCAATTCAATTAATAAGTTTTTATCCGTTTAATTTTGTCAATCGGACAAAAGGGAGAATATGTTTAAGCGAATAGAACTGTTTTTCAACAACTTTTTATTTCAGATAATAGACCAAACAGACGGAACAAAGTACAAATTAGGTAAAACCTGTTGATAATACAGTTGTTATTAAAACGGCCCGAACGCATTCAGGCTTTGAAAAGAACCTTCGTGTGCGGTAGTCTTTCTTGTATAGTGTACGATGCCCCAACAAGCAGAGTTTGAGTTTGTTCAAACATCTCGACAAGAACATTAAAATGGTCCTTCTTTCCTAAGTATAATAAGAAAGACGTAGAATTGTAATGGATAGCGCGAAAGGTAGGCGAAACTCGATCTCCCAAGAGGAACCGTTTGATGTTGCGATAAAATGAAATCCCATGAAAGAACTTTATTTGGTATAATTCAAAAATAATTAAGAATTTTAAGCGGTGAATGTTAAGTATTTTCATGAGAATCTAACTCCTTGAATGCGCTTTAATTTGCAGGTCAGTTTTAATAATTTTGAAATTGCACGAGACGACTTCAGAACGTCTATGTTTATCTCAGTACGGCTGTCAGTGAAAGGCTTCGCCATCAACTAGATAGGAAGTGTGATAGCAAAGCTGGCGTCAGCGGCAGACCAGGGGTCTTCTGTGGGTAATGGTTTGAACACGGGTTTCAGAACACTGCTTGGAAATAAAACTCTTTCCTGGGCCCACTTAGCCCATGGTAAGCGAAGCTGTTCTTTTCTGTATTGAAATATTTGCTCATTAAAATCATGAAAAAATGTCCCCTTCACTACATTGTTTGGCTCTTGTTTAAAAATTTTTTTTTTTTTTTTTAAATTTTTTAAAAAAAAAAAAATTTGTATTTAAAGGCATACAGGCACAATTCAGTTATTTTCTATATAGACAAAGAAGGAAAATTAAAACAAGCCATGATAATTTTCTAAAACTTTGCATGATTATAGAGAATTACATTAGAAACAATTTTATGGGGAAAAATTGGGGGTCACCATTTTCCTTTTTGTTATCTGCCCTGAAAGTTAGCTTTTTTTTTTTTTGCTTTTTTTGTCATATTAAGGGCAGATAACTCAAAATCAAGCTACTCGATACCTTTTATTTCACATTATTGTTTGTTGTTTTATTTCCAGTCATTATGAAAAGTTTTTAAAAGAATTATATTCAATAGATTTTTCACTATGCTTCAGCATAAACACTGCATTTTTCTTGAAAAAAAAAAGAAGAAATAATTTCTATATATATGTATTTGTGTATGCGACTATAGTATAATATCTGTGGCATAGAATTTCTAAAGAAAATACACAGTGACAGATAGCCCATAACCGAAAAGAGCAAAATATATATATATATATATATATATATATATATATATATATATATATAACTAAGTCTTAACAATCATAATCATGGTGCATCTTTAATTAAATCGTTAATGATAAGATAGTATTTTACCCGGTTTTGTTCAGGGCAAGTATTCGTTCTTCTGTAAGGCTTGGAATGGCATGAGAAATATTTCGTTAGCAGTAATACAAGGGAGGTTACTGAACTGTCCACTCTACCATTAAGACCTCTTGATGACTTAATATCTCAAACACGGCTGCGTCTATTCTTTCTACAGATTCAATATACACGAAGATTTCCCCACCTGGCTATTTATCCAGGCTTATTTATTAATTTGTTTTAAGCTGGATCGATTTGTAATATAATTTAAACTTCAGCATTCGATGACATACGTAAATTCCTGTTTTCATAGAGTGTGTACTTGTTTGTTAAAATCGACTGGGAAACTAGACTTTCCTTTAGCTGACCAATACTTTTTGCCTGGGAATATCATGAAAAATCCTTGCACCCAGCAGGGCTCGAACCCAGAACCTTTGGATCCGCAACCATGCAAGTGGACACTGGACATATAGCTTTCAGATGTGTTCTTTTGAGGGGACTCAAAATTAAATCAGTAATTCTGGAACGTCTGGCCAGGAGGTCATGTTATCTGCCCATATGCATGAACAGTGATCGAACGTGGGACACATCGGTGAAAAGCAAGTACGGTCCCAATACAATATCATATTATCATTAAATATATATCATTATTATTATATAATTTTTCACTAAATTGAACAATATATTCTGCTGCTATCATTATTATTATTATTATTATTATTTGTGGTGGTCATATCGTCATCATCATCATCATCATCACCATCATCATTATTATATAACAAGAAAATTAAAAAAATTCAAAAACTGCTGCAAGCACAATGATGTCACCGAAGGTTTCTTATCTTTTTTTTTTTATTTACCATGGTCTCGTATTATAAGACCAAAGTTTGAAACGTTCCGTGACCTAAGAAAACTCCTGGTCAAATTGTTTCACTCAAGCAATTTAAGTTACGATGTAAGATCGACTATTTCCTGTCAGTCAGAAACGGTTTGAATAATTAAATGTTAAGACCCGATGTGTAATAATAATCAGGGTCAGCTTATGATTCAGCCTGTTTTTTTTTTTTTCCTTTTCCGTTCATGTATGTTTTGATTTTTCAGTCACTTTTAAAAAGAAATCTCTTTATATAAGCATAATAAGCACAATTTGCCAAACTGCATTTTTAGATTTCAGAACGAGATATTTTAACGAGACCTGTCCTTCTGGCCAAGAGGTTTGAGCGTAAGCCTCCTAGCCAGTAGATCTCGGGTAAGATCCTGGGCGCTGTATGGCATCGCCTAATTGTGTATAATGACATTCCCGGGTCTGGTTGGCCTGGTGTCAGATCACTGTGACTAGGTGTGGTAGTATGTCACTTATTTAAGAATGCACTACGCATACCTCATGCAGATGATTGATTTTTTTTTGTTGATTTTTTTTAGTTTACAGTCACTGCGACAGTATTTTAGTCATATAGCAACGTCCAGCTAATTACAGGTGGAGGAAGACCCCAAATGCACTGTGGCGTCCGGGTAGAACCACCGACCTACCGCAAGCCAGTGGAAAGTCATGCAGTTGTAGTTGTATTGGGGTTTACCGTCGCTGCGATAGTATTTCAATCATATAGTGACGTCCAGCTAATTACAGGTGGAGGAAAACCCCGAGTACACAGAGCTACCCGGGTAGAACCACCGACCTACCGCAAGCCAGCTGGAAGGCTTCCTCACATGAAAAATCCGAAGTCCCTACCGGGATTCGAACCCACAGCGGTGAGGGGCTGAGAGATTTGTAGTCCACGACTGTAACCGCTCGGCCACGGCGGCGAAAGTCATGCAGATGAAGCCTTCACATTACTTGATTCCTGTGGGTGAACGTTAAAATTTAGCGAATGTATCAGCGGCTACCTGCATTGAGCGGTCATCCTGCATATAGCAGTCAGTTTTAATATTATTAAACTAGCATTTTGTCATATGTCTAGCCTTTTCTTTACGGACCACCTCTGTTATACGGCCACTTTCTCTTGTTCCTTTGACTGACCGCTTAAGACAGGTTTGACTGTAACTGTTTTACTGCAATAAAAAATTCATGTCTACATTTTTTAACGGTACACCCACCAATTTAGCTATAAAACAAACTATCAATATGGAATTTAGAACAAAGAGGAATGCCGAATGAGTTTAAAATATACAGACTGTGTTTCGGCAAATATTTAAGTTTGAACAGATTTGTATCTATAAGTGTGCTATTCAATAAATTATTTATAAATTTCTCTTAAGTTCGATCTTCAGCATATTGCAAAATTCTCACACGTAAAATTTTCATACCACAAATAAAAAAGAGACAGTGAAGAACACTATATGAGTTTCACACATCGCTGACTCCAGTGAGCGTGTATAGGACGTGTTAAACCAAATCACATGACTGGTAATCGATTATTTATGGACGTATTTTGTATCTTATCTGCAATCATTCCAGCATTTAAAATCACATAAACGTTTATATGAAGGAATGATGGAGACACCAAGCATCCGGCAGATCATGATTTTGGACTAGGGTATTGAATTATTCACGTTTTGTTTCGTTTATCCGTGGGCTTGTACACACGCTTGCTTGTTGAAATCACTCTTAATTACATCTGTAGCGTTGTGTGTAGTAATTAGGTAAACTTTTGAGCCTTATCATTAATTCAAACTTTTGTATCCAAACGTTTAAGTAAATGAGATCAAAGGAACAAACTCACTTAATTAGACAATTAATTAGGAAAACGTTCAGTAATTAGCTAAAACGTTTAGTTACGTTCCAAGTGAGGACATTGGATTCAAACAGATACGGATATTTTATTCATGTGTATTCAACCCAGGATGTAAACAGGCCCGATAGGGGATGCCACCAAGTGAATTTCGCACGCTCATTACTGATCCGTTTTCATTTCTTTGTTGTTGCAGGATCACCGAAACACAATCTAGATTTATTGTCTTTTAAGTCCTTAACTTCTGTTTGCTATACCTGTATACACCATGTGACTTTGAAACATTTGGCATATGAAAAAATGGCAGTTTTATTGCAACATATCTATATAACTTTATAGGAAGTTTTTTTTGTTTTGTTTTTTTCATTAAAGACCTCGGGTCCTTTGGTCACTTCTTTCCAAAGTCAAGTTAAAAAAAAACACAAAAAAAACATTAAAGATAGATCCATGGACGATAATGGACAGGCAGGGGTTGTTCGCATGTTATAGTAATTTAAATTTAAAGCAAGTTGATTCTCATGCGAGAACAAAAGTACACTATATTCTTTATTATTGTCTCATCATGGTTATATCAACAAACAGTATATACATATCACATTACAAAATGATATGCCATGCTATTCAAATATGAATTATGAGGGATTATCATCTCTTGTAACAACTGCAAGTATTGCACGTATGATACAAATAACACAATTTTAAGACGTAATCCAACACACACACACACACACACACATCATTCTAATTTTGATATTTAAAAAATATAATGCGTGAAAACTGTTTCATGAAAGCTCTTTGTGGTGTATATCCTGCTAATTAGGGAAACACGTGACCGCCTTATGTATATCAAAAATAGTATCCTTATTACAGTTTTGTGCTGTTAGTTACTTCTTCGCCAATAACTGCAGACAACTTATTCTCTTTCTCGCAGTTTTATGTTTTTATCATTTCAGATGACATATTTCAAATAACTGTCAACATAAGTCTGGAACAAACGAGCCAAAAGATACTGGATGTAACTAAATTACATATAAGTGAGGGAAGCCTTTGGAATGTCATTTACTCGCTACTAGATAGCTTATCATAACTTCATTTGTCAACCCGACTGTAAATTTCACGAAGAAATGGCCGTCCTTTAAGTCAGATATGAACAAGGTTCCGAGTTCAAAATACATCTTATGTAATCGATTATTTCAGAGATATTCCCCTAAAACCAGACAATTTTCTCTAATTCAATATACCTTATTTATTCGCCATGCAGACTGTTCCGTGCGCCAATAAAGTGATAGAATCGTTCGTGTCACATCCTACAGTTTTCATTAGTCATTTGCGAAGTTAAGACGTGTTTCTGTTCTACGCACTACTCTCGAGGGACGCCACTAAACAGTTTAGGATCTACTAGTCTATTCCCCGGGCTCTGTGACGAGAGAAAAGACGAAAAACTCACAGCAATAATGAAGTGGTGATTCCACACGTGTTCAGCTTTGGTTAATCTAGACAACAAATTCTTAAACCAAGGGAAATATTTGTACTCTCAATATCTCTTCGGCCATTATTTTCACAAGCAGACAGCTAGCACATTCAGTTGGTCATTTTTTTTCTATATTTACAAATATGATAAAACAAATAAAACTGACAAATGAATATCACTCAGCGTTAGCAATAATAGTGATACATTTTCGATTCTGAAAAACATTTATACATAACTTTTAAACCAACATATAACCTAAATGATTATCAAAAAAAAAAAAAAAAAAAATAAAAATAATATCAGTAATGCCCAGGCATGTCTGAAGAGTTCATCTTGAAAAAAAAGTTATGACCAACATCTTTGTTGCCCATTCTATATCATTGTTGTTGATTATCAGTTATTAGTTTTCAATACCACGTACTACCACACTCTCTTTTTTATTTACCTTTTCGCTGATCGCCTCAGTTTTTCCCTTCACATGATTCGCTGCCTCCTCTATTCTGTCCACACGTTCTCCCCTCTTGGTATCAACATCGGTTAGATGGATGTTATCCATTCCTGGAACCACCAAGGCCCCGAGCAAGTCTCCATACACAATACATGCCAGTATAACTGTTATACTGTAATTCAATCGAAGCGTTTTTCTCTTTGTTTACGACCGTACCGAGGGGGCAATCTAGTGATACAATTATTTGCGACATTTTCCCACTGTTTCTCGCTGCATCTTGTAGCCAGAGACAAATAATTGTTCTATTTGATTCCCAAGAGACGCTACTGAAGTGTTTCGGTATACTAGTAAAATCCTGGAGCCCTGCTAGGGAAAAACAAAACTAATGAAACTGTAATTAAATTGGCGACTCTAACTGTTAATGATTAAAGTTTAAAAATGAAGAAAAAAATCGGCATCCTTTTAGTCGAAAAAATAGAATAAAAAAGACAATGCATTCACCGTTTTCCATTTCTTTTAGACTTTTTTTCTTCTTTGAAATAAATACTGTCTGAGAGAGGGACATATCCATATATCAAACCAGAAAAAAAGACATTAAAAATCTGCATCTAAAGGTATTGAAATAAAGAATACGGCGATGTATAGCACTGAGGAAGTGCGGTAGAAAGATACGCATGCACTTGGGGCTGTTTATGAAAGTTTAAGAGATGCAGTCCCAAGTACCTTGCGGTCCCAATCGATAAATTTATGGAAGTATATGACAAATTGAAATAAGTGGTAAAATACGTTTAGCATCTGGTGTAACCTGATAGGTTCTATCCCAGTATAAGGATTTATTTTATAATTCGAGGACTAGAGATATTTTAAGTTCATTTTCTAATGATGGTTTTAAATAGAAATATGAGCATTACTGTTTCATAAATGTACAAAACATACAAAAGACAAAATTTAAAAAAAATCTTGTGTAAGATACGCGAGATCTGGTCATGGATAAGTTCAGCTACCAGCTTGTCGACTTGGCTCCTTTGGAATCAAAAATGATAAGTAACATAGCTCTCTTCGGACTAGCTATTTCCCAGCAGTCGTGTAATTTTTTTATTATGTCGTCACGTGGGAAGGTACCGTGGTCTGATTTTCTCCGGGTACTCCTGATTACACATACCGCCACCTGTGCCATAAAAGTGATTGTATAGAATTAAGTGTAAAATTTAAAAAATAAAGTAATACACAGTTTCGTTATCTGGCAATGTTTAGTATATTGATGCTAATTTTCAGAGACGAATAATTTGTTTTAAATAAAATAGATAATTGTAATATCCAGAGATTACGACCCTTTTTCATTAGTAAGTGCGTCATTAATTTATATTCAGCTTAAAAATTAAACAGTAAATACGGAATTTATTCAAATAACAATGATGGAGAAAATAATCTTCATCACCACCATTTTAATCGTCAAATTGGCTACAGTGGTGGTTGCTTATATTTGATACTTCAATAAACTTGTATACTCATATAGATGATATTATAAATTACATAAAACACCAAAAGGAAAATAATGCTAGTATCGCTTCAGGATCTACTCAGGAAATTAATCGCATGATATTTATTTCTTTATTTACTTGCATTTGTTTTGAGTATCAAAAGTTTCAGACATACACTGAAAATTGGTCTAAAATATATTCTACCCGCCCCGCCATTAAGCTCGAAATAATAGAACAGAACACACATTTTATTCTGGACTTAAGCATTACAAGCTTTCGTCATACACAGTAAAATATAATACAAAAAACAACAACAACAACAACAACAACAACAACAACAAAACACATGACATGCAATAAACGTAGATGTGAAATATACTAATAGTATCACTCAGCCATCGGATATGAAAATATTTACTTAGAATATAAATTAGTGAGAATGTTATTTTCTCTCTTTAACAAAGGACAAAAACACATTGATATATATCTTTTTAGGAAAGACAAAGTATATATGGCATTTACAAAAGTGAATATCTTATTTTGAATGCTTTAATACAATAAATACACAGCTATTTTATTTAATAATGGCTTGTTACAGTTTTGCATTAGCATATTTTGACATACACGTTCGAAATAATAGAACGTGCATGTACATTAACCCTTTCCCTCATAGAGGAAACAATGAAAAGACCTATGCGAACAACATAAAACCAGATCAGCCTGCGAGTAACTCGCAGGCTGATCAGGTTTTTATGCTGTTCGCTGCTCCTCAGTGGTCTGGAAATGAGGATTTTGTAATTAAATTTGGTAAGGTTTAACTGTGGGTTTTCTGCAGATCAGGCTTTATGTGGTACATACTGAGTGCTTCAAAATGAGTCTATATGAGGGAAAGGGTTATAATATATTCCAGCGTTCTGTTTTATCGTGAATAACGATATATTCAGTATCCAAGAGATACACGCACATACTCCATGTGATTATTAATAATAAATTAGATGTGGTGATTCAGAACGTCAAACGTCTTCTTAAATTATCACGCAATATCAAAAGTACTCTTACATAACTTTTATTTTCTATCATTAATACTATACTATATAAATCCAGAGGCTGTTATGACAGCAGTTTTGTTCAGTGTTTCATGTTTAATACGCCAGTGCATGCTATCATTATATATCAAGACTATTATATAGGTTTTATTTCCGTGATGCTATTTTACTTCTTGTCATAAGCGCATTGCTATAAATAGCTCGTCAGAGCCAAGACTCAATTCTATTTTTATGTTGCTTTTCAAAAGAAAGGGATTGTTTTAGAATTAATTATTTTGAGATTTATTCGAAAAATGACAGTGGACTGTTTAGGCAATGACAAAAGCCATGCTGAAAATATAAGCTGACTGGACCATTCCAAGGCTGTAACTGTTGGGATTTCTTTATTTTAAATAATGTCCTGTGTCGGTTTGTGTGTGTGTGTCCATTTTATCCGTCTAGCGTTAATTCATTTCTAATATATGGTCGATTTTTTATCGAGCCTATTTATATTTCCTAATTCATTTCTAATATATGGTCGATTTTTTATCGAGCCTATTTATATTTCCTAATGAAGGGAAAAAATATTCTTTTGTGATCCGTTTCCCCAATTTTAAAACAAAAGTCAACCGAATAATTTTTATCTGCGATTTACTCAGCGCGGCATGTCCAGCCATTGGCACACTCATTTAAGAATAGCAAAAATAAAATAACACACTTATATCTTTCCTATACTTCAGGTCTAATGTTTTCTACATCCGCCGTTCCAAAACAAAAAGTGACAGGAAAAAGTACACCCTCATTTTGCATTAGGTAGTGATTATAAGAGAGGCCCTAATTGAATTAGTACGCGACAGAGAAGGACGTAATAACTGCTGGCAATCAGACAGTGGACGTGTTAAAATAAATCGAGCAATTACCCGGTCTTTGTTGCACAAACTGACACGAGATAAAGGATTCGATGAAGCGATTTTGTCTGATATATGTCTCTACTAATGTAGATCAAAGTCCGGTAAATACTTATCTCGTTTTTCCAGGATTCCCGGCTAAGGCTAGATAAAGTTCTTTCAACTTTTAAGCAAAACTGGAATCGGAATCATTAGCCTTATGCATTTAGTGAGCCTTTTGTAGTTGTTTAATAAGCGTAGGTTCAAGTATGGGTAGTTTGAACAGAATAAGAAAGATTTTTTTTAATAGAATTGCCCTAATTAAGATAATTTTACTTGTCCTTTCTTATGATAAATCATAATGCGACATGAAACAGTGGTGTTGTAATTCTAAAAAGGAAAAGGGGATTTGCTTTATTATTACGTTTTTAATCTTAATGATGCACGGGTTAGATTTATACCTTAAATCCTTAAGACACCCGGAATATCATTTGCAATTTTAGTTTTAAAGAGACATCGGGCTTCAATTGAATGTTTCATTTTAAAGGGACAAGGGACTTTTTTAGTTTTAATAGGACATATTTTTTATTTTACAAATAAAGGCACTTGATTTTAAATTAAAATTATTAAATATTTTTTTGTGTATTTTAAATAGGTAGCACACTCTATTTTTTGCTTCGATTATCTAGTTTAAAGTTTCTACATTATCGTACAAGATTCATAATATGTTATTATTAGATGATTCACTTAGAAGAAAGCTGCTATAAATAAACCAAATCTAATGGCTTTAATTCTAGGTTCCATTTACATTCTAGCCTCTTTGGCTTGTTTTATTTCTCATGTAACGTTTCAAAAATCGAACTTTCAATCAGTGTCATATTTTAGAATTGTTTTAATCATCCACGTCATTCAAAATCACCTTAAATGTGTGTAATGCCGATTACGTGCTGCAACGAAACAAATCATTACATAACATCAAGGAGACATTGTAATAGGTTTGTAGAATTCATTTTACCAGGCTTATGTAACTGATAAAAAACTTTTTTTCAGAGTAATTGCTTTTAATCGGGTTTTAGAGATCAATTAAAAAAATTTGAGATATTACCTTAATGAAAAGTTGCACTTTGCTAATAGCGATCTGATAAACCAAGATAGGCTTCCAGATCACTTCCTGCACATAATGGCACGTGACTGAAGCATGGCATAATAATGGCGACACGTTAGGCTGTTCATTAAGTATTTTTGTTGGATTTTTTTTCTTCTGGTTACGAAATGTTTTGTTTTAAACAATATGCGCTATGCAGGTAAAAAATAACAACTGGCCATTTCGTTTGGCAAATGAATTTACGAATTGCTAAAACATTTGGATGCTACATTGGTATCTCTCAAATAAATGTATGGTTTACTAAGAGTTTTAAATGGTAAGGCATGAGAAAGTATGCCTCGACAAGCACTGTCTTTCCTTAAAGAAATGTACCTTCTCCTTTTGTCACAGAAGATGTTAAGATATGTCCGATGATCGATATCTTAGGCATTTTCTCCTTAATCAGTTACGCTTAAACCAATATTTTCGTTTCCTTTATATCTATGGCCAATCGGAGAGGCGATGTAATGATACAATTATTTGTGACATATTCCTGGATTTCGTCTAAGAGCCAGCTTTTGTGCCACCATTCGTTCAAACTGGCTCTTGTGGGGCTGTAAGATAACAAGGAGAGGCCGGCAACCTGGAGGGGACCATTCTGCCTGCAGACAGTTAGCCAATTTGAGATGCAAACATTGTTACAGCAACCAACGCCCAGGCGTATACACGGTCACGAGAGGAGCAACCGGAAATTATATCAATATTCTATATTGATGTTAATTTCATATCTTCATGTATATCTGCTCAAGTTTTGTAAACAACATATAAAGTTATATAACGTTTTTTCTCCGATACTCTACGCTACGAAGATCTCACAATATCCCGTGAAAGGTCGTCTCAAGTCGTCCTTTACGTCATGAATATAAAGAGGAATTGTCTAGTCAGAATGCGCGTTTCAAAACAATTTGAAAATCGGAATACTTTGGTGATATCCGCAAAAATATTTTTTCTGTTAGCTGCTGTAATGAATATTCACAAAGATATGCCCAAGCATTTTGATGCCGACGATTTGATTGGCTTAGCAAATGTCAATTTGAGTTGACCTTTAAAACGTTTTCATCACATCCTAACTAGGAAGATGATTTTAATACAAAGATACCAGAACATGTAACGTTTAGATGATTTTAATACAAAGATACCAGAACATGTAACGTTTAGTTACAATTATATCGAGAGTATTAATACATGCATTTATATTTATGCGAAGGTCTAAATCGAGTATTAAAAGATACTAAAACTGGTCAAAAAGAGTAACTCTGAGAGGCACACAAAAATTACATGGATAATTAAAGAAAGATAATAAATGGTGAGTGGTCTTAGAAACAACGGTGGATTTTTATACCAACTTTAATATAAAATAGCTGTTTTAATTCTTTTGTGGTAATTTATAAGTATATATTACTTTTACATCTATAAGAAAACTAAAACTTCAAGTTTGCGAGTTTAAAGCCGTAATTAACCGTCAATTTTATTGCCAAGTTTTGCAGCTATTGCTATTTTGTTTACACACATACACACAAACATACAGCACATACCTGGAAATGGTTTTTGAGAAAATCACACACAAGGTTAGCTTAGTATGAACTTATCATCGGAAGATTTGATAAGGCCGACTAAATTGAGTTCACGTCTGTGAAATGTAATTTCAACAAAACAAGGATTTTCTTTTCTCATAAATTAAATCTGAGATAAATAAAATGAATATAAGCGATATATCATGTGCCACATAGATTCAGGATGTATCCGAATTATGAAAATGAAAACATTAAGATCAAGGAAATATCTGAGTTGGAAGATTTATATTTATTACCGCCCTATTGAAACGTTCGTAAAACTGTTTCTTCGGGTTGTTCGGGAAACAATATAAGCAGGCGATATTGCTCTCTGAACCGCTTAAAACGTGCCATAATTTATCAAATTCAGTTAAGAATAAAAAGTCCTTGTGATTTTTTTCTTAAGATTTTCTCAATTGAGCCAGAATAACCATCCTATTACATACTTTGTTTTCTCTAATGAACATGTACAATGATTTTGCCACACAATGGCATCAACTTTTCGTATCTCAGTTGAATTTGACTAGAGGCAAATGATTCGTTAATGACCCCTTTAAACCCGATTCGCCCCAGATACAAAATTTAATTCCTGACTTTTTTGTTGATTATGGACCAATGTATGACAAACGTCTCCACAAGCTAAGGTCGTGCACAAATAAGATTCCGTGTATGCAAATGTATCTATTGAACACTCAGAATCAATGAGCGTTTTTCCTTAATTAAGCCAGCATCGTTAAATGTCAAACCCTCCAGGACAAAGTTTGAAAACGTTCCTTTTACTTAATTTTCCAGAACTTCTATTGTTAACATTTTTGACGTTCGTTTCTGCACGGAAGAATTTCATGTTGTTTCCGGTATCAAACGAATTCTGAACAATACGTCACTTCCGTCGCACGAGACAAACACATTGCAGTCCTTCCGGTATACATATTAGGACTAATCTACCATAGAAACATCCCTCTGGCGGGGAAAAATAGTTAATGATGATTCTTATTTTTCTTGAATCGGATTCATTTGGGGAATTTATTTCCGCGAATATCGAAATTTTCTCTTTTTAGGGAATATCTCAGCACGATCCATGGAACATAACAAATCACGAGGACAAACAAGTCTAATTACTCGTCTAACAACACAGATTGTTGTGAAAAAAGGAACATCTGTTTATTGATCTATCCATCTCTCTGTATGTAATATATTTTTTGTGCTTTTGACTGACTGTATGCACCAATCATATGTATAATTAAAATAAGTTTCACCGCCCCGCTTGCCTGGAATTTATTAATTTTCATAGAAAATAAATCTGACAATATAATATTAATATACTGATCACGCGAGTTGCTGGACGGCAGCAGTTTTTCATTTGGTGTTATTCCTTATTTCTGGTAAATATATTCATTACTCACGTTAAGAGGAAGATATTTCCGCCCTCAACGAAAACTTGCTATGTTGGAGCACAGTATTTTATCCACCATCTGTCTTTTTAGCGACTAAGGGGTGTTAAATTGGTCTGTTTTGTCCCATTATGGCGGGTCAGCAAATTACAGGACTAGGTACTTTATGGTCACACGGATACGGTAACTCAAACCCGTGCAACATATGTGTGGCATATATCATGACCTTCTCTTTCTTACTGCGACACCGGTCGGATCTAAGTTAACTATTCCATCGCACAATAACCGCCATTTTATTCGCTGTACATTTGAAATAAGCGAATGCGTTCTCAATGTGACATCTACAAGCGTATCTTCTTAATTATTTTGTTCAACATTTCCAAATTTTCTTAATGTTTATAATATGTAAAGGACAAAGCGTCGAGTCAATAATATTAAAGATAACATTGTAAGAAACGACCTTCTAATAATGATAAATATGTAAAATATTCATATTTTGAGATTATCAAATTAATAAAAAAAGAGTAAATTAGGATGGACAACGAAATAGGGAAAGGTATATAAGTGAAGAGAAGAATGGGGAAGGAAATGAATGAAATTTTAATGTCATTCAAAGTGTCTGTGTGCCATTTATAAAATTGGGAACTGTTTTATTTAACATGGAAAGAGTAGTGATAGTCAGGCTATCATGCCCGTCTAAAAGTAAATCAACTGTTAATTCTCCCACTTTATCTAATTCGCCTTCATATTTTGCCTTTATATCATATAAGCTGGACACATAAATAAATCGTAAAAATTATCCTCGCAATAAAAGGAACATTTTGGACATGCCGCTGTCTGAAAAAAAAAAGAAAAAAAGGGGGTCAGATAGATGTCTTATATCTAAGTTGATATGATATTCTCTCTTATGTATGAGGTTTTGATTGATTTCTATGCTTATAGGGCGTATTTTTTAAAACTGTCAACTAAAGATGCTGGTTTGAAAATGTCAGGTAAAGAATTCCAAGACCTTAAAGTTCTTGGAAGGAAGCTGTTAATATATGAAGTAGTTCTGCATTGTGAGGGCTTGAGACGATACCCTATAGATCTTAGATTGTATATTTGTGAATACATTAGGTAACTACAGAATATATCACAGAAAGTCCCATGCTCTTTATTGTGTTTCTCCTTCTATATGTCGAAAGGGAAAATGTGTTATTTTTAATTTTTAAATGCACAAAAATGACATGATTCGTAGTGTTTCTTTTTTCTTCTTCTTTTTGTAATCCTTCCATGGTAATATTTAAAACAGTACATACACGGCTCCACGATAGTTCGCAGAATTTAAAAAAAAAGTGAACCTGTAAGTATTGGTTAAATTATATAATCATTATTTGTTTTAAATAAAGCAGCTACTTGACTGACATAGAGGAAATAATTGAGGCTAGAGTCTTTTTTTAATTGTCAATTATTTAAACGAGATTCTTTTCGGACTAAAACAGCAATTATCGCTACCTTAAATAGAAAATGTCCCACATGTCGCCATAGGACCTGACATATCAGGATAATTCACGAGTATCACACATTGAAGTAAGTCATCAAATTCGTTATTTTTCTTTCTTTTTTACCCCACGTGACAGAAATAAAATATGCTGACTTTCAACAACCGGTAACGTGAGAAACACACATCAGATATACCATTTAGAGTCATCCGTGTTATTGACCATTTTACTCCAAAATGTGACGCAAACTTGCGTAAATCAACGAGCAGTCCTCAAACACATAATCTACATGCTGGTGTAAAATTCCACACATTGTGCAATTTCCCCAGTCACTGTCAGTTAAAATCAGCGAATATACCAGGTGGTGAAATACGCGACTGTCGTATTATTTGGATTTGATTGATTTATAAAACCAGTAAACAGTAGACATTATAATATTTTCCCCTGCGTCTTCCATCCAGTCATGTTTTTAGCTTTGGGGAGATATGTGTTGTGCAATCGATTTTTTTCTGTGATTTGATTTTATCATGTATAAGCACTGTAAATTGTTGATTGATTTAATATTAACAATAAATAAGTAAAACAGTCATTTTGATTCTCCAGCAATGTCAGGAAATATGATTTATCTCGTTGAAACCAATTTCCGACTGCATGTGTCATTTGGATATATCATATACACGAGATCTCGCTGCAATATCTGGATTAAGACAAGTGACATGATACCCCACCCAGTAGTACTGGTCGGATACAACGCCAACAAGTACTGGAACTAGCTGCAAACAAGGGTAATACGCTAGTGCAAATTTTAACAACGTTAACATCAGTGATGCCTTAGCATCACCAAAATACATGTACAGTCTAACCTGTCTTAAGCGGTCAGTTCAGGGAACAAGAAAAAATGACCGCTTAACAGATAAATTTTTTCTAGTTTTACGCAATCTCAAAATGCAGGTT
>CM037780.1:44354750-44404750 GCA_021229015.1 Solen grandis | reverse complement strand
TTAATAATATATTATGTCAATTAAAGCAATTTCATTGTTTATGTCTGGATTACGACAAAACTATAGATCAGAAATGTTTTGTAAAAAGTAATCCGACCTGTTACTCATATTACGATTGTTTGCAAAAGAAAAAAAATAATAAGTTGCATGTACTGTTTCAGTCATAACAACAATTAAGCAAATAGAATCTTTGTTAACGGTATATAATGAAATATTGCAGGGCACGTATCATTATTGTATAGATAAAAGAAATAATACATTTTAGAATATTTTCCTCGTGAATCTTTTTCGATCCAAATTACAGGAGGAAGATTGAAAACCATTTTGATAATTCTGCGACCGTTCAATACAATTTACCTTTTAACCCTTTCCCTCATATAGACTCATTTTGACGCCCTCAATAGGTATCACATAAAGCCTGATCTGCAAAAAACCACATTTAAACCTTACCAAATTTAATTACACAATCCTCATTTCCAGACCATTGAGGAGCAACGAATAGCATAAAACCTGATCAGCCTGCGAGTTACTCGCAGGCTGATCTGGTTTTATGCTGTTCGCATAGGTCTTTTCATGGTGTCCTCTATTAGGGAAAGTGTTAAATCGTCTCAAATTAATAGGTATTATATATATGTATGTGTATGTGTTTGGTAAATGTTTATCCTTTAGTTGCCCCAAATTTTCGTTTCGTTAGGGTTACTACTAGAGGGATATTGGTATTATTTCTTACCATTGTTTCTTTAATTGAGCTAAGGAATATTTTTTTGATGTTGGTAGAATTTCATTTAACACTTATACTTGAGTGTGCGTATGTGTAAACGTCTGTATGTCTTCATATTTATATGTAGGAGTATATATGCGTAAGTCCATATGAGTTTGTTTTCTATATGATTTGGATTCTGTAGTGAGGTGGTAATATTTGTATAACATATTCAAAATTTATCATTTCGCTATTTTGCGATGTAAAAATGGGATGATGTGTTTTATTAACGATGATGATGCTGATGATTCATAGCATTTAGTATAACTATATAAAATATTCTACAAGCAACAACATTTTTCAAATATGACATTTAGGATGTACCTTCTCCTTTAATTTATTCCTCTCTCTCTCTCTCTCTCTCTCTCTCTCTCATAAAAATAATAATACATGCTGTCTGCTGTTATTGTATATTTATTTACCACATGGGCCATTGTGCTTACTGGATTTTGAATAAACATCTCTCTCTCTCTCTCTCTCTCTCTCTCTCTCTCTCTTAAATGATTATATAGTTGACAATTGCTTATGCATAAGCTTAAAGAATATCATACTTATTATTATTATTATTATTATTATTGCTGTTGTTGTTATTCTTCTTATTATTATCATTACTTCTTCTACTACTTCTAAATTATATTGACATACAAAATATTTGATTTTTGGTTGGATACTTGTAAAAGATAATCGGATAAAAAAGAATAGCATTTTCTCAAGACTGAAGAGATCAAGTCACACACATTCACTGCTCTCTCCTTCTTCTAGGGGCCCTGGCTGGCGAAACAGTATACGTCACAACCTTTCGCTGAACGACTGTTTCATCAAGGCTGGTAGAAGCGCCAATGGCAAGGGACATTACTGGGCCATTCACCCTGCAAATTACGATGATTTCCAAAAGGGCGACTTCCGACGAAGGCGTGCACAGCGGCGTGTTCGCAAACATATGGGGTTGTCTGTTCCCGACGACGATGATGACGACAGTCCGGCTCCGTCACCGACGCCATTACAGTCAGCAGTCACGTGGGAGGGTGAGGGGAATGCAGAGTGTGCTGTAAAGAGCGATACGATAGAAAAAAGCGAAAACAACGAAAATAGTTTTGTTCTGTGCTCCCCTGAAAACACAATACCTAGTGTTAGCCCGAGCTCTTCTGTGGACATAACTGCGGTCTCCCCGGTGAAACGTGTCAAGAGGTTGTTCGATGTCGAGAGCCTTCTAGCACCCGACTCTGATGCAGACATTCAAAGTCGATACAAGAAGCACATAAAACTAAGCATAGAGTCACCGCCATCTAGGACTCACGAACTTCATGACGTTGATCTTAGTGACAGAGAAATAAACGAAAATCTAGATAAATCTGACGGAAGCGAAAAAGACTCGATCGAGTCCCCAAAGAAAGATGACGTTTACGTTAGACATAGCAACAGTGAGCATGATTCCACTGAGGGTCAAGATAATGTTTATTCCTCACCGAGTTTTGCGAAGGCTTCAGATATATTCGGTCACCAGACCCTGTCTCCCCTCGTACCAGGGTTACAACTGAGGAAGCCAGGAGATACGGAACCGCGGATGAGCGCATTTCGAAACACAGGCCAGTACGTGTGGTCTTCACTCCCTGGCTACCTGTCCAATTATCATCACCTGATGTCGATCAACGCCGGGGGCGGTCACCCACTGGCGCCTCAGGGGACAAACATTGCAAGGGACTCTGTACAGAGATGGCATCACCCCATCTCACATATACCGACACAAACTGATGAAAAGGAAGAGGATGACACTAAAACTATAAACGTCTCTGATGATTAAATGTAACTGTGACAATGTGACAAGTTTAGTTCTGGCATGGAAATTCTAGTATCTGTATTGATATTGTTAATGTTTCAAGTTCATTTGCGGTATCAACTCGTACAGTGATGTTAGTTATTTGACATTTAAGTTGGTCAATCTTATATTTTGATGATCGGCTTTCTTAAAAATCTACTTACTAAAACTTCTGTGTAGTTTGACATGGGGAACGGAACAGAAGAGTTTCCAAATTGTTTCCCAGAGAAGTAACTGAGTAAACAAAAGATTTAATTAACATTTAAGCAAATTATTTATTTATATTATAAATAACCTCAGCAATATGTGAACATTCACAAAAATAGTGCTATTTAAGTCATTCTGAGCCCAAAGTTACAAACCTTCCGGAGTTTCTATTTTAGACTAAAACTCAGGATTCTAAAATTTAAAACAACAAAAAAAAGACATATTTTGTTTTATAATGAATTAATGAATTTACAAACCCAAATAATGTATCTGGGAAAATATTCCTTTTATATACCTATAAATATATCTGTAGTCACTGAAAGAGTTACAGATTCAGTATATCACAATGAACATTTGCATTTTTTAAGAATGTGACATTTTATATTGTCCCCTTCATTCAACATTTGCAATTCTTGAGTTTGAGTCAAAAATAGAGACTGATAAATAAAACCTTGCTTATGCTATTCGTCCATTTGTTACGACTGTAGCGTAATTATTCCAGTACATAATGTGTATTTAATTATTTATTTACATTATTTGTTCATTTAAATTTTGCCTCTGGAATGCTGTACATCATACACACTGATACGAGTCTATACGGGCAAACGTTTTAATTTTGTAGTGCTAATTTAGAAATGAGCTACCGATAGAAACAAGTTACATATAAAGTTGTTTTTATTTACACAAAATCTCTTTACAAATACATGTAATTTCCTTATTTTCGTTTATCATTGTCCTTCTGGAGTTTGTCAGTCATTTTTGATGTAAGTTGGGTATCTAATAGGACCTCTTTGTGTTTCCTTATGAAAATATTTGTTCTTACAATATGGCATATGATATTATACATTTATTAATTGTTTATTTTGTCCTTTTTTTTTTTTTTTTTTTTTTTTTGTTTGTTTGTTTTGTAAAATTGTAGGAAACTTTAATAAAATTTCTTACATATTCCCTCGTTCTCTTTATTTCCCCACTTTTTCAGTTGAATAAATAAACATTATAATATCGCTAAACAATATATATTCTATATATTCTAGGGCGCTTTGGCCCTGTGGTAGTTTTCGTTGCCATGAATTGAGGTTTGATTTAAGACTTTCAAAACCTCCCCATGCGCAAAGTACTGGTCTAATCAAATAACATGAGTCGTGAGAATGAGTTTCTCAATCGACTAAAAATGTCCTATGTCAAGCGGATATGTCAAGCTTTAGACTTTGGATAGATTATCGCTAAACAGTTTGCATTAATTTCTGAAAATTAATCCATTGCAGGAAAAACATATTGTTAAATAATCATTTTCCATCGACATTTGGTATCCTAGAGTAAAAAATAACGGCATGTTCATGAGTGGGTACATGTTCGCGTATATACGAGAATTCAAGAAATACGAGGTCCTGAAGCTACAAAAACAATTTCACGTAGTCAATAATCATGGATAAAACTATAGTCACAATCAAACCAAGTAATTGAAAAATAGTCCTTAACGAAAAAGTCAATTTTTCCGTACGGCAAAAAATAAAATAAAATAAAAAATTGTTGGCCCACTTACCGAAAAGTTTGACCGCAGGCCATAAATATCTTAACTGCTCCTTCCCAGGAACCGTCGGGACGGATTGGTATATAAAACTATATAAATTTATATAAATTTTCCATTCGACTTAAAATTGAGTTTAATTTTAATATTTTAGGATTTGAGAAAATTGAAAGAGCAAAGACCGCACAAAAATTAAAGCATTGAGCTGCCGTATGAAATAATACAAAAAACAATATGTATACATGTATATGTAAATAGAGACAGTACAGAAAGAATGATAATTCGTCTACAAAAGCATGCAAAATCAAAAAATAAAATTAAGTCTAGTATAGATGTAAATAAAAAATCTTCAAAAAAAAAAAAAAAAAAAAAAAAAAAAAGAAAGAAAGAACAATACTAATGTTATACATCGGTAATCCATCAAATATTGTAGTATAATTTAATCCTCATCCTTACATTTTAAACTTTCTAATCTACATGAGACTGGTACCCTGGTACCAGGCTTGAGTACTCTCCCCTACTAAAACTCAGGGAACCAGATTCTACAGCTGACCCAGTAACTTACGCTATTATTTTTTTCTCACCAAAGAAATCATCTCATTTAAGCGTAAAAATATCTGACTTGAATGATCAAGAAAATTAAAAGAATTAAATAAAACTTCAACATTATAAAAGTTACAGATGAATCTTCTCAAAATATTACAGTTCTAGTCACGTGATGCTGCGTCACGTGATGCTGCGCGAAATATCCATTCTACGTAATATAGTTTACATTTATCGTGATAAAGAACATCGATGAAAAAAATGAAATGTAAATATTAGCTCAAAGTTATTTTAACTATAAGTCGGCAACAACGTCATTTGGTTGTTTTAATTGACAGCGCCATTATGCGTGAACAATATCTACTTTTATACAATGTTATCACGTTAACCCTTTCCCTCATATAGACTCATTTTGACGCACTCAATAGGTATCATATAAAGCCTGATCTGCAGAAAACCACAGTTAAACCTTACCAAATTTAATTACATAATCCTCATTTCCAGACCACTGAGGAGCAGCGAACAGCATAAAACCTGATCAGCCTGCGAGTTACTCGCAGGCTGATCTAGTTTTATGCTGTTCGCATAGGTCTTTTTATGGTTTCCTCTATGAGGGAATGGCTTAACAGCACTTTCTTAAGTCACGCAGAAAATACAATTACCTTGAATTACTAAAATACAGACAAATCAGTGTTAACAGCCATCTGTATAAAGCAGGGCCCTGCAGTCAGCTTTTACATCCCGAAAAACACAGTTTGCTATAAATTTAAACTCAGTTGCGAAAAAGAAGACCGAAATATGCGTAGCTAGGCTAGAAAAATGTCTTTACTTAGAAATAATCATAAATTTGTAAAACACTTGATTTTGTTCTCTATTACCCCATTTTGAAAAAAAAAGGAAAGGTGTCCTATTGAAATAAATCGCTGATAATTTTGAATTTTCAGAGCTTCTAATTGACTTCTAAGAAGAGCTGGGAAGCAGATCATACAAAAACATAAACCGTTGGATCATTCTCTTCCATTAGCTTGCAATCGTCACTAAAACTGTACCTACTTCTTTTCACATTTAATAGAAACATCTATTCAGATTAATAATAAATGTCAATAGAACAATAATTTAGATGACTGACTTATTCACAAATTGAACCCAAATACAAAATATTGACGTAATCTAACACAAAATGAAGATGCTTACCTAGAAAGGTTAAATCAAGTCTAGCGGGTAAACTTGTTATAAACATGGCATGTTTGTTTCATAATTGGTCAAAATCAGTGACATCAATATCTAATTATCACATACAAAACTAAATGTATATGATCTTATAAAAATCTAAATTAAACTCAACAATGTGTATATATAAATGCAAACAAGCACATGCTTGATACATGAATCATATATATATATATATATATATATATATATATATATATAAAGTGAATAGAAGGTGGCAAATATGTATTTATATACTTTTTGTTGTTGATTTTGTTATTGTTGTTTTTCAATTAATTGGTAATAAAAATATCCTTTTTCAATTGCTTTAAAGAGGGTGTTTTTTAATTGTTTTATCATTTTAAATTAGGAAACCTTTTGAACTTTGAATGCACACAGTTCTATATTCGGTGTTATCGTATTTCGATTTATGACCAAAAACGGTCATAAATTGGAAAATATCTTTCGACAGAATAGAGTTAGTTATATTGTACACATGTGGTTTTTTTAATGCTTCCGTTTTAAGATGTTTTTGATATATAAAAAGCAAGATGATGATGTCATGATTGGAAATGTATCAAAAATTTAAAATTGGCCGCACAGTACCTGAATATACATGTTTCGCAAAAAAAAGGATATATAATTTCACGAAAGCATTAGTCCACTTTTTATTTACACTGAATACAAAATTTTGCGATCTTTGATGAGAAATGTCTGGAGAATTGAATTTGGACTGCACGAGTCCTAAATCTTGTTAAAGGGAGAGAGAGAGGGTGTGGGGGCCGGCGGGGGTCGGGGGTCTGTGGGTTGGGACCAGGGGTCAATGCACTGTCGCGGTAACAACTGTCAGTCCTGCTAGAGTTCATCAAAATGAACACATCACCACAATCACAACATTTCCTTTTCTTGAGGAAAGCTCATTGGCTAGCTCTTAGTTATTATCACATTATGGATTGTATAATTAAAACAAAGAATAGAATAGAATATTTTATTTAAACCAGTAGGCATACTTGCCCAAGTGGTACAAATGCAATATACATACATAGCAAGACAGAACAGAGAACAAAAATAGCAGATTTAAGTACATTTATGAAGTCATAACCCATAATGAGCTCACATTGACGTATTACAATGGGATGGATTTGTTACAAAGTAAATTTGTATAAGTGTATACCACTCCCTGACTTCTCTCGCACACGCGAACTGTTTCTTAAAGCTAGTTACATGCCTTACTTCTCGCCATATTAAAGAGAGAAAGAGAAAGACCTACACTTGAACGTACTGGGTTTAGTTAGCATTTAAGTCACTCAAATGAAACTGATTGTTGACGTAAACAACGACCTTGTTTTGTGAAGAGTAGAGTTCCAAGCCTAACCATAGGGGCCTTGACAGTCCCCCTCGCCATAGTTGATACTAATGCCATTATCAAGAAGAGTAAGTGTCACATACAAAGTTTACATCATCAGCCCTCATGTGCTCTTGTTACCAATAACGCACGCTAGACGTGACATGGAGATGTAGGCTATACATTGTGAACATCGGTCGGAAAACGCCAGGGGTATCGTATCACGCCGATACTTACGTGTGACAGGTTAGGTCTACCAGATTCATTTCTTCACACCGCGGAGAGTATTATTCGACTGGAATTATAGCAAGTATAAAAGCAATTCCAAACCCTCTCCCTAGCTCACCCCAGGGATGAGGACGTCGAGGTATACAAGAGTAGATCGTGAAATAATATGAATAAAATCGCAGCTCACAGTCTACAAAAGTTCAATGCTCACATTATAAACGAAGTACGTTTGCATATACAATGTAAAAGTACAATGCTCGCAGAATACGTGTGCATATATATCATTCATGTACATTTGTAGCATTTATATTGAATAAGAAAAAATACATTTTATATATATAATGTATTTTTTCTTATTCAATATAAATGCTACAAATGTACATGAATGATACAGATATACAAGTTCGCTTTGTTTAAAATGATGATAATGGCCTACGCACTGCTAATGGTACATGTCTTTTTAAGCAAACTAACTGTTAATATGTACATAACTTGTATGTGTAAATGGGTATACATGTATTGTCTTGTACGATAAGGGAGATAAACTTAAAAACATGTACACACATATATATAAACATGCACGCCTATGTTTTTGAGGTGGTTAAGGGTCCTGGTGGAATGATGCTATTAACGTAAGACTGAAGGAAAATAAACACAGTACGTATTTGTTTCCATGATTCTAGGAGAGTCAGGCTGTTCTATGACATTGGAACTCGCTCACAGCCAAGTACAAATGTACATACCCAATTTCTTTCGTCCAATCAGACACGCTTTTTTCAATCACGTGACCGTTCAATATATTTCTATATTTGGCCGCACGCGCATACAGAATCCCTGTTCTGTATTGTAGGATTCATAGGCCCCATGTTAAACCTGTGATAAAGTCTGAAACGCGTGAATCGACAAACGCTATTTTCTATATTAACAACTGTTTGTTAAACTTTTGTCAGATTCTGAGATAAATTACCTAATTGTTATAGAATGAAAAGTTCTGTACAGCACGGAATATATTTGGACTCATACACAGCTTGTACGCGTCCATATATATATATATATATATATATATATATATATATATATATATATCCGTATTGTACAGAACAAAGTAGCACTTGTCTTGAAGGTCTGGGACCTCGAGCAGCTTCAAAGATCACTTGGTCTGGCCTTGTATTTATCTGTGATTTGTTAATCGAGATAGAATGTAATGATGGATTATATTATTTTCTCGGATGCCTGGATAGCATAGTGGTAACGCGCCTCGCTTATTACCAATGCATCCCGGGTTCGATTCCTGATCACGTATGTGACACGGTATAGTGGTCGCCTGTCAAGACACGTAGATTTTCTCCGGGCTCCCCGGTTTCCTCCAAAACAAATGATCACATACGCCACCACCAGAGCTATCTAGAGTGATTAATATAAATTGTGATAACTTGTTTCGTAATAGATGTTTGTTGTTGTTGTTTTTATCTATTGAAAGAACAATAAAGGAAGAAGGGAATTGAAGAAGGGAGGCATTAAAAAAGTATATGCTTAAATATGCTAAGTAACGCAACTGGTTAATTTATTTGATTACTTAGGTGTAGCCTACTTAAACTACTTTTAGATACAAGATAAATCGGCATTTCACGGCCAATTCCAGATAGTCAGCATGACAAAGTTGGATAAATATATAAGATGCCAACTGCATTTACTTCGAAAAGAAACATAATTTCAATGGTCTGCTAATGAATGGCTATGTTCTCTCATTCACAAGTTTCATTTAAATCAGACACACTGCATTGGCCGCAGTTTCAGGTAGTTTGTGCACCTCGTTTTCACTTTAATGGGAATTGAATCGGAGATGATAATTCAGTTACTATTAAGGCCAATAAATGAAACAAGCTGAAGTTTACTTCTCGTGCTCTCGTGTTCGATCTCCCATGTTGAGCAGCGCCCCCTATCGACAGTCCTTTGTCCTGCAGACCATAACATGTGGTGTTTGAATGTCTGGGCGTGTCGCTCCCTCCTCACCGTGAATTACTAGCACATTAATTACGACGTGTGATAATAACGGCTCACCGGGACTACTGTCTCGTGACAATGAACTCTCGCTGGGTTCGAGATCGCAAATGACGGGGGACGAAAAGAGAGGGGTGAATGAAACTCTCCGAGAAACATTTAATGATAAGAGGGTGGACAAAACATGACAAAACTGTCAAAATGTTGAAGACGAAGCACGGTGAATTGTGGCTATCTTTTGTGAGTGTTGATGACTTAATCAACAGAAAAACACAGACATCTCTGCTGTGTTGTGTTCATGTTGTATAGGATTCCGTTTCGAAGGAATATTAATTAGCAAACAATTAAAGAAATGAACAGACGGCATTTGAGATCGTGTTGACATTGTTTTATTCACGATATTCTGTGTTTAATTTATTGTCGGATTGATTACATAGCATGTTGACAACTTCAAATGGCGCTTAGAATTCAGTGTTTAAAAATGTTTAATGGTTGTTTTCATGGAAAACATCCGTGATACAGAATACTTCATTAGCATTTTTTAATGACTGATCCACAAATTGTTAAGAAAGATTTATCTCGGTTGTTGCAAAACCTTTGAAGAAAATAACTGAATGAACAAAAAAGAAATATCGATGTTTACAAGTATATTTTTACTTCAGAATGTACTTAGAGTAACTTATATAAATAACTAATCACACACGTGCAGATAATGCAATTTACTGTAAAGTTTAATGACTCGATGATGCGATGGGGTATATCATTTAAGGTAGTGGCATCCTAATGCGTGAATTTTTAGATTCTGGTTTCTTTGTTGTTGTTTTTTCTATTCTATACAGATAAAGAAAGCATTTTGTGCAGTATAAGAAATTTCTAACCACAGGTTCTAAAAATTTAATGATTTTTAGTTTATCTAACCCAGTATTGAAATGCTTTCGCAAATTGTGTGGTGGTATGCGTATAAAAACTGCCATAAAATCATCAACTTTCCATTTTTCTCATGATTTTTTTTAATTCTTTTTCATATACCTAAGACATATTTCAAAATGAAAACATTAAAAACATAAAAGCGAACTTCCTAAAATGCATATTTATACATTTATATAGAAAATCTTCATATTACAATTTGATATTTTTCTCCATTTATAAAAGCAACACTACAATTCCTGGTAAAGTACGTCATTTTTGTACAAATTTCTAAAAACAAGCTGTTCAAAAAATATTCATATACTATATCAAACAAAAAATTCACAATTTTATATTGGTTAACCATAAAAATATCAAGTATTAACAGTATGTATTACCTGACTCCCCTCCCCTTATTTTTTAAGCTCAGAAAAACAAAGATTATCAGGTATTGACTGCGTCCTGAGTTCCTTTTCAGGTATAATGTGAGCACAATTTGAAATAATAATCATAATTATCCTATTAAGTGCCTTTTCCATTCAATGATTTATGTAAATCATTGTAAAGTGAAATAATAAGATTTTTAAAAAAAAAAAACACATATGTGAAGTTTTTCACCACTTTATACTGAACATAAACATATGTACAACTACAGATTTATTTGCTTAACAAAGCATTTAATTTCTAAGTTATTTATAACTTAGTTTTAAGAATTAAAGGTCTAAGCATCCAATAAAAATTATCTGAAGAGTTTTTATACAAAATCTATTCAATATAAGTGCGAAAGAATCACTGTAACAATTTTCCGTTTTACATGAATTTATACGAACTTGTGATACTGTAGTTATGGTTGATTAAGATACCCTTTGCTTTTTAAAATTTGCTCTTTTATGGAAACATTTTCGATATACCATCAGTTATCACAATTATGTATTTTGACAGATCATAGACATATTACCAGCATATGTCTGTGGGGGAAATTCCAAAAATATAATTCGGGAAGGTCTTTTTCTTCTCTTTTTCAAAAAAGGAACGCTATTTTTACATTTGAATAGATGAATACAAATTGAAGCTATTACATTTGATTAACAATGATATAATATACCATGAATTGAACTTCTTAAAGAAAAAAATCGCTTTCCGATTCATGACGTGTTATGACGAAGAATATCGGAAGTTGGGCGAACTTTGCCGACATTTGCCGTAATTTGCCGAGCCCATAATAATGGTGACTTTTAACAGAGTAGTAGAGTAAATCCCCTCTATATATAGCAATCTTTGGCGTACTGAAACCAAAATTGCATTGCCTCCTAAAGCAAAATTGTGCATCCACGTAAGCGTAGCTCTTTTGTGATTGTTTCAAATGACTTTTATTAGTTAAAGATTCACGTGTGAATATGTCTGTAGGAATGAAAGAAATAACAATGCATGTATTACAACATTTTATTCATTGGAATTTTAAAACCGATACGTGGAGATTTAAACGTGTTGGCGGTCTCCTGCTTCTCCTAAGGAGCACGTCTGCTGTTATCTATTTTTAACCACATTGCCTAAGAATCCACGTTGATTCTCTAGGCTGAGTCTCTGACAGTCCGACATTATTATGTGTAAATAGACAAAATTTACGTAAGACGTTGTTACGAAAATATTGGTTACGGTAACATTTATTTTCCTGAGTACTCTCTTTTCGTCCCGTTTGTGATATAGTAATAAATGGAAATCCATTTATAGTCACTGACGCGTCGGGCGTAAGGCAATGATTTTCCGAATAATTTGTGTCCGAATCGGGACGTATTCCTTTTTACTTCCGTTATCATTTTGAAAAGGAAAGAGTTACCGAACCTAATTGAAAGCACGTCCACTCTAAATCTGTACAAAATTAAAAGTAAATGTATAAACAATGAAAAAACGTCCTTCTTTAATGATTGGCCAGTATTTTGAAATTTCTCAGCAAAGAAAGGGCTGTGAATAAAGTTCTGATAACTTGCATTATGCAATTTGATTCACACTGGTTGGTATGCATATTAGTGAAAACAAACACACCACGTTTTGTCAAATTTTCGCCCAGAGTAGGAAATGCTACAGTGTTGTAAAGAATACATGCCAAAGTGATTCTCCTGTTGTAATATATTGAACGGATAGTAGGTTGTGGCAGTTTGATCTCGCGAGATTTAAAAGTATGTCTGTTGTGATAACAGTGGTCCACCCTTCTTTTCTTTCTTAAATGGTGATTCATGACATTGTTTGTTCCTATGACCTAATTTTAATAATAGTAGAATATATATTTTGATTAAGTGATTAAACACATAACCATATAATAATATGTTTATATATGTGTTACATATAATTATATGTTAATATTTGTGTGTTCATATACGAAAAAGGATATATGCATATAGTTTAATTGTTTAATAAAATAAAATAACTATATTGATATTAACATAAATAATGGAAATCATAGTAATGCATATACAATATCTGTAATATAATCTTAAAATAAGGAAATCACAGACATATTGGATAGCAACAGACCTAAATTAAATAGGAGTCATGTGACCATAACTACATCATAAAACATACTTCATCTTTACAATTTTATCATATATTACTTCTAATTATTATTGAAATAATTATAAATAAGCCGAAACTCATGTTGTTAAAACGTGTAGCCAGATGCCATTTCAGTTTCAATGTTTAAGTAAGATATGTTTAAACGTTTATTACATGTGCATAAAATTACTTTAACTAACATACAATATGTAATTAATCTGTGACGATGCATTGTCACAGGTATAAACACAACCTCTGACAACAGCGCCAGAGAGTCGACTCTTTGGCGCAGTGGTTAGAGCACTGGACTCGCACGCCGGCGGACCGGGTTCGATCCTGGGCCGGGTCGAGTTTGTTACAAATCCAGACGACGATCTATCAGATAAAGCTCCTGTGAGTATTAATGCTACTTTCATGTGTAGCAATTCATATAATGTGACTTGATTGCTAAAAAAACATATATTTATGAACTACTATATCTGTCAATGGAATATTGACGAATTTCAGATAATCCTTTATATGATAGATGCAATATGTCATACACATGTATTGTATTTAATATTATATAACTATAATATAAACGTATTATAACTATATTATATAACTGTGATGTTCATATATTAGTAAATTATTTTTATGTAACACAAAAAATACGGTAAAGTTTTCGTTTAATAATATCTGTTTATTTTTCTGTGAAATGAAAGAAAAAAGGTGGGTGGGGTAGGTGTCATATAAATGGTGCCACAGATGTCTTTTGGTGCTGGCCAACAATCTTAATTTTTGACCGCCAAAAGAACTTCGCTACATCTCGGTTGCTACTAAACAATGGTGCAAACTAATTTTCCATTCTTTGCTGTTTCCTATTACCATCAAAGACAACTTTTAAGGACAGTTTTAAGTTTGAATTTTTGAAAAGCGGCGGTAAAAAGTGTAGTGAACTGTTCTAATCCTTGATAAAATATTTACAACACTTTATCATAACAAAGTCTTTCGAATTCGTACATGTTTTATGAAAATATTTCTAATTGTTTGAAATAGATGCATATACTTTCATTTTACAAGAAAAGTAAACAAATACAATAGCATTATAATTTTCTATGACATTGTTTATATTGCAAAGGAGCGGCAATACACTAAAATTTGCTACGTACACGTTTTCGAGTGAAAAAAAAATGTTTACTGATATGCCATATGATATAAGTTTAAGTTATATTTTTCAACCTACGTAAGTTTTTCTTTAGTTATCTATTTCTTTATCTATTTCTTTGTTTGTGATTTTGAACGGTCTGATTTAAGCGATCAGAGAAAAAAATAAACAGAAAACAGAAAAAAAATGCATCGTAATACAAACATGTTGTGTTGTTTTATCTGTACTTTGAATGTATAAAATATCAAACTTTGGTTACCAAAAAGTTTCAAAAGGAATCCACTAACACAATTGTTATACTGTTTTCTCTTTCTTGTGTCAGTATTTTTCAACTCTGGCTGGGTCTCAAATATTATTAAAGTGTGCATAAAAGCCAATTAACAATAAAGGGTTTAAATGATATTCTTCCCGTATTTTTATGACTACTGTCAGACTCGTAAAGCTAGAGTCTAGGGAGGGACAGTGTTTAAACCTGGTAGTTTATTGGATAGAACCAATTGAAAAGGTCTTAAATTATTCCAGCCGATTTATCATGGTTTGAGCAGAAGAGTTGTTACAGTAGCAGTGATAAATGCATTGTGATAACTCATGTATAAGTACATAAAGTATAGGCCTAATCAGTATGATTGATTTTTTCCTCCTTCAGACGTTTATGTGAAGACTCGATAGAAACCATAGGAACCATGAGCTCTGTTGAGTATGAATAACATAACATGTAACATTTTTGTACAGAAATGTCACCGTTGCCCAGTGGGAGCAGGGGAGGTCACTGGCGAGGGTCATTTTCCAAAGAAAAGATGCTAGTCTGTTAGACCCTAACATAGAATACTCTCTTTCCCTTCAAAATATAAGATCAAATTCGATACCTCTGGAAAGGGCTTGTATTCCAATCATGTTTTTGCAAGTGGATATCTAATGCCTTTTGATTTCGATCATTTGGCCAGTTGACCATATTATATTTATTTTTTTTATCAAATCCTTCAACATATATGTACTGAAAGGATTGTGTTGTGTTTGAATGAAAACATGTATAATATGAGGGGTGCTCACTATATTCGAGAACTTTTGCCATATTTTCTTTGTCAGTCCAAAAAGATCAGACCTAACACATTTACAGTGTTCACAAAGCGCTACCCTTTCCTTACGATTCTAGTCAATTTTTATTATCATGACGTCATAATTTACTTGATGACGTCTTTTTGCTTGATGTTGACCGATAATATAAAGAAATCCACGCAGTTCGCTTGTGGGAGGGTCGCTGTAAGAACAACAGTTTGCGATGGTAAATATAATCCCAATAACATTACGGGGCAATTAATGGAAGCGTTTCAAATGGTTGAAATAATAAAAAAAAAGCCTTTGAGCAAAATATTAAGGGTAATAATATGAGTCTAGGGTTTTTTGACGATGAAAATATAGTCAGATCTTGAATCAGGTGTGCGTTCAATAAGCCAAACCGTATGCTAACAGTAAACTATGAAATAAACCACGATGTTCACGTATACCTGTGTACAGAATAGTGTGCACGTGAACTGCATGGTATATGGTGCTAAAACAACTCCATAGCTGACTGTAAGCGACCAGTTGCATACGATATGACATACTGCATGCACGCACGACACTAAGAATTTTCACCAAAATATTTTTTTTTTTTTGTTATCCCGCTTTTCGTTTTAACTATAGTATACAAGTACATTTATTGCTGTTCCACCAAACTTTTTTTAATTTAGGTTGAATGACGTCACTATAGGCCAGTCTCAATGAATGATTATGTGTGTCACGATTTGGAGGAATATACAATTCACGTAAACCAATATACTAATTACGAACTTGTAAATATTACGAAAGCAGCTGCTTATCTAAATTGCCGAATTTTATTGCCAAATTTTTATGCTGAAAAGTGAAAATTTTCTAAGACAATGTATACTTTACATTTTTTATGCTTTGAACGAGCATTTATAAACACTGACATTTATTAGATTAACTAAAGTATTAAACAACGTTAATTTCAAAGCAATTTTTCACACACCCGAGGCGTTATTCCCATTTGCTCTATTTATACATAAGCTCTCAACAGCGGGACTTTTTTTTTTTTTTTTTTTTTTGCTGAAAGAAATTTAGAAATTTAGAAATTCTAATTTTCGAAGTATTCATATATCACCAAATTTATGTCTAAATTTCGTCTGTGTACCGAATATTTCATTATGTTTACACTAGTAATCCCGAGTCCCGAAATTATCTCGAATTAGAGCCGAATATTACGCGTACGTTAACTTAAACAGACGGTGCCATCGTCTGCTGCTTTTGAAACCGATTGTCTTTTTGTCAGAAATAATTATTGTTTACACATGGCAATAAACAATTGTCATTTTGTTTCGAAATCGGTTCGGATTACCTTACATTAAAAGCACTCTGTTATTGATACTGACACACCGAATTATCAATTTAATCACTCTTTTCGCCTTTTGATATTATTTTCTGCGATAATCTCGCTAATTAGGGATCAGGCGTCCTCAACATACCGGCTTTAACTCTCCGCGGAACATAATTATAATTTTTGTTCAACCATTGAGCGCTCACCATTCTCTGCGGACCCATAAATCAAATGCCCGGATTTGTTTCCGCGGGAAATTGGATGATGTGATGTGTTATTTTCACACCTTTTTGTAGCTGATGTTCAGCTAGGGAAACAACGTAGAGTTAAAGCGAGCACATCTCATTAAGGCTTACCGTTTAGTTTTTCATTAATTCAAAAACATGAAGAACGTGTAAATATTCGGGGGCAAGACAAAACAAATGTCCCAAATGCTGTTTCATCAAAAGCGGCACGTTCATATGAGGAATCCCGGGGGCACAGAAGGCGAGTCTTTCATCCGGGCACTGTAGGTGTTAACCTCCCTGATTTTAATTATAGATTGACCTAAATACATTATATGGGAAGAGTCGTAGTTTTTGTAGCGCACGAGTGTGAGACAATTCGGCCTTAATGATATTCGAACCTACTGCAAAGTTGGAGATAACCATTTATCCTGGTTTCTTTTTTATTCAACAGACGCTGGTTTTCTTACAATCTGTGTTGAGATGGTCAATTTTCTCACCAAATTAAGGCTGCAAATGTATATTAAATAAGCGGAAGAGGCAAACATTATGTGAGGGTCTTTAAAGGATGGGATAGGGTTTTTATTTTTACATAAACTTAAGCAGGGCGAGCAAAATTGACACGGTATTTTTGTGTGCATCCTAACTTCCTTCACAAAAGTTAATCAAGATTTGATTTAAAAATTTGATTTAAAAAAAAAAAAAAAAAAAAACGATAGACAAAAGACGCGACCGAACTATTAATCTCATGTTATCAACAAATATCACAACATAGCAATACTTACCCTATATCAAATTGTGTATATCAGAATTTCATTCAAAATCAACCTTGATATCTGATACTTTTGATGTTTGCTATAACAACTGTATAGGGTGTATCAATGTTCAATCTGATGTGGCCAGAGTGTTCCGAATCAATTTGATTCGGAACACTCTGGCCACATCAGATTGAACACCTCTTATTATAGTGACTTGTGCATGTTACATATAAACAAATAAATCAGTACAGGGTATATATATATATATATATATATATATATATATAATCTTTATGCACACAACCCAATTGTACGATGGCAAAGAGGTGACATGTGTAGGTTTTCATCTATCTCATGGGAACGGCATATATTAGACACATTTAATTCCTAAGTTTAAAATCACTTGCACAAATAATATTTACACATATTTATTATAAACACGTTCTTTCTTAGCTTTCAATGTACACGTGTTGAGATTTTTTTTTAAGTTGACCGGAAGTAAATAATATCATATGACCTTGAGATAAGCCATTTTCCCAGCAAGCATGTGTATATCGTGCCGATATCAGTACACTGATATCAGTTTGTGACATCGGGCCGATATACAGCCGATATCCCAACCTGCAGATCCAGTAGCATAGAGTAAATTGTATCATGAATCCAAATGTAAATATCAACAGCACATATGCATATCTTGTTGTGCAAGTGTAAATAAACAAGGATTTGTCTATATAAAATTCAGATCGTTTCCACATATCGGTCCTATATCGGGCTGATATCAAAAATTACTTTCACAAAGGATGTAACTCTCCTTGGAGTGTAGGTTCAAAAAGTAAATAGGAAACAATTTTATATTAATAAGTAGGGAAGATAAATGTGCTAAATCTTTCTAATATTTTTATTTGATTTAATATCATTTGTTTAATTGAAACTAAACATTTAAACTAAAAAAAATTGTTAAAAAAAAATCAAATATTAGCCTCGTTTTGATTTTGACTGCATTCCCATGCCACCATGCTCTTTGAGTTTGAATTTTCTTCAGATGTTTGGTCATCTTAAACCGGGTAAGTCCATTTAACGTATAAACACAAATGACCATTTAAACCTGACCTTAAATACCATTTGATTTTAATAATTTATTCTTGCATGTATGTTAGCATAAGGCAGTTGTTGTTTTTTTGTTATGTCATGGGTTTTCGCGACAGTCACTTCGTAAAATTTGATTGCATCCTAACTTAAAAAAATAAAGAAATAAAACTTGTTGTGTATGAGATATCGTACTACATGTTCATATACTGATACACAATCTTGTATTGCTTTTTTATAAACACTGTTGAGTTTTATTTTGTATACACATTCTTATCCAATTTGACATATATTCAGGGGCCAATTGAGGGAGTTGTTTACCTCGTCTCCATAGTACATGAATATACAATGGCGTGCCTGGACCCAATTTCGGTATACGCACCATGGCTAGGGTGGGTCTTTGGGCATGCTTCCCCGGGGGAAAATGCCCCTGGAACGCCGTGGGAGCATTTTAAAGGGTGATAAGTACATACAAAAACTGTAAAATCATAATGAAATAAGATAAAAACGCGCAGATTTTTAACTAATGCATTAGGATAACACTACCTCGGTATATGGACTGAAAGTACCAAAAAAGTATTCATTGAAAAAATAAGAAAAAAAATCAATGTTTTTACATCAGAAAGAATAAAGTTTAAAACAAATACTGTTTGTTTGTACTTTTTGTTTCAAAATAACAGTGTCATGAAATTCTAAACGTTTGGGAAAAAAGAAAGATGAAACTGTCGCGATCGTCTTTAAGCGTTCTTATACTGACATTGTGATAACTTATTATCCAAAAAATTTGGGGTACCCGAAATATGTTCACATGTCCGAAACATTGCGATTATAAACTATAGTATACGCCCCGGGATTGAAGTTGAACCTTTCTAGCGTTTGCTTCAAAACTGAATCATTTAGTTAAAAGAAAACAACTTTGAATGAGATATGAATCTTGAATAATAGCTCAATAGATTAAATGTAGGTCCTTTTCAAAACGATAAAAATAGAAGCCAATAATTCAAATGCAGAAATGATTATGGTATTAAGTTTTAAAGTCAATAAAATTAATAGTCTGGTATTATAATCTAGCACTAAATTGGTAGACATTTTTATATATATTTTTTGTTTTTCACCTCCGAGCTACGAACCCACGTGGAGTGATACTGAGAGGAGTTGTAGACAGAGTCGTTACCACTGGGCCAACTTTGGAGCCTTATTGTAAACCGATTTAAAACACCTATAACACTGTCCTTTGTCTAGTTTATAAAACGACTCCCTTTCTTTAGAAAAAATATATATACTAAAATAAGCTCTGTTTTGAAAACACTGAGTTAGTTATTTGTATTTTGTTGAGCTTCTGGAAGGTAAAATAACTTAGTATGTAACATATTTCAGTGAAATAATTAATGTTCAAAGAAATACAGTCATTTTCAGAAAAGACTAATAAATCTAAATATAGAACCAATTAAAAACCCGCTCGAAAGATATTACAATTAGGGTATATAAAGTGTGGATTATGTGAGACGGCAGTCAGACCCAAGTAAGTTTCTGCACAATGCAGACATACCCTAACGTTCGCCGGCTGCGAACTCAATCGGCCTTTACCATTGTACGGTTTAGGTCTCACTTAAAGCATGGTCGTGGGCTCTCATGCACAGATTTTACCTTTCTTCTTTCTTTTTACTATTCCATCTTAAATACCCTTGCTCTATGGTCTCCTCTTTCCCATCTCCGGCTATCTCTATCTCTTCAACTAAAAGCTACATTCACTGTATCCAGCTCTTAAGCTACTCCCCTTTTCAAAGTCTCATCCTCTTTATAGCTCTTGCATTTCTTTACTAGTAAAACCTTCATTTTTTTCTTTCACTATAGTCTACCTTTATTCGTGTGTCGAAAAAAAGCGTGTAATGAGAGACAATGAACAAAAATGTCGCTAGTTACTTTGAAAGCGGGTAAGGAATCGCGGATGAGATAGAGTGACTGAGATAAGAAAAGGAGAAAGATTTGGAGACAGAAATATTTATAAAAGAGACACTATATAAAAAGAAAAATAAGAATACTGAAAACGAAAAAAAAAAAGAAAAAAAAAGGTGAAACCTAGATGCATGAGAGCCCACGACCAAGATCATGCTTTAATTTGAGACACACACAACTCCAGTGCCTTCAGCGCTATGATTTGTTGGAACCAATGGATGAGCCAAATTTGAAAAATTGGAGCCATGTTTTTTTTTTCTTTTCATGAGCCATTTAATTAGTCAATAATATACAAAAACGCGAATATTTTAACACAAATTAAGGACTCATATACGCATGCATAAGAACAATAAAGATGTTTCAGTGCTTATATAATTCATAACAACATTTTTCCAAGTATATACAAATATGAAATAATTAATATCTAAGCCTTCATGCAGATATTACAGAACATTGCCCTAGTCCGATCTCAGCTATGTGTAACCATTGAGTTAACAGGTTGGCATATTGAATGTATTTTTAATTACCATTAGAACACATGAAAAAGGCGGGGAAAGATGAGCTGATCAAGAAAGTATCGTACCGGAAAATATATACCTTAATGCTGTCGGTAAATTAGCCTGTTTGTGCTTATAGATATGATTTTTGTAATATCGTTCTAGGCAAATCCGTTCAAAATAAATTTCTCTGTATCTTATTACGAGTGCAAATATATGCCTTACCCTGGTAAGGCGATGTTTTTTTATAGCTTTTTTTGGCGTTTTTAAACTTTTGATTTTTCAAATCAATTGTACGCACGTGCGTTAGTGCGTAAGCCCAGGCACGCCCTTGATATAGGTCAGATTGGATTATAAGCCGGATGCCAGTGTTTGTATATTCACGAATTGATGTTTACTTTTCCTTTCACCTTGCAGGCTGTGTGGACATAACTTCAAAACTGCATTGAAACGCCTGCCGAAAGAAAACATCTCAAGCAAAGTGCTAGAGAGATATGCCTTCACGGGAAAGAAGAGGACACTTGATGCTGAATAACGTTCGATACAGTAAGTTGATTTTTTTTCTTCAAACCAATACTAAGAAATTGTCAATTCAAAGAAAGTATCACATGTCAGCAAACATGTATTTGAAATAAACCATTGTCATTGTTAAGAGAGTTTCTGAGCTATTGCAACTCCTATAGCTTTGTAATTATAAAATTTAAAGCAAATTAAAGCTGCTAAATCAATAATTCTATACCAATTTACTATCTCGTTAAATGAAAAAGATAAAAATGTCTTCTTCCATTGAAATAAATTATTAAAAGTGTTGTATAGTCAGTTTGATGCAGCTAATAAGATGTTTATATCAACCTCTTTTGTTTGTGTCCTGAACAGAATGTGGACAAAAAAAAAAGTATCAACAAAAACCGCCAGCACTGAAGGTGAGGATGCCTTGAAGGACTGGCTTAAGAGGGGCCAAATACCGGAAGGAGTCACATAGTAGAAGCAACATTCACTTTTGAGTCCAGAACCCCAAAGTTTTCCAGAGATGGTGGAAACAGTGGATACACCATAATTATCTGAAAGACGACTTTGATTGTTAGTGTTTTTTGTGCATCCACAAAATATCAACAAAGAGACACTAGCTCTATAGTGGAATACTGAGTTGAATTCCAACATTCGTATGTGATATGTGCAAACTGAGGCCATACTGCAAACAAGGCCCATTTGAAAGACTATTTATCCACTAAATGGATTATTACTGTTTGTATATTAAATATATTATTGATTACAGATGTGTGTATATATTTTGTTCTCATCATTTACTCTTAAACTTTCCTCACACAAGTGCATGATTGATTTTTTCATTTTTTTTTTTTTTTGCTTTAAAAGTCACTGGAGTCTTATTTTATTAAAGATTTAACTTATAAACCCTGTTGCCAATGATTTGAATCAATGTTCCAACTTATTTTCAGCAAGAAATTGTCTGGTAATTTGTCAACCACTTCACAATTTCATTATGTAAGGCCATTTGTTGGAAAATGTATGTAGGTCCAATCAAGGCACACCTATATCGGTCAGATATAGGTATATTGATATCCACCCAATGTAGGCAAACTGATATTGGTCCTATATCGGTCCAATGTCGGATTGATATTCAAAAAGATATCGGGCCGATATAGCATTCACTTTGCAAAAACGATGTTGCCCTGATATTGAAAACCGATATTGGTCCGATATACAAAACAATATTGGTCCGATATCGGTCCGATATTCGATGCTTGCTGGGTTGCGGCCGAGTACCGGTACCAATATTTTTGTAGTGACTACAATCGTTTGATGTACTGTAAAATAAATAATATGAATATTTTCTAACTAAATTATTGGTTTATTATAGTTTAGATATCAAACACTGTCACTTGATATGTAATTGTTGTTGTGAATGCAGTATTATATATTGAACGCTACATTCCCGTAAGAACTTGAGAAAAATTGTATTAAAACAGACTGGAATTAAATCTGGTATCTTTATATTGATTTCTATTATACTTCAACGTCAAATTCTCTCTTCTGATTGGTCAATAAGCCTTGTACATAACGTCATGTACACTGGGTATATGCTTATGACGCCTTATAAGTATTTATTAATGCAGAAACTGGAATGAAATTTGCAATATAATATATCCGTTACAGGCGCGGATCTAGGGGGGGGGGTAAAATCCGGCAACTACGAGGGGTGTTCGAAAAGTATTCGGAATAGTGCCATACCTTATTTATTAGTATGGTTATCAGGATAAAACTTTCAAAAGTGATACTTTGATATATTTTTATATATATATTATATTAGGCACGCCCGGTAATCAGATAATTGACTAGTGCTAAATCTGCAAACGAAAATACAACCTTCAGACTACATTTAAAAGCAAAATCAAAACAAACCGTTTCTTTTCTTTCGAACTTGTCGAACAAATAAACATCTCGAATCTGTCTGAGATAGCGTATAACTGGATTGATCCAGCTTTTTACGTTTCGATGGGTCGGACATTTTCGATGTATCGACTGCTTGTTTAATTAGCGCAAAGGTAACAAACAAGCGAAAATGAAACTTATACGAGAAAACTGAAGTAATCAGCGAACTGCAAATGATATTTCAATTTTGATCGAATTGACTGACTCGAATTGTTACATATGAACTTTAAAGTTAATATGTGGATACACCCATAAAAAAAACCACCTTTGTAGATTTTAGGGGGGGTGGGGCGTATGCCGCTTCCGCCCCCTCTAAATTTTCCCTTGCATAATACAGTTTCTTGACAGGTTACATGATTATTTATTCCCGGCTGAGAAAAATCATGTCGCCCTCGCCTGGCGGCTCGGGTGACATGACTTTCCTCAGCCGGGAATAAATAGTCATGTACCCTGTCAAGAAACTGTTTAACTAGTAATTTATACTTACAAAATATTCCTTTTCACCGCCTTTTTTCCCTTCCATGTTGCTATTAACATATATATTTTCTTTTTTCGCTTTTCTTACTTGAAACATGTATATTTGTTTAATGCAAAATTAGATAATATATATATATATATATATATATATATATATATATATATTGTGGATGTTATTTATATGTCGAGGAATGATGTAATTGAGTCGTTGGAACGAGTTATTAAGTCGTTCGCATGAGGTATTCAGTCTTGCGAACGAGTTACTAAGTCGTACGCACGTTCCCGCGACTTAGTAACTCGTTCCCGCGACTTAATATCTCGTTTACACGAGATAAATAAAAACCTACACGTGTCACTTCTGTGCCACCGTACAATGGACCATGTCAGTCACCTATTTAACTAAGCCTTTGATATAAATCGAGTGAAACATGGTATACAGAAAGATATGATGATATCATATTTATAATTGTGATGTGAGCTTCACAAATATACATTTACAGTACATGAGCACAACAATTTGAAATGGAAATATTTTAATAAGCACGACACCTGTTTTCACATTTTCGTATTTGACATTGTTTTAACGTATGACTGTAAGTGATCAAATCTTTAAAATTCAAATAAGTATCTTCCCGTAATACGTCTGAAATGCATCTTTAAGTGAAATATATATATATATATATATATATATATATATATATATATATATATATATATACGTGTGCTCTTAACGGATGTTGATCAATATTTGAATTACTATGACTGTGAAAACAAATTAGACATTTTTTTCTACTGAATTTGAACTATAGAATGTAGGTCTCGAAAACACATTATTAGTATACTAAAACACGACGTAATGCTTCGCTCGTGTGTACCCGTCTTATCAGACACAAATGGAGACTTATTGCGGCTTAAAGAAATCCAGAGGAGCATACGGGATTCGATTCACGCCAGTTTCAACTCAAGCACTTATTTTCAAATCTTATTTTTTCACTATTTTATTACATATTTTGAAGCCGATCTCCTAGTGGAAGTTAATAGTTTTAGCCGGGAAGATGATGTCTACACTTCAGCCTGCCGGTAATATTCGTCATCAGAAAGTAAAAGAGTAACATAATCTAGGCTTTTCAAACATTTTAGCGAGATTTTACTCTTCAAATTTGTCTCCCGTTTAAAAAAACCCGGACACATTTGTCAAATAAGTAGCCATTTGAAACACTTACGACAGCATAAGACGCATAACTGGCTCTTTATTGCGTTTTATTTTTCTAAAAGGACAGACACCGATTTCATTTTCTTGTAAGATTTTCACGCGAAAGAATAAAATGACAAAACATTCAGACGTTTTCAAATGACATAAATCTTGTCAAATTAGCCTTCGACAACTGATTCGATTTACTGTGACGTACCGAAGAAGGCTCCGCCAAAAAACCAAGGTTTATCAGCCATGATTTATTCCTGAGTCTCTAGATACACAAAGAAAACTTCTGTTTTTGGTCCTATGATTTATCTCCTCAATGGTCTGCCCCATAGCGTATCCACCTCGCGGAGTCGTGTTTTTATTCTATTGTCATGTTTTTGTTGGTGTTACGGGAGATATATCCGCGTGAAAAAGATGGGTCCTGTCCGCTAAATTATGAACGCTATCAAACTGGGATCCCGGTTGGGTACTAGCACCAAACAGAAAATTTCTTTTATCTAATTTGGTGAGCGCACAATTTGTTTAAAATCTCAAGCTTTCTGTGAGCAGATATATACACTATTAGATACGAGATCTCGTTTCCCCGAACGACAGACTAAACAATTTATAAATTATTGCCAAAATCGATCTTCGTATCAAAAGTGACACCCCGAGAAAACGAAACAATAATACATGCGATGTTAAAGAAAATAAAACCTAATAAAGCGTGCTGTTGTAATGAAATTAGCGATGTTACGATTTCATGGCTCTCAACGGGCGAGGAATCTGTGGTGATTTATTGTAAATACCTTTCTCTTCTGGTTAAAGGCGCGAAATCTGCAGTGCTTGGCGCACGCGCTCTTCTTCTACCGTCAGCCCTCACGGGAAACAAACACGAAATTGAACAAAAAACCAGACGACAAAGTGTGTGTATACTGTGTACATTGAAAAAGATCCGCGGGTGGTTTATATGATTACTTTTTTATGCGCGCTTCATCTATGTTAGAAAGTTAGAAAAAAAGTACCTGAAATTGGTAGCAGTTCAAAGTACTAAAAGGACTGTAAAAAATTGCTGTTTCAGTAAATTTCACGAAATACCAATCTTAGAAACATATTCACGTATGTTTATTATGATTGAAAATATGTAGACATATTTTTATCACTGAACTGATTTTATCGTTAACCTTTTTTATTTATTAAAACCAACAGATAAAGGGGAAAAAAGATGTATTCGAAAAACACTATGACTCCATCTGAGCAGGTCAGATGTCATATAACTGATACCACTTGAATGCCATTCATGAGTGAAGTAAGTATGTTAAATATATCTATAAATAGTTCAAAAAATAAAGGGAGATAATTAAAAAAAGAACCAGACGCATTTCTGTTTTGTAATCATTTCTCTTCTGTTACTAACTACCTATTCATATTTTAAGTTTAAAACAAATACTTTAAAAAATGAGGAGTTATGTTCTGAACAAATATTGATGCAAATATATAAAAGGAAATGATACAAAATTGGACCAGGCAGTGTTATGGTGTAGCAGAACCGATTTTAACCATTATATATAATCCGTATTTTGATACATTGAACCCCTTCCAGAACCTCTCGCTTCAATATCTCCGTCGGCCTTGACACTTTGTTTCTTTTGTGTGGATATGGGCGCGTCCTTCTAATTTTAAAAATCCTCGTGCACGGGAAGCCTGTTCTTTGTATTTGTGTATAGTTTCCCGCGCTTTGTGAGTATATCACCATAGTTTCCGTGTGTATGTCACGCGTGCAATGAATCATATTTTCCGAGCGGATTGAAATGGTCTATCAGTTTGTCCCATCATTCTTCTTAACAACGTGCATGTATGTTTTGGGTATTTGGTTTACAGTTCACTATTGGCACGTGAGAGAGCGACGGGAGACGAGCGCAGATTATAGGCACGGGACTCGATAACACAGATCGGTATGTAATGCATGAATGATATATTTGAGATGCGTGTAAACCATATATTTTGTATGTTGCCAAGTCAAGAGAGCCAGCCTTAATATTCTGTAAAATGACTATTATGATGATAAACACTATGCACATAGAATAATTATTTTAACTTATTTTCGTTAAGATGAACTAAGACCAATATAAAAAATAATTATTGTATTTGTCAATACATTGTTTTAAATGTTAAACTTGGATCTTGAAATTTATATGAATATATATGAATATATAAATGTATTTTGGTTATATGTAAATTTCAGATACGTGAGTGTCAATAAAATATAGAGAACTATCCGGGGTTAGTTGTGGCACAGGTCGGCCGGGCCTCAATCCCTATAAAGTTCCGAAAACCAGATCTGTTTCAATGGTTCTTGGTTACTGCATTGCTTTTACTTGATTTTATATTATGTTTAAGTTTCAAGTCCTTGCCTTTTTTGTTTGAGTTAATTTATAAAAAAAATAAAGGGAGATAAACAAAAAAACGGACTTGGTAGAATTATGGTTCTTGGTCATTGCACTTTTCCTAGATGTCATTTACTTATATATGAAGTTTTATTTCAATACCTTGTATAGTTTTCAAGTATATAGTAAATAACTTATTATCTGGACAGAAATTTATTGTAAAATTAAAAAAGGGAAATAATTCAAAAAATGATCAAGCTTGAGTTATTGATTATTGTACTTACCAATCTCAGCATCTCTTTATATTTCAAGTTTCAAGACGATACCTTTAAAAGTTTATGAGTTAGGCTCTCGACAAAAATTGGAAAATAAAATTTAAAAAGGAAGATATTTTTTTTTAAAAATGGGCAAAGTAGAGATATGGTTCTTAGTCACTGCACTTTTCCTAGTCACATTCTATTCATATATGAAGTTCCAAGTCAATACCTTGTATAGTTTTAAAGTTACGGCCAATGATAAAGTTGCTGACAAACAAAGTAATAAACAAACAGACAGGACAAAAACAATATGCCCAATATTGTCAATCTATATTTAGCGCTCAGTTTTGATACTACCAAACCAGCACTTTGTTATATTTCACCCTCATGAAGAGACTACATCTGTTAAGCGGTCACTTTCTTTTGTTCTCTTGACTATAACGGTTTTGACGGTTTGATTGCACTTGTTGTCAACTGTATTATAATTTAACTTTTTTTTTCCTGAAAAAAACATTGAAAGTTTTTCTCGTTACATACACGTATATACGAATCATCGTTTGTCGTCGCAACAACAAAAGTTACGGAAAGATGAACCATTTTCTATGTTATATTAAACTGATTCCGTCCCTTTTTTTGGTGGCAAATTTGGTTTATACACTTCAATAATAACGTGACCTGTACATGGTATCGGTGATAAATGATGAAGGATAACGGAATTAAATGGAATTTAAATCAAGCAGGCGATGCCGAATGCAGAGTTAAGTTCTATTTTTATTTTTAACTATAAATAGCTTACAGTTTGTCTCACTTTTGTCACGTATACCACGGTGGCACCTTTGAAGTAACCATTCAAAAGAAACTACATTTTCACAGTAAATTTTTTTTTCTCTTTACCTTGGCAAGGCCCCCGCGATTCCTCCGGTTAATTCGGGCTTGTTTAGTGCAAGGTTAGCATGATTGATGGCTAAATCATGAATGTGATTCAATGTTTCTATTAGTCCCCTACCGGTGTTTACATTGGAGAAGACTATAGTCTGTCCGTCAGTCCGTCCGTCCGTCCGGAAATCTGGATCCCGCGATAACTTAATAACTGTTTAAGATAATATTATGAAACTTGGTATATGAATAGATGGCAGTATGGAGATTCTGCACATTACTTTTTTTTTCTCGGACCAAAGTTCTAGTTGCTATGGTAACGGAAAAAATTATGCACCTCACCGGTAGTAGGGGACTCGTGTTGTGTGCAACACCAGTTACTTGTTCTCTATGTAATGCACTGGAATAAAAGAAAATATTAAAATAATTCCTTCACGTATACGTTTTATATTTACATCATTGTGGCGTGTTTTCCTCTTTCATGCACACATTTTGTGATGTATTTACATTAATATGAATCAAGTTTAGTTCCGAAGAGGTAAAAAAAAAAAAAGCTATCGCAATCGAAATGGTCCGCAAATTACAAAACAAAACAACAATAATAAACGTCAGATTAATTGAGTTTTTTTTTTAAATGAATCGATGGTAATTAAAGAATTGCTTTCGTTGATAAATACAACTGAACCGTAAACAAAACAAAAAAATGCAACTGTACTGTAAACTAGAAATGCATATCCTTGCGTTGATAAAAACCAAAACAAAAAAAATAAACAAAAAAAAAAAATGAACTTACGTTGATATAAACATATGTAATGTAAACAACTGAATTTACTAACATTGATAAAAAATTTGTACCGTAAAAAACAATGAGTGTATTTACGTTGATAAATACATCTGTACCGGTAAAAACAGTGAATGAAATTACGTTGATAAATACATGTATATCTGAACCGGTAAAAACAATGTATGAAATTACGTTGATAAATACATCTGTACCGGTAAAAACAATGAATGTAATTACGTTGATAAAGTAAATGAATGAAATTACGTTGATAAATACATCTTTACCGCAAAAAAAAAAAAACAATTATTGTAATTACGTTGACAAATACACCTGTGCCGGTAAAAACCAAAGAATTTGTTTACATTGATAAATACATCTGTGCCCGTAAAAACAATGAATGTGTTTACGTTGATAAATACATCTGTACCGTAAAAACAATGGAAGTAATTGTGTTGATAAATACATCTGTATCCGTAAAAATAATGAATGTGTTTACGTTGATAAATACATCTGTACCGTAAAAACAATGGAAGTAATTGTGTTGATAAATACATCTGTACCCATAAAAACAATGAATGTGTTTACGTTGATAAAATACATATGTGCCGTAAAAACAATGGAAGTAATTGTGTTGATAAAAACATCTGTACCCATAAAAATAATAATTGTGTTTAAGTTATAAATAAAAAAAAAAAAAAAAAAAAGAAATGCATATCCTTGGTTGATAAAAACAAAAAAAAATAAACAAAAAAAAAAATGAATACTTGTATAAACATATGTATCGTAAACAACTGAATTTACTAACATTGATAAAAAAATCTGTACCGTAAAAAACAATGAGTGTATTTACGTTGATAAATACATCTGTACCGGTAAAAACAATGAATGTAATTACGTTGATAAATACATCTGTACCCGTAAAAATAATAAATGTGTTTACGTTGATAAATACATCTGTACCCGTAAAAATAATGAATGTGTTTACGTTGATAAATACATCTGTACCGTAAAAAACAATGAATGTTATAACGTCGATAAATACATTTCCCAAAAAATGAATTTTTAAATACACCTGTACCGGAAAAAAAAATAATATAAGTGCACTGTAAACAAACAAAGGATATTTTTCTTAAAGTCAGCCTTATTTTAATATAACTTATAAATGATAAAATATAATAACCAACAAAATTGTTGACTTTATATTCAATAATACAACGTGCAAACGAACAGAGTAAATCTTAATTTCGAATTTTTGCCAATTCAAGAAATTCTAGGAAATCGTGAAGAAAATATTCATGATGAATTTTAAACATCGGGGGAGAAAGATTTCAACTGTTATTTTTTAACAAACGAAGGCACAGAAAAGAAAATTTGAAAAATGAAAACGGATCAGAATTAATGCGACGTTTTCTCAAACGCTATTATCACTGCTTTGTGCGCAGATATTGCTTTTACCGAAACGGTTTTCTTTCCTCTTTTAAATTGTTAGGAATACAGTTGGAAAAATGTGATCAGAGTGTCGTCGTTTCAAACGGCTGGAATCTCAAGAAAAAATAACATCCTTCAAAACAGGCCAGCCTACAGTACTGTTGACACTGGCTGCTTTATAACTTTTTGTTTGTTGTAGTTGTTGTTTTTAATGATATAATGAATAGCATAAACGATATTTGTTGTTTTACGGACAAAACTGGTTTGCCGTGTATATTACAGCCACTGTTAATGTACATACTGTGGAATGCGGACACGTAAAGTTTTCCCACCCTTATAGCCATCAATTCTACCAAAATATGCAAGTATAACTTGCCATTATAATCCATGGGACATATTGACAAAATATGTAATGACTGACACATCCACACCCTTGATGGGGCCGCCGTGGCCGAGCGGTTACAGTCGTGGACTTCAAATCTCTCAGCCCCTCACCGCTGTGGGTTCGAATCCCGATAGGGACTTCGGATTTTTCATGTGAGGAAGCCTTCCAGCTGGCTTGCGGTAGGTCGGTGGTTCTACCCGGGTACCTCTGTGTACTCGGGGTCTTCCTCCACCTGTAATTAGCTGGACGTCGCTATATGATTGAAATACTATCGCAGCGACGGTAAACCCCAATACAACAACAACAACACCCTTGATAATTTTTGTTTTCATGAGTGAGTCATCTCCCCTGAAAACTATTAATTATCTCCACTGAAAACTGAAACGAAACTGATTAAATCTATTTTTGCAAAGTTTCGGCTTCTTACGAAAATTGAAACATACTCATATAATGCTGCTTTCTACAATGATTTTTTCTCAAGGTTCAAATATATTTGTCCATTTTGAAATAAATTGTATAAATGTATTTCTAACAGATTTCAGTAAAATTTAAAAGGATTGTGAATTTTTAAAAAATTAAAAATTTAAATTTTTTTAATTAAAATTAAAGGCCCATGAACTTCTAAAAGCAGTGTATATTCTTCGGATGCAATGGATTTGTTAAGAGATGCAACTGGTTCATGTTCCTTTCTTACTAAAATGCATAAATAAGAAAGAGTATTTAACTTAAGATCATGCAATTGTTTACCAAAATATATCATGTGTATATTCCGCATATGTTCGTAAATTTTCGAACGTAACAGATAACAAATGTGATTCGGCGACGAATAATTTCCGATTTCAGACCGTATTCGGGAATTCTCGCCAATGCAAAATGTAAACAATGAAAGTATTTTGACAACCATCCTAAAATCTAAATTGCTTAATTTGATCAACATTTTCAATGCGTTTATTTGTTATTTTACGGCAGATATTTGTACTTTATGTACCATTTGTGTTAGTCTACAATATGTCAATGTTATTTTATATTTTCTTTTTTGTTAAAATTGTGCCATTATGAATTACGATGGGCCTTTGACCATTTACCGTGCAACTAATCAGCATTTATTCTTTTAGCAACTCGCCCAAATGTTATACATTAAAAAAAAATAACCAAAAAAATGGTCAGTTCGAAAATGGTCGAAATGATGTTTTATATTGATGTAGGGTTTAACCCTTTCCCTCATACAGGAAACCATGAAAAGACCTATGCGAACAACATAAAACCAGATCAGCCTGCGAGTAACTCGCAGGCTGATCAGGTTTTATGCTGTTCGCTGCTCCTCAGTGGTCTGGAAATGAGGACTTTATAATTAAATTTGGTAAGGTGTAACTGTGGTATTCTGCAGATCGGGCTTTATGTGATACCTACTGAGTGCGTCAAAATGAGTCTATATGAGGGAAAGGGTTAACACACATTTTTTTTTTTTGCCGGTGTCCCCTAATATGATGGGCCAGCAGATTACGCCTGCAAATGCACAATTAAATTATCTTAATTATCAAGCACGTATTTAGTAATCAATTGCAATCAGTTTAAAGCCAGCTTTAATCAATAAAATTTCTTCTAACGGACAGTGATGAAAACTGGCCCATGCAGTCTTACTGATTTACGATCGGTGCAGATTGCTCGTGAGTACCAGAACGATATTGGTATAACTGTGGAGAGGGGGTTTTGGCTAATTGTTGTGCATTGTTTTTTAATTTTGTCTCTTTTTTCTGTTAATTAGAGACTCTTTATTTAGGATCGGTTCAAGTGATCGAAGAGTTAGAGACTTAGAAAAAGGCGGTTATACTATCTGTATTTGTACCTGCATTTTTACTACCTGTACTTGAACAGGCAGCTGTAACTATCGGTATTAGCTATGTACGACATGTATGCATTGCAATGTAAGAAAATGAATAGCACATGTTGGGCCAAAAGAATACATTCTATTATTGGTCATCTTGGATATACCAATGTAAGAGTTGACTTTGGTAGAAATTTTAATTGTTTACCTTTAATGAAAACATGTCTCAGAGATCAGTATGTTCAGGAATGGTCCACATCAATCAATACTTTAACAAACCTTTGTACGTATTCTAAATTTAAAGCTAATTTTTTGCTTTGAAGAGTATTTAGATAAAATTAATAGCGTTGATCTTAGAAAAATGTTTACACGTTTTAGACTTAGTTCACACTGTCTTGAAATTGAAGTCGGAAGATTCCATGGTATAAATAGAGAAGATAGATTTTGTAAATTATACTTGTAATCTTGTTGAAACTGCGTATCATTTTTTTATGTGTTGTCAAACATATTCAGATATCCGTAAAAAATATTTCTGTAATATTAGCTGGTCAACTATTAACAAGTTTAATTATTTTATGAATGGTCTTAATAAAAAATCCTTGATAAAAGCTGCTAAGTTTCTTAAGGGAGCTCTGAAAATACGAAAAGATACCGCTGATGTTATTGCTCTTGTCATAAAATTATATTTGAACATATATGATTATATAGATATAATTTTATGTATTATATCTTTGCCATATTCCGTTTGATTCACAATTTGTAAATGGTCAAAGGCAATATGTATTGCTGATTTACCAATAAACTTTGAAACTTGGTATTATTCTTGAATATACAAATGTCATGCGCGTATAAAGAGCGGGGTTAGGGTATCATGACCCCCCCCCCCCCCACACACACACATATATCTGTGGTAATTGACTATTATGTTAAAAGTAAAGAAGAAAAGAACCCCCTAACATAAGCATGTTACTTTTCTGCATGTACTTCAACATGCGGATAGACTGACTACCTGTAACATGTTGCTATACTCCTGTAACATGTTGCTATACTCCTGTAACATGTTGCTATACTCCTGTAACATGTTGCTATACTCCTGTAACATGTTGCTATACTCCTGTAACATGTTGCTATACTACATTCACTTTAACATGCGGATAGACTGACTACCTGTAACATGTTGCTATACTCCTGTAACATGTTGTTATACTTCTGTAACATGTTGTTATACTCCTGTAACATGTTGCTATACTCCTGTAACATGTTGCTATACTCCTGTAACATGTTGTTATACTCCTGTAACATGTTGCTATACTCCTGTAACATGTTGCTATACTCCTGTAACATGTTGCTATACTCCTGTAACATGTTGCTATACTCCTGTAACATGTTGCTATACTCCTGGAACATGTTGCTATACTCCTGTAACATGTTGCTATACTCCTGGAACATGTTGCTATACTCCTGTAACATGTTGCTATACTCCTGTAACATGTTGTTATACTCCTGTAACATGTTGCTATACTCCTGTAACATGTTGCTATACTACATTCACTTTAACATGAAGCAATACTACTTCACTTTTACATCCTGTGCTTGAAATTGCGGTTGTACAACTTGTATTTGACTGGACTTGACTATTTGAGTTTACCGTCGCTTCGACAGTATTTCAGTCATATAGCGACGTCCAGCTAATTACAGGTGGATGAAGACCCCGAATGCACTGATGCATCCGGGTAGAACCACCGTCCTACCGCAAGCCAGCTGGAAGGCTTCCTCACATGAAAATCCGAATGACCCTGCCGGGATTCGAACCCACGCGGTGAGGGGCCAACCTGTATTTGAAAATAAAGCTATAATACCTTAACTTTGGCATGAAGCTATACTATCTGTATTTGAAAATATTAAAAATGCAGCTATATTACCTGTAATTGAACATAAAGCTATAGTAACTGTTTTTAAAAATGCAGTTATATTACCTGTACTTGGACATGCAGCTATACCGTTTTTAGTTGTATGTGACGTAGTCACTCACAACTATAGTACCTACATTCTGAATGTCCACTTCTCTACATTTAAAACCGAATAACCTATTAATTTTGTATGAATGATCAAACAATTGAAAAGAGTTCTACAACACAGGTATGCTGAGATTCCAAAGTGTGCGTCTCAATTGTGTCTCAACTCAACTTTGAGTAAAAAATACATAGTTACGGGAAACAATAATTGCATGTAGCATAAAAAACACAAAATAACTATTTTCCCTGTGATGTTGCGTAACTTTCACTCAACCATGCGGAGGCGTATTGTTTCTTTCGATGCAAAGGTGGCTCGTGCTTGAATTTGGATGGTAGATGTGCAGGTTTTAGTTATTTAGTGGTGTTACAATAGTCCATATAGAATAATAGAAAGCTTGAATTCCGATACAAATCCGCATAACTTACTAATAATCACATCAAGCTATCTATGATACACCGAGATACCGGGTTATTTGTTGCTCTATGGAATAGCTGACACGTGTATATATCTGCTATCAGAAGTAACTAAGAACATAGAGCAACTGATTTGCATCTATAAACAGAAACTGTGCCGTCGCTCTCGGTAGTACAAATCAAAGCGCTGATAGTGCTAAGACAGCAGTATTGTCGCATTTCTTTTGTTTATCAAAATATCTTTAATAAACGGGTGTCAAATTTTCGCGCAGTGCTAATAACCCCACTTTAACGTTGCGTTAACATGGCCATTACAAGAAATTAAAGATGAATGCACCATATGTTTCATCAGACTATTAACCATTGTCACATCGCCACTCTTATTCTCCCTATTTTTATAGCCAACAATGAACAATCGTTTATTATTTTAATATGAGTTTGATATTTGGCAAAAACTAAGTACCACTGCATATCTGCAGCTCATCAAACCCTTTTCCACTTGAGACACACACAACTTCAGTGCCTTCAGCGCTTTGATTCCCGTATCGTTTCATGCTTAGACAAGCGACTTTAAAGGCATGCTACATTAAATTTTACAATAAAACAAATCTTGCTTTTATGCAGAAGTATTGTTTATGTACCAAACTTACTACCAGTTACAAAAAATAAGCCTTTCGGATCCTCAATACTGGGAATTAATCATAATTAGAAAGTGCGAAATTCTGAGAAAACACCTTAAAATTTAAAGTCAGCTAAATTCAGAACTTTGATCTTCAAATATTCCTGTTTTCTAAATGGAATACTTTTAAGGATATTTGTGACGATGTTGGCCTGTTCGTGGTCATTTTTTCTGTATTGATCACAAGATTTAACTTCAATTTATAAAATGCCATTTCTTGCAAAAAACACACTTTTATGAATTTGCCAACTAAAAACAGGAATTGGCTAAATCGTTGTAACTCATTTTTGAGTCTCTTTTCTATCATTTTGACAAAAACTATGTGTAAAAATGATGGTCAGCTAACGCTTTCCTTTCAGGTACATAGCATTACATTAAGCATGTGTTTTCACGTGACTCTATGGGAAAATAGCCGGGGGTGCTAGCAACTTGAGTAGTATCAATAACTTTCTAACCAACTGTAACTGCCACTTAACATGTGGAAATACTATCTGTAATTGAACATCCAGCTAAAATAAAAGTACTAATACTAAAGTACTTGAGCATACTGCTATAAGAACTGTCCTTGGACATGTAGCTTTATCACTTGTACTTCTGCTACCTGAACGCATGCTGGTATATCTCCCGTACTTATACTACCTACATGCGACTATGTGACCAGTTCTTGAACATTTGACATTGACCTACTACCGGTATTTTGGACATGCGGCAATATTAGGTAGCGTGAATCACTATCTTTTTTGCATTCAGCAAACCTAGTTGATGTAAAATTACAGCACATGTGTTTTCAACATTCTTTCGTATTTGACTTAAACAAAATTATAGATTACATGACTATGTCCGGAATGTTTGCACGTAGTAGTAGTAGTAGAACGGATACAGCCAAGTAATGGCGGCGGTATTGTGGAATATGAAAATTGGCAATCTCACAGATTCGTTGACATCTGCGAAATGTGTCATGAGACATAAGTGAAACTTAGCAGTATTTTACTTTCCCTACATTAGTGTGAAAAAAGCACTGACTGCAAAATATTTTTTAGATTATTTTCTGATCTGCATAATAGTATGAAGGGTGAGGGGAGACAAACTGTTGTGTCAGTGTAGAGGACTGTAAGAATTATAATGGGAAAGGTGTATAAAGATAAAGAAATTACCTTTTACATGTCAGTGATTTAGTGAATGATAATTCTGTCCAAATATGTAACTATATACTTGCCTCACACAGATAGCATTTCTGTCGTTTAGAGACGATGTCATCAAACTGTCGAAACATAATTGTCAATGACGTCACTGGGTTTAAGCGGATAGCGTTAGTCATCAGACTAGATTAGAGGGACTCTAGTGCAACTCGGACTTCCGAAGGAAGAGCACATGAAAAGAAAACTATGGTGGCATATTTTTGCCAGTCACTTATCCACTCAGCTATGTCGAAACTTTTCTGAAAATTTTTCACATATTCAGTTAGTATCTGGCAAGTAGAAAACTTTCGTGTTATCCTCTTAGATATCTTAACTGGACAAACTACCCGTTAGTGCCCACTACTGCCAGCCATATATTCACTTGAGATAACTGGATATATTGCCTTTTTTCAAGTTAGTCAGTTAAAAATATGTTGTTTTTTCTTCACATAATTATCTGGAAAAAGGCATGATATCCAGTTAAAATAAGTGAATATGTGATTGGCAGTAGTGGGCACTAACAGACAGTTTAGTCCTGTTAAGATACCTAAGTAGATAACTTGAAAATTTGCTACTAGCCAGATACTAACTGAATATGTGCCACTTTTTCAGAAAAGTTTCTACATAACTAAGTGGATAAGTGTCTAGTAGAAATATGCCACCATAGAAAACGGTAAAAATAAAAATAAAACTGTTTAGTGTATTAAAGGGAACCTCATAGACACATATAAATGTATTCGAAAAGAAGTTGTGTGTTTGAGAACATACACTAAACACACCGGAAAATAAGCATTTCTTTTTTCTTAATAATGAATATTTATGACAATAATAATAACAATAAAGTATATTATCATTTATTTATTTATTCATTTAATTCATGTTCAATAATAACACTGTTCTCCCCTTACACCGGTTAACTCACAACGAAAAATACGGATCATGGATTTCACAGCGTTTTTATATTACTTGGTTTTTACAAGAAGGTGTAAATAAATTTTCCGATATTCAGTTTTCATTGAGCTCGGAAGAAAAATCATGCAACTGTGCCTAATCTAAATTTTAAAATAAACCATAAACATATGGAAAATAAAATATTTAAAATTATTGCTTGCTTTTTTCTTTGCAAAAACCGACTGGAGTTTATACCTTATTTTCCAAGTAGATATAAACTTAGAGACTTTGGTGTTCCACTGTGAACATTCGAAGTAAATTATTGTCGTTATATTCTGCATCTCTTTGTTTGATAGCGCTCATAAACATGTACTTTTATTCGAATAGGGAAATTAATCACGTGACAACTCTATTTTAGAAGTGAGGACGCTGAAGTGTGTTTCAGTTTACACTGTTACCATTAAGATAATGTTCGGATACACTACACGCGTGCACAATAAAATCCAATTCTAGATAAAATGTTAATTGTTCTGAACTCTAATAAATAATTGGCAGTTCGTAATTGAAAGTTATTCTTAATTAAAACGTAAAGACGACAGTATTCATACTGACAGTTGCCTCCCAAGTCGTTCAGAATATATTTCAATATATAGGGTTAAGTATCGCACGTTCGTATCTAGGCAACGCTTTTATTGGGATTCAATTATTTGGGCAGATATTGTTTAAGCACAAAATAATTTGAATGCTGTTTATAGCAGCTTGTTGGATTTGCAAACTCAGCTTTTCGCGTTATTGAATATTCTCGCGAAAAAATGTGGAGAGGAGATGGAAGGAGGACCGCCGGAAATTGCCTCACTAAAGATGTCGTGTGGTCGCCGAGAAAATGTCGTCTGCGGAGGATAAAAGACAGTACAAACTCTACGCTATATATGGTTGTTTTATCTATCTGTATCAAACATCAGTAAGGGCAGTCATTGACTTAATTATTTTAAGTGTTTCTAAGGAAACTCTTTATAGGTATATAATGCTACTTTTAAATGATAAAGAAACGCATGCGTATATTTGTATTTGCATGTAAGTTTTTATTATTTTAAAACATTTTGAAAACAGGCAACAAGCGGCTGGGGAAAACTAACATAAAATATTTTATTTTTAAAAAATTTTCGGGTGCCTGGATAAGCGTAGTGGTAACGCGCCTCGCTTCTCACCAATGTATCCTGGGTTCGATTCCTGGTCACGTACGTGAGAGGGTACAGTGGCCGCCCGTCCAGACACGTGGGTTTTCTCCGAGCTCTCCGGTTTCCTCCCACAATAATGACCACATACGCCGCCACCAGAGCCATCGAGAGTAATCGATGTAAAATAAATAAAGTTTAAACTTTTTTTTTAAATTTAAGCACAAAAACTCGTCACAATAACAAACTGTATGTATATACAATGCAAGCAGACATTATGATGGTATTCAGGTGATACATGTGTGGATCCAGGAGGGGGTGAGGTTCGTGGATCCAGGAGGGGGTGAGGTTCGTGGATCCAGGAGGGGGTGAGGTTCGTGGATCCAGGAGGGGGCGAGGTTCGTGGATCCAGGAGGGGGTGAGGTTCGTGGATCCAGGAGGGGGTGAGGTTCGTGGATCCAGGAGGGGGGAGGTTCGTGGATCAGTTCTAGGAAGGAGGGTGAGGTTCGTGATCCAGGAGGGGGTGAGGTTCATGGATCCAGGAGGGGGTGAGGTTCATGGGTCCAGGAGGGGGTGAGGTTCATGGATCCAGGAGGGGGTGAGATTCGTGGATCCAGGAGGGGGTGAGGTTCATGGGATCCAGGAGGGGGTGAGGTTCATGGGTCCAGGAGGGGGTGAGGTTCATGGATCCAGGAGGGGGTGAGGTTCATGGGATTTGCTATTTTTTACTAAGAATAAAGAAGAAAAGATTTTCATATGTGGTCAACATACCTTTGTTAGATCCCCCACCCAACCCAGAGGTAAAAAGCTGGATCCGCGCATGAAATAAAAGAATTCAAATTGAATATAAGTATAACTGAGAGTGATTTAAACATGATCAGTGTATGCTAAGTATGGAACGTTTTGTAGTTGTATTATGAATAAGCGGATAGTAAACAAAAAGATAAAATGCTAGAATTGCATATTAAATACATAGGAACAAACATGTTCCAATCTTAACAATACAATTAAGTAATCACAGAACGTCTATATCAAAATCCATGTTGTCAATAAAAATATACCTTTTTAATATTATTAAAAAAAAAGTTAAATATTTCAATAAATGTATGCATGTTTGGTCCTTCGGAAAACTATTTTGGAATATATCTTTATTGTATATCTACATAATACGGATACATCAACAATTCGTAAGTGAACTAATTATGCTGATCCAGTTTAGTTACCTAGGAAACAACTGTGAGAGATATGCCTGATTTCCGAGTCTATTTGCAATACGCATTGATAGAGTGGGCTTTAACGAAATTATTTTCTTTTACCATAATGCCTAGACAAGAATTTAAAAGATGGAACCTGACTTTAATGCTTAAATCTGTAAAATTTCCATTAATTAAAACACGAAGCGCTACAAAATTGGTAAATTCATTTAGATGGTAACTTATTAGCTTATTTTCACGTGTCATTCCGACAAAAACCTGGGATGTCTGAGCAATTTAGAGTATTACTCTGTTTAAAACAATTTTCTGGGAAATAGAGACATAATGCCGATAGAGTTTTCAATTAGAAAAAATAAATCAAGACCGACAAAAAATGCAAACAATATTGTGTGCATGCACTGCACGTGTGACTTTGGTTGTTTAGCGTGTTTTTGTGATATCTCTCTTAGAGTTTTACACAAAATAATTTTCTTTTACCGACCGCAGTTATTATGTTTATATATATCATTGTTGAATATGGTATTGTTACAATGATTAGTATGGTTAGTGTGTGTGTAGGGGGTTGGGCTATTGTGTGTGTGTATATCTTATGGTGGCAACATAAACGTGAAAATACTGGTGGAAAGATGGAGGTGCTGAGATATCTGTGAAAATATTGGTGGTGAGATATTTGTGAAAATAGTGATGCTGAGATATTTGTGAAAATGGTGGTGTGATATTTTTATTAAATGGTGGTAATGGTGATGGTGGTGGTGGTGGTATTGGTGAGATATCTATCAATATGGGGTTTTAGGTGGTGTGAGAAGGTGTGGTTTGTATCTGTGTAAATATTGTCGTGGTTAGATATTTGTTAAAATTGTGGTTTGTTTTTTTGATGGGTTTAACGTCCCACCGACAGTATTTCAGTCATTTGGAGACGATGTCTACTTGGCAAGCCTTGGAACTACCCTTTTATGCTGAGCGCTAGCAAAAGGGAGCCATACCAGTACCATTATTTTACGACTTTGGTATATCGCGGCCGGGGATTAAACCGACGACTTCCCACCCCCGAGGCGGACGCACGAACCACTCTAAACATTGCGGTGTTGAGATGTAAGTAAAAATGGCGGTGCTGAGATATCTATGAAAATATTGGTGACCGGGGTAAGATATCTCTGAATATTGTGGTGGTGATGTAGCTGTGAAAATGATGGTTGGTAGTTAATATTTGTGAATAATGCTGGTGGGAAGTTATTGAGACGGTTTGAGATCTGTGGTTTATGTATAAATATTGTAGCGGTGAGATATCTGTAAAAATATTGTGGCGGTGAGATATCTGTGAAAATATTGTGAGATCTGTGATATCTGTGAAAATATTGTGGCGGTGAGATATCTGTGAAAGTCTTGTGATATCTGTGATATCTATGAAAATATTTTGGAGGTGAGATATGTCAAAATATTGTGAGATCTGTGATATCTGTGAAATATGTGTGAATATTGTGGTGGTGAGATATCTGTAAGGTATTGTGAGATCTGTGAAAATATTGTGAGATCTGTGATATCTTGAAAATTTCTGTAAAAAATTTGTGGCGTTGATGTGAATGTGAAAATATTGTGATGGTGAGATATCTGTGAAAATATTGTAAAATCATTGATATGTGTTAAAATATGTGGCGGTGAGATATCTTAAAAAATAAAATTGAGAACCCTTATGGCGGTGAGATATCTATAAAAATATTGTGGTGGTGTGAGATCATTGATATATATATATATGTAAATATTGTTGAGGTGAAATATCTGTGAAAATATTATGGCGATGTGATCTATTTCGTAGCGGTAAGATATCTATAAAAATATTGTGGTGGTGAGATATCTATGAAAATATTTGGCAGTGTTAGATCTGTGAAATATGTGTAAATATTGCGGTGGTGAGATATCTATGAAAATATTGTGACGATGTGGTATCTGTGAAAATATTGTGAGATCTGTGATATCTGTAAAAATATTATGGCGGTGAGATATCTATGAAAATATTGTGAGATCTGTGATATCTGTAAAAATATTGTGGCGGTGAGATATCTGTGAAAATATTTCGGCGGTGAGATATCTGTGAAAATATTGTGGTGATGTAATATCTATGAAAATATCATGGCGATGATATATCTGTAAAAATATTGTGGCGGTGAAATATATGTGTAAATATTGTGTCAGTGAGATATATGTGTAAATATTGTGGCGGTGAGATATCTGTATAAATGTTGCGGTTGTGAGATATCTATGTAAATATTCTGGTGGTGAGATATCTGTATAAATGTTGCGGTTGTGAGATATCTATGTAAATATTCTGGTGGTGAGATATCTGTATAAATGTTGTAAATGTTGTGGTTGTGAGATATCTATGTAAATATTCTGGTGGTGAGATATCTGTATAAATGTTGCGGTGGTGAGATATCTATGTAAATATTCTGGTGGTGAGATATCTGTGTAAATGTTGTGGTGGTGAGATATCTATCTAAATATGATGGTAATGAGTTATCTGTGTAAATTGTGGTTACGAGAAAACGGTGAGAATTGATAGTAATGGGATATCTGTGTAAATTGTTGTGATGAGGTATTTGTGAAAAGTATTTTCTCAGATAAACTTCAACTGGTGGTAACATATGAGTATTTGGCGAAACCTTTATCAATTTTATCAAAAAGAAGTTAAATTAAAATAATTTCCAAAAAGGCATTTTTCTTGCAACATACTTTTACTCTTAAAGTAACGTGACTAAATTCCCCCTTTTTTACCGGTAGATTAGTGCTTATGTCACAACATAACGATGATGCAGTTCTGACCAGCCATTGTTTACTGACGGTAATCGTAAAAGATTCCGTAAAATTTCACGATGAAAACTTTGCGACTATAACTGTAAGTGCGGGCCTCAGACCAAACACTGGTAATTGTGGAAATCGGAGAATGTAAACGAAATTATGGACATACGACGCGATACCCCCGGGTGATTATCCCGGAATTGAGATATTACTGGCGGACGAGGGAGTTTTCAATACAACATGGGAAATATAACAAACAGGGAACAGACTTTGAATTGTCTATATCTAATCAAGGAAAATCTCAAATATTTGTATTGTAAATTATTGTTACGATGCATTTTGAAAGTGGTTTTTGTTTTCCTTTTTTTTTAAGTTTTGTTGTTGTTTTTTATGTTGTTGTTTTTTGTTTGTTGTTTCTGGGGTTGTTGTTGTTGTTGTTGTTGTTGTTGTTAACAAATCACATTGTTTAAAATAAAAATCATCTCTTTTTTAAGAATTAAGATTTAAAATAAAAGGATAAAATGACGATGGTGTATTGATGCATGTAATATGATAAAGCTATTAATTTAATACCACATCATGCTTATAATCGATTGTACAATGTTTTATTCCATCTTACTACTTTCTAGAAATATTGACTTTATTGTACAATATTTAAATGTTGTTTACGGTCGAGAACGGTCCTTTACAAAGTGTTTGAGAATCTCTTCAGTACAGTACACAGGCCTTTTCTTATATCGAATTTGTTCACGACTCGTTTCAACCATTAATAGTAAAAGTAAAAGTGGTGTCTGCATTCTATAGATGCAAGAAAATAACAACAACATTCAAAGCTTGCAAAATAACACGTCACTCTTCAAAACAACAGTAGTGTATGCATTCCTGGTAGACATGTTTGAATATCTCGCAGTAAATACTTTAAAACATTTCATTTTTGAATCAGAAGATAAACTTAATTTTACAGTTACGCAGAAAAAGTGACTTATGCTTTTACTTAATTATCTAAAGCAAAGGCATATTAAACAAAGATTGACAACAAGTCTAAATCTCACAAAAGCACGTGACAAATTGTCCAATTCTCACAAAGTCACATCTTCAAATATCTCCTTTCTAATTAAGATATGTAAAAGTTAATTATATCTTACAAAAGAAGTATAACGGACCGCCCTCGGAAATGCTTGCTGATTATGAATGGAAACAAGGGTAATATTTTCACATCTTATGAAATACTAAAGAACGTTTTATGGCTCATTTGAAGCAATAAAAGGTCAGCGAATTTCGGACATGTAACTTTTGAGTATCTCAGACAGTTTCACAGTGCTGTCCTTTTTGAGTCTCTCTGTCTTCAAAAAAGATGAAACATGAAATCAATAGTTGTCCTTTTATATTACAGATTTTTTTTATTTACTTTGTTGAGTTGAGATCTTTAAGACATTCGCACATATAATGTTAAGTTACAAAAGTCATTAAAATCCATAGCTATATATTTTTTGCTGGATAAAATTGATATCTACGCCTAAGATGTATCACGTGACATACATTTCATAGAGACAGACCCCCTCCCCTGTTCAGTTTTGAGGATTTATGGTCCAAATACAACTTCTGTGTGAAGAAGGATGGACACTACCGATGAATCTGTGATTGGTAATATAATTGGAATAAATTGGCGGTCATTATATTCCATTGATGTGCTTTGTACGACAAAAAGCCGTCTTAAAAGTTGCTTCCGGTCATTTCTGGGTAATGCTCTGCACATCCACGCACATTAGTATATCTCATTAACATGACAGTTGTGACTATGTCACCATCCAGCTCTGTTCGATCGGCTGGGAGGCTAACATCGGTACGGTTATTATTTGCCTTTCTTTTCTCCTTCTTCTTCCCCTTCGTTTTGTAACGTCTGACTAGTTAAATACAAACTATAAAACTAATAAAAAAAAAAAAAAAGACTAAGATTAAATAAAATGTGTTGTTTTGAGTGGATATATATATATATATATATATATATATATATCAGAAGTGATACAAATTTTTTTTTTAAAAAATAAACTCTATTTCAAGTATATGTTTTGTAATATCACAACCTTTAAGGTGTTAAGACATTTTTATACAGAAAATTATGAAAAGAATTACTTCCAAGTTCCGCAGATTTTTGTCTGTTGAAAAAAAATAACTAGCGGAGAAAATTCTTTTATATTTTTCTGCACTGATAAATTTAAAGATATTCTCAAAAGAAAACGAGGAAATAAAAATGTACCTCACCTTACTTGATTTGGAGATTTCATGTTTTCATAATTATCTCCGTAATTCGGTAAAAAATATACTTTTTTGAGAATTTCACAAAAATAGTGATAACCTGATCCAGACGTGAAGAGGTATAAGGGAGATAATTCATTACAAGTCAAATCATCGTTTACCCAAGAGTTATAATCCGTTGATGGTAAATACAAATGCATTTCTTCTTCTTCTTCTCCTCCTCCTTCTTCTTTTTCTTCCTCTTCTTCTTCCTCTTCTTCTTCTTCTATAGTAAATGCTTGTAATCAATGCATTGTTTTTGTTTTATATTTTTTACCATGTAAAACAAATTCTATCTTTCTTTTTTCATGATAAAGGTTGTGAATTTTTATGTTACACCGAAAAGTCACGAATTAAAAAAATGAACTCGTATATAACTTGGACTGTTGTTGTTGTTGTTGTCAATATACGATTGTAATCATATCAATAAGTTATGGTAAAACTAAAAAAGGCCATAATTTTGTATTAGATCGTGGTTATATAACAGGCGAAACGGTTTCAGAATAACTGTATGTTTGTTGGGTTTTACGTCCCACCAACAATATTTCAGTCATTTGGAGACCATGTCTTCGTGAGACATATACAGTGCTACCGCGTTGCAGTATGAAGTAGATATTATGATAACCGCACCCAGACATATTATCCATACACAAATACATGTTCTTCATTTTTAATTTTACTATAAAATTTGCATTTTTTTTTCTCAAGACGATATTTTATAATGAGACATGTATTAGGTATATCGAATGCTTTGAGCTCTTATTAATTCGAGTGAGGATTTAGTGAAATCAACCTTAACAGAAACAAGTCAGAGGGAAGGAAAAGAGATTGTTGTAAGAACAGGTCAGAAAGTAGCTAGGGCGCATCCATGAAAACTAGTCAAGAAGGTGGGAAAGTAGTCGTTAAAGAAACAAGTGAGGAAATGGGTAAAGCAGCGGTTGTTATCGTATTAATTGAATCTAGCTTTCGTGCTTATAACATTTACCGTTTAAAGAAAGATAAGAGAAATGGTGAAATTACAGATAAAGAGCTTAAAAAGAAAATTACCCAGTGAGTCGCAGAAGGTGTTTTTAGCACTCAATTGTTATGGTCGCCTTTTTGCTGATGGGAGATTTAAAGGTTTTTTACCAGGTATGATAGGCTCATTTACTGGGAGATTTGTTGGGTCTAGAATTGGGATGATGTTAGGGAATTGTCTGTTTTGAATACTTGAAACAATTAAAAAGTTACTTTATTGCATTGCATTTTGATTTATCACATTGTTTTATATTTAAATTCGGACAGAAGACCTGTGAATATTAAAGAATGTGTTGTTGTTTTGCATTTGATATATTATGAAATATAAAATAATTTTGAAAAAGAAATATTATAACGGTCACTATACTTGAACATTAAATTTGTTCAATTAATCGTTTGCTCGTTTGTTTTGGAACCGTTTAGATTTTCTGAATTCAAACTTTTTTTTATTTTAGTCTATTAATACAATTGATCATAAGGCACATATCTAGTGAGATATTCAAAAGAAAAGCTATTTCAGAAGTATATATGTGTTTCTCGTTTTGTTATAACAGTTCTGTAATTAAGTGGTCCCATTGTCTTTTATAATACTAACTTGGCAAGAGTTTCTATTTATTTGTGAATTTGTTTCTAAATTAATATTACATGTATCATTTGTAAATTGCTTTGTGTTGAGTGAATCATTTGTCTAGAAGTTTAATTAGTTTTTGTTTTATATTTCCCATGATTTTATCTTACATATTTAATTCAGCTATCAAAAGAAAAGCAATTTTAACGAGTATATGTGTTTCTCTCATTTTGTTATGCCATTTCTGTATTAAAGTGGTTCCCAATACGAGTATTCTTATATTACAAATACTCGTTATTTAGTAGAGTTGACAGCCAACGCTGGTGTTCACATTAAGAATAGAATAGAATATTGATTTAAAGACACCTCAACAGTCGAAAGACGTCATACGGTGTCTAAAAACGCTTAAAATTACGATAAGTCACAAAACTATAAACAAGTGAATCCCGCACAGCAGGAAAATAAACACGTTTAATATATCACGTATATAAAATTATAATATATACCAACGTCTTTAACCCTTTCCCTCATATAGACTCATTTTGACGCACTCAATAGGTACCACATAAAGCCTGATCTGCAGAAAACCACAGTTAAACCTTACCAAATTTAATAACAAAATCCTCATTTCCAGACCACTGAGGAGCAGCGAACAGTATAAAACCTGATCAGCATGCGAGTTACTCGCAGGCTGATCTGGTTTTATGCTGTTCGCATAGGTCTTTTCATGGTGTCCTCTATGAGGGAAAAGGGTTAATAAAAGCGATCAAGGTATCAACAGAAACAGTATTAAAAAGGTATAACATAGATGTCACATTAAAATAATTAGTTCTAATAAGATTTAAATCAATACAGTCAACTAAAATATGTTTGATAGTACACGGTTCCTGGCAAGAAATCTTTTCGATTTAAAAGATAGGAGTGAGTCAAACGAGTATGTCCTGTGCGACAACGATTGATAACACATTCTTCCCTACGCACAGCGCGGGAAGATGGATACCAAAACCCTAAGGATGGTTGAATATATATTTTGTCCCAACTAGATTGCCATTTTGAAAATATCAATTTATTTATGGAAGATTTCAAATCTGTAAATGGAATTTTTTATATCAGCTTCGTCTAAATCGGAGGCTGCTTTAGCAGCACGATCAGCTTTCTCATTTCCACGAATTCCCATATGACTGGGAACCCAACAGAATATAATTTGTTTCGAAAAAGATAGGTAATGATGTTTTATTATGTTCACATTAAACAGAGACACAAATTCAAAAAGTATATCGTAGTGAAAACTACCTTTGGTTCCAATATTCAATATTGTTTTATTTTTTTTATTTTTCTGTATTTGTAAATTTCATCCAAAGAACAGATAGACATGCTTCTAAAGAATAAAATGAACAATTTAAAAAACAGCAAAGTTTGGAAAGTTTAGCAAGAAGTTATTTAGAAAGTTAATATGCCTTTTTAGATGTTATTATCATTTAAAACTTTGTTTCTCTTTGTTAAGGATTAAATGAGAATTGAGGCATATACTATACTGTATACGTTTGACGTTTGTACATATACATTTGTATATTTTATATACGATTACTGTGACAAAAATAAAATAAAAAATGATGATTATGTATCTTGAAATATTAAAATAGCCTATAATAAAGTGATAAAAATATACATTTATGACGTGTTACTGCTGTGAAGAGCAGTAATGAGGTGTTTTTTATTTATTTGATTTTTTTTGGTTCGAATTTAATTGCTTTAAGAAAAAAGGATAAATATATGGCAATGTTATGTAAAAAGTTGGTCATAAAGACAAATGAAAGTAATATACATTTTATGCTACGAACATATTTGCTGTTTAGTAGAAAGATATATATATATATATATATATATATATATATATATATATATATATATATGGCTCTAACTTTATATAATCTTCTACTAACTGTGTTCCGGTAAATAAGTTTGTTTGGAAATTGACTAATTATAAGAAAGGGATAGAGAGGAGACGTTTATCTAAACAGGTTTATTCCCACGCACCGACCAGCCAGTTATAAAAGTAAAAGTTCAAAGGAACAGCGCAAATTAATATCATCAGCAGAGAGCAGTGTGATGCACTGGGTTAAATATGTACACTCATGAGCCTATATTTACGAAGCATTACCTTTAGAACTGAACAAGATGGTTGGTATTGTTGTAATACAGGCTTAATTCAACGTAAATTAATCACAGGCACGAATTAATTTTTTTTTTTTTTTGCTGAGGGTGCTAAGTTACAAATTTTCAAATTTACAAATTTAATGCATACATGTATCTGCATTTCTTCGGCGAAAACATTTAGAAAAAAATGATAGGCTAATAAAAAGGTAACAGTAGCTGGAGGGCTCTTTCAAGGTATTAAATGAAGTTTGGTATTTTCTGGTGGGGAATACCATGACAATTACGAATATATCCATAGTGTATGAATATATGAAAAATAAACACCCAGCTACTTGTTTTTTTGTTTTGTTTTTTTTGTTGTTGTTTTTTCGGCTAAAACTTTTAGAACAATATTGATAATCCAATCAAAATATACCGGT